>BMAW01038081.1:0-17266 GCA_019974015.1 Nephila pilipes | reverse complement strand
GTAAAAGTTTTTAAATTTGAAATATTTTGAATAAAAGTTTTCAAATTAAAAAAAGTAAACTGATAATTTACATTTTAAATGATATATGTATTTTTTTTTATAAAAAGAATATTTACATTTTAAATGATATTTTTTTTAATGAATGATTTTATGAAATATAAATTTCTTAAGACAAGTACTTTATGTGTGTTCAAATTTGCGAATAAAAACCTTTTATTATAAGTATGAAACATAAAAAAGTTCTTGTATGGTACTATGTGTCTCCTTAAATTTGAAATGTATTTATGAATCAACGCATTCATTTATGCTATTTCTTGCCAAGAAATTTAGGTCTCGGTTACATCTATATATTTTGAAAATTTTCTTAAATTCAGAATATATATTCAATAATATGTGTAAAATTCAACTAAAATAATGAAAGGAAATTATAAATTTATATTTTAATTAAATCTTTTGAGAGTAATCTGCATTTTTAACTCAATATTAAAAAAGTAAACTGATTACTCTTATTTGTTTTTTACCCTCTGAAATTCAGAATGTATGGAATATTTAAATAAACATATGAGTGGAAAATTAATATTCTTCAAATATTGATAGTTCGAGTAATATACTAATATATATAACATGAATCGTGTTTTTTTAAAGAAATTATAAGCATAATACTATTAAATTAGAACTACATGTTATCAAGAAATTAAGTAAAGATTAATCAGAAAATTTCGGGAAGTTTTACTTCTAGTTTTATCTTAATAGAGTTTTAGACAGCGAATACTTTATTAAATGTTTGTCAAATCAAAAGAGAGATTAGGAAATCATTATCTTCTAATACATTCGGAATTTCATTATTATTAATATGATGTATAATTCAGTGAATGAATTCAATTGTAAGTCAACAGTGTGGGAAAATTCGACTCTGCTTCACATTATATTGTCACGCAGATGTTTTTATAAGTTATCTATATCCTAATAACGTACCTCATTGACAAATAAAATCAGCTACACTTGGATGACAACTCATTATATATATATATACCGGGTGGCCCAGCGGGTAATGTTTGAAACAAAGTCCAATAGATGGCTCTAGGTGCACGTGAGTGAAGCCAAACTTGGTGCGCCTGCTCCGGTGAGTGGGCAATTGTAAATGTGATGTTCCTTCAGTCTGCGGTGCGCTTTAGCGGGTGATTCTCGTCAGTAAACATGAACAAATATTCGACGGATGTTCGCGTCTTTATTGTGCTACAAATGGCCAGATGTGATGAAAATGTGAAGGCAGTTCAACGAGCATGGCAGGAGAAGTTCCACAACAAGAATTGGCCAAACAAAAGGACTATGGCAAGGTGAGTCATTTTGTGCGTTTTACGGTACAAATGTTTTCCTTTTTGCTTCCATGTTTGTTCTGAAAAATGTGTTTCAATCCTCTTCCCTGTAGACTGTATGCCAAGTTTAAACGTACTGGATCGGTGGAAGACGATAAAAAAGCTATGGCTATAGCCACTGCTACTGTGGTCACAGATGGTGCAAAACAGGTCGTCGACGACTTTTTCGCTGCCGATCCGACCCGATTTGTAAGGAGAGCAGCAGAAATGTTGGGAATAAAGCGTACATCACTTCAGCGAATAATGAAAGAGCTCGAATTGTCGCCTTACAAAATACAAGTAACCCAACATCTCAACGAAGACCATACACAAAGACGATCTGAGTTTGCACAGCTTATGCTTGAAAAACTTCAAACAGGTGAAATCGATGTAAAGAAAATTTGGTTTTCAGATGAGGCCTACTTCACTTTGGATGGCCATCTGAACGAACAGAATTATCGCTACTGGGGCAGAGAAAGGCTGGAGATCACTGTTGTCCGAAGCCTCCACCCGAAAAAATTTCTTGTGTGGTGTGCAATATCCTCGCATGGTGTATTTGGCCCTATTTTCATCGATGGAACTCTAAGCGCGGCGAATTACAGAAAGTTCCTGGACGAGATTTCATCCCTTTTCTTCATGGTCATGACTTGGTCCAAGGTCATTGGTTTATGCAGGATGGAGCAAGACCACATCGTACGGCAGATGTTTTCGAGGTGCACAATGAGCATTTTAGCGATCGAATCATTGGGTTAGATTACCCATCGCACTTCCAAAGTGGTATCGAATGGCTCCCATATTCATCAGATCTGAACCCCTGCGATTACTACCTATGGAGTTATTTGAAGAGCAAAGTGTGGCAGACAAGTCCTACGAACCTTCCAGAACTCAAAACCGCCATTACAACTGCTGTCGACACGATTGACAGTGAGGCCTGCTCACGAGTAATGGTTGGATTCCAGAACCACCTAACTGCTGTCCTTGTTAAAGATGGCGGGCACTTCGAACCTCTTTATCATTAATTGCCCAATATGTCCATTCAATAAACGTCATTAAATTCTTCTCATGTCTCTTATTTGTTTTTATTTTTTTCATTTGTTTAAAACATTTCCCGGTATATACACTTCAATATATAATGCAAGGATTTCTATTTGCATACATACGTTTTTGTGCATTATTTTTCACAAACTGCTCATTTTTTGAATATTTTTTTATTCACAATGTAACTTTTAGGAATGTTTATTTCCCGTAAGGCTGCATAAAATTCTTCGTATCCTTATGAACACTTTTTCCTGTTTCGAAACAAATTTGTTACTAGAGACACAATGCTTGTACGAGGCAAACGTTGACTTTTATAGACAATTTCTCCCTCAGAGGTCCAAGATATGATTGAACGCTTATCTTTTAAAAAATCCAGAATGTTTTTTGCAGTTTGTTGATACCGAACCGGAACAACTTTTAATATTCTTGTGACTACACTGTCCTCTTTTTCGAGGTCTTGTTCTTTATTTCCTATTGTCTGTTCTACAGCTTCTTGTGGAGGGTGATGAATTTTCACAAATTTTTGAAGAACTTGCAAATATTGATTTGCTTTTTCACTTTCAGATACATTCTTTATTCCGAAGAATATCTCGCATCTGTTTATCTAAATCCGATAATTTGTCAACTAAATTTATCCGATCTTCAAGTACTAAAATCATTTTTTTACTGAACTCCATGAATGAGAGAACTAATCAAAGATATTGCCACGGGTAATAGTACAGATAGAAATCCGTTACCTCTCTGAACTAAAAGCCGTCTCTTCTTATATATAGGCACTTTCCTGTCAGAAAGGTTTCGCAAACTTCTTTTATAGGGAACTAAGCGATTCTTCTGATTTTTAGTCAAAGGTACATTTCCCTTTAAAACATTCAAAGCACATTCACATAAAGACTTAATCACACTATTTGGACATTTCTTAAAAATGATACCCTTTATTTTAGCTTTAGCAATCAATTTTATGTGTTCTAGATGCTCTTGTGTACAAGCTGACATATTGAAATAAAGTGACGTATCTTGTCGAATGCAGTAGAATTTATAAACTTTCTAAACGTTTTCCATAGGCTTTGGCTTTATAAACAGCACAATGGGGAAAATTCTTCCCGTGTGTAAAAGGGCACAACACGTCACAAGATGGCAATTCGTTGACTTTAGGGCATTCAAAATCATCTAAATTGAATATTTCTCAACCCTATAGAAAATGAAAAAACTTTTTCTTCTCCAATCCCTTCACATAAAAAAGGGAAACATTTCAAATATTACATCTACGACACAGCGGAAAACTCGTAAGGTAATTCACCACTTTTCCATTTCAATTTATGTAGATTTTTGGTTACCCATAAATAAGTTAATTGTTTTTGTCTAGATAACTAATCGAAAGAAAGCGGTGGTTTGAATACGCGAAAAACCACCTTTCACATTCCGCGGAAACTGCCATCGTTTACGGCATATACAGCAAGTTCTTTTACGATGAAAAGTTCCGAAGTAAGATGAAATCCTTCGAAATCTATGACACCGCAGGCCATGGCGTTTTCAAGACTTACTGATTATCGAGGTTGGTAAACGTAAAATTTATCACCTGGAAAAAGACCACTGCACAAACGCATTGAATCGTCCGTATCGGGTTTAATGTTAATTAAAAGGTAACTGAACGGTTTCGAAGTAGCATCCTCGTAGACTTCTCTGAAAAATTTAGTTTTACCCGGATACAACTGTTTCCCCATATGCATAACTTTTGATTTGTCTCGTGGATTTTTAAACAAAAACATGTAATGAGCATTTAGAGAAATATCACGAATTCCCTTATAAAATACATTTTGCACTATGAAAATAACACTCAAATTACGATGGTGACTTCCCTTAGTAAATAGTTTCGTTAATTTGGTATCACCTGTAAGTTCCGACATAAGATCATCGATTACGTTTAAAGCATTAGACAAACTGGTTATATTAGATGGTAAGCCATCATAAAATTCGATGCCTCTCATTCCACAATAAAGAGATTGATAGGCACCATATTATTTTTCAAGGAAAAGGATAAATCATTTTAAAATCTATTAACTTTTTAATCAGCTGTGTCTTTCCACAACCAGTGGCTCCTGCCACAATTAACGTAAAGGGATGTTTTAACTTTAATGTTTCCATTATAACTAATGAAAAGTTTATGTGAGGGTCTATTTATACTAAGTAAGAGAAACACTAAATGCAATGCCAAAAAAAAACAATTATTGCTTCAAAATCATTCTTACACCATAACGTTTTTTCACAAATTGATACAATCGAAAATCATTTTTTTGACACTGAAGCAAATTGTTTATAATTGAATACACAGATTTCCCTTGACTTCTCTTTAGAATGAAATAAATACAATACGCTCCACATACATTGGATATGGGACTTTGAAATGCATTGGAATTCCAGCATTATTTGAAGTAGTTTAAACCTAGTCTCGAAATGGTGGTCCATAATTTTCTGGTGGATGTCCGTAGGAGTCGAAAAACTCGAGACGATTGTTTTCGTGACAGAAAGCCAGCCAGTGTGATCCGGGTTGCGTAGAGTCGTCCAAATTCACCACACATGCAGATTTTCCCTTTAATGTCGGTACAGTGTCCGATGGGAAAACTCCTCGGATAAAAATGGCGGTAACAGGGTCATGCGATAGAATGAAATATATTTGATCTCCATCCATTTTTAGTTTCCAAAGTCGTGTAAAATATTTCTTGTCTTGTTTATCTCTATAACGTTATCGAATTCGGCAAAAATAAGTACACAAATGGTTTGACTCAAAGCCTTAGTAAATTTTATTTCTAGTCTCAGATTACTGTGTTTGATCAAATTCAAGTGATCTCCATTACATAGATCGGGTGAAAAATTGAAAGCAAAGAACGTGTTTCCATTTATATACTCCTTTCTCAAAATAAAAAGGCCCTGGTCTTGACCTAATTTTTCAATTCCACTAAATAAACTATGATAACCTTTGATATAATAATTTTGATCAAAGTTTAACTCTAGAGGATTATGTGAAGTTGGTTGACCGTCTACGTAAACACCTATGAAATTGATGTCGTATTGCTTAAATTCGAAAGGATATTTCGCGAATGTACCGTGAAATGCATCGTTATCCACACCTCCTGCAATAATTCTTTTAGGCATTTGGCCAATGAAAATATTATTTTGTACAAACGATATACTTCCTTGCGGCACGGAGTATGCTTTACACAAAACACGGTTAATAGGATATTTTGTTTTTTCATTTCCTAAAGCTTTCACGTGATCTAATACAACTCCAGGGCTCATACGTATTTTCTTACTAATAAAGTAATTTTATCCAGTATAACTTTGTGTCTTCCTTTTCCTTGTTCAAAAAACTCTGGTTTACTTCGAATCAGTTTTATTTTTAAATCCACAAAATTCAACAATAATCTCTCTTGAAGAAATAAGTCTTAGTGTAAGCTACCAATCATATCCACGGAACCACTTAAATTGAAAAATTCAGACCGTTTCTTCAATCCATCTTCGTTATCTTTATAAAACATTTCAAGTGTCAGTTGAGAAGTTTTACAATCGAATCCATGATTCAGCAAAGTTTCAATGTAAGATATGTATGTGTGTTACTTGAATTGGAAACGGGTCGTTCATTGAGGGAAATATCTACTTGCGAGAAAAGAGAATGTAAGAAAAAGATTAACGGGACCAATCGCTGTGCCTTTTTCTGTGGATGGACTATCTGCTTCCACAATTTTTGCTTTTAAATAAAGTTGTGTTTGACTCAAATCCAGATATTCTTCACCACTTCTAGAGATATGAAATTCAACAGGACCGCCTTCAAATACGTTGGATAATGGATGAAACTCCACCCACCGACCACTTTCTATGGCTGTTTGGGCGGCAGGTAAATGAAAAAGTTCCATTCTGATTTGACACATTCGGGAGATCCTTTTAAAATAAATGCCATTATGGATCAAAATTGTCTTGTCCTCTCACCTTTCTCACTTTGGTTGAAATGTCCCTCTTCTGTTTCTTTCGCTTCCATTTATATTTTCCTCTTCCAATCATCGATTGAAAATGTTCAATAGCCTTTCGAGCCATGCCTCTACCTGCTTCTTCACTTCACTTTTGGGCAGCTGATTTGAAATCTTCTCCGGGTAAGACATCACTGACTACTCTCGTTCCTGTCTTCAGAACTTCTTTTCGTACGACCTTCCCACCCTTCACCAAGAAAGGTAAAGCAGCCCTAAACAATCGACGAAAAATCCCTCCCAATCCATAGCACTTTTGAAATGACACGCCTTCGTAATATGGAACTCCAGATCCCGTATGATTCGTGTAATGGTCTTCAAACTTTTTTGTACAACACACGTAGGGTACTTTCAAGATGTGATTCATTTCCTTAACATATAGTAAATGATTTCTATTCTTTGATGTATTGCGTATTTATAGTATTTGCCGCATGCGGAAATGCAGAACAGCAATCACTACCTCTTTCGAAAGGCACTAGAGCACCTGAATTTAGACGAATTTCGATTTCAATAGTGTGAAAAGATTGACGTATAACGGGAACGTAGTGAGGTCTATCGTAATGAGCACACACAACATCACCGTCGGTTCCAGATATTTGGACGATTCTTAAAAGAGGATCTACTACGTGACTTACCACCACAGGTTGTACAATATCACTGTAAACGAAAAAAAATGCTGCCTGTGGATCGGCTACGAAAGAACTTTCTTCAGTCCCAGTCACCAGCTAAGAACGAAAGACGTTGCACAACCCTTCTTGCAGAATCACTTTCGCATTGTTTTGAGTTTTTATTTTCACTCGTTTGTAATTAGAATTGAATTTAAAGGAAAATTTGCCTTCGTGTGAAGGAAGTAACATAGAGTTTAAAATTTCGGGAACCGATTCGTATTAACCAGGTGGCAACTTTCTTTTTACTAACTTCCCGTCTCCCAAGTCAAAACGAAAGACATTATTCTTTTCATTTATATTATACCAAGTATGCGGGTAAATAATTTCGGCTAATCCAACTTCCCACTTTCCTTCTAATAGAATGGGTGTAGGTAGTTGCGTAACGAAACTTGAAATCTTAATATTTGGAAAATAATGCAGAGATCTATCGGAAGGTAATGTCACATCGAAAGACATTTTTTTTCCTAATGAATGGTATCATGTTCGTGTAGAATATTTATAGCAATTTCATATGACTGACCCACTTATTAAATTTTTCCCGATATCCTAGGAATTTCACAAAATATTCTAATTTCCCCTTTCTTTTTCGTTTCTTTGAAACTTTTTCAACTGGGTAATAAGCAGAATCTGTAACCTTTTGTATTTCTTTTTCGTAAAAAGTGCCTTCGATAACTTCACCTTCGAGATCTTTCAGGAAATAAACGAGAGGATTTCTGGAAATAATTTTGTAAATTGTAAATATTTCCATTACCAATTACTTTTGAAACTTTTTTCAAATTTTCCTTCCCATTTACTAATACAAACTTTATCATTCATTTTAAACATGGGCTGTTTGATTTTGGTTCGCTAATGTTTCCATACAGGTTTTGTCATATTTTGGCTTGATTATCAATGTTTACATTCAAAGTCTCTATCTTAATGCTTCGATGCCACGTCTGATTATAACTAGATATAAGTTTCTGTATTACATCTAAGTACTTCTGAGTATTATACTCTGTGAAATATTTCGTCATATTAGACATCAATGTTCTATGAAAACGTTCGACAATGCTGGCTTTCGTTTCATTATTAGTTGTAAAAAAAAGTACATTCATTTTCTTAAAATAGCTTTGTACAGTTTTATTTTTGAATTCTGTTCCTTTGTCCGTTCGCAACGATAGGGGTTTCCGTTCTCTAAAAAATTTTTCAAAACCTTTTAGAATACTATGACCCATTTTATCTCTTAAGGGTATTGCCCATGCATATTTTGAAAATACATCTATACATATTAAAAGATATTTATAACCATCGCTATACTGACTTAGAGATTGCAAATCTAGTAGATCTGTTTGAAACTGTTCACCTATTCCTCCCACAATCATCCTATTTCGATTGAACCTTCGTCTCACGGTTTTATGTAGAGTTCAAGAATCTTTAGTTCCTAACCATTGCTTAATATCTTTAGTCTTGACGCGATTTCCCAAAACTTTATACATTGCATTTACACCTCCGAAACTTGCAGGATGTTCGGGATTTGTATAGATATGCTGAAAAGACATGACTGTATTTACTTTATTAAGTACAAGAAATGAATGAAATAAAACTGAATATTCATGTTTTATATACACAAAAAAACTGAATAAAATCAGACAAACATAAAAATAAATAAAAATAAATTAGTTTTATTAAACATTATAAAACATTAATTAAAAATCAAAAGAAAACAAATCCAATGTATAATCATCATTTACATACATGTCTTCTACTTTTTTGAAGACCTTTTTAACTTCCAGGAAATGAAAGATTTCATTACTAAAATGTCTTTTATGAGGATTATTTTTATTCAAGTTAAAAAACTCTACAGCGAAAGCATGCCAGTTAATGTTATATAATGCCCTTTCAAAATAAATCTCAAAACTATCTTCTTTTTTTTTACATTAATACATTCGTGTATTTTGGGTACACAATAATCATTTTGACATACATCACAATCTAATTTCAAATACAATGAAATGTTATCAGCAATATATTTCGTTATACATCTGCATAACGAATCAGTGAGTTCGTAAAGTCCAAATGGATTATCTGCATCATAATTTCAGAAAAGTTCATTTTCAGGAAGACGATCTACTTCAGGCGCTGTGTATTCACATAGAGTGCAAGTTAATAGATTGTTTTTCACACATTCAAACACTAGTTCGTAAGAATCACGTAGTTTGCCTAAATTCTCTCCGTTGAGCAAGACTATTTCTGAAACAAATTGGAAACAACAAATCTTTCCTCTGGAATAATCTTTGGATACTCACGCATTCATTCTCTTTATTAGAAAGGTTAAAAACCCAAATGTCATTTTTAACAATGATTGCACTCTCGAAGTTTTCTCGACATCGAAAAGTACAAAACTGACAGTGAAAGTCACTTCAGGTTTCAGAGATAACTACTCCGTCTTTCGTGGGATGTAAAACACCTGTATCGTCTTTTGCATAAAGTCGGATATGTACGCGTGTTTATTTTTGAAAACAGTTTACCGAAATGAATACAAGTCCTCCTATATGGATCATATATTTCGGAAGTTTTTCCATAGTTTGTTCGTTTGCATTACTGGGTATAATACAAGTATCCAGTTTTTCGTTGAAACACAGTTGTTTAGCAGTATTATTCAAACTTTCACATTTTCGCTTCTTATTAGGTTCAGTGAAATTAGAAGACATGGTCTCGTATTTAACAATCACAATTATTCCACAAGAGCAGGTCACCACAGAAAAGAAACTCAGAGCAGAAAATGAAAATTATACTAAGTGCTCGCTTATATCTTGTCATACTTTGTCCATCATATCAGAACTCTCACTCAGGATACTCCGTCATATCTACAACCAATCACAGTATTTCAAGTAGTCGTGTACTACTCCACTCTACAATGACGTCACATTCAAGTCATTTCGTGTTCCGACAAGACTGAACAATTACAGGACTCAAAAACCTTCGTCTTGTAGGATGAAAAAGTAGGAGGGGGGACATACTACGTCATATCTACAACCAATCAGAAAAGCTCAAGAAACCGTGTACAACTCCACTCTATACTGACTTCATATTCCGAGAAGAGGAGTGATTCTCAATCCGGTCTAAGAACTTGCGAAGGGAAGGAGGGGGAGGGGAATAAATCTTCTGTATGAAGATGACAGACCCACCACTAACAATCGCCCGTTTGGCGGAACTGCAATTCTTATTAAGAAACCTCTCCCACACTACACTATCCCAACAGCCACATTAAACGGTGCAGAAGCAACTATCGTTGCCCTCACCCCAACGGATGGAAACCCAATACTCATTACCTCGATGTATATACCCCCATCTGTCAGAGTCACTCACGTTCCAACAGACCTAAATAGTATTCTAAATCTAGGGCCGACTTCACTAATATGCGGAGATTTAAATGCTAAGCATACTACCTCTGGCTGCACATACAACTCATCGAGAGGTAATGCACTTAAAAACTTTGCTGATCAGAACGGCATAGATATCTTAGCCTCGCCCACTCCAACACGATTCGGACATAACTTAGCCTCCACCATCGACATTGCTCTTACGGCGAACTTTGATTGGCCCTTCTAGATACACTCGCTACCGGAGTTAAATAGTGATCACAACCCAGTTCTCATTCACTTTGCTTCTCAAGAGAAGTTTAAGCTTCCTTCGCCGAAGCTCCACACCAACTGGGAATTGTTTAGAAAAACACTCCTCGACACAACCATCAACATTTTTACACTCCCCAAATCACACAGAGGAGAGTATATTGAAATTGAAGTAGCCAAATTAACACACAACATTTTAAGTGCACACCAAAACGCCTCAAAACCAATCCAGACAAACAAACAGACATTTATCGGCAGAGAGCTTAGAAACCTTTTTCGAGAAAGGAACAAAGCCAAAAAACTTTGGCAGTTCACAAGATTCCCTGCTGATAAACAAAATTTAAACAGAATTCAAAACGAAATAAGGCGTAAAGTGCACTTACACAAACAAAAAGATTGGGAAGAAACTCTTGAAAACCTGAATGCTGAAAACGGCACTCTATGGAGTATGTCAAAAGCACTCAGAAAGAGAAGACACCTGTTTTCGCCCTAAACGGCCCAACTGGTATCGCCCTGAGTGACGCAAACAATTCAGAAACACTCGCTGACTCACTTCAGAGTCAGTTTAAACTAAACGATCTAAATTCACCAACACATGATAGCACAGTGAAACACGTCGTTCACGAATTCTTCATGAATAAAGAAAACTTCGAAAACTCCCCCCCCCACTCCACCACTTGCTTCAGAAATCGCAAATTACATCAAAATCCTAAAAATTAATAAAGCACTAGGTAAGGATGGTATTACAAACAAAATGATTAAAAATTTTCCATATCTCTGCATCTACCAACTCAGAAATATCATCCAAAATATGCTAGACATCGGTCACTTTCCGGATTCCTGGAAAACTGCCACAATCATACCGATCCGGAAACCTGGAAAAGATCCAACTAAACCTGAAAACTACAGACCTATATCCCTCCTCTCAGTGTTAAGCAAAATCGCAGAAAAAATTATCCACAATAGACTAAGCAAATTCAATAGTGAAAATGACATCCTGATCCACGAACAGCATGGATTCGTTCCAGAGCTCTCCACATCACACCAACTACTCAGAGTGGTGGAACTAGTTGAAACTGAATTCTACAAAGGACAACTCACAGGTGCAGTTTTTCTTGATATTCAGAAAGTATTCGACCGGGTCTGGCATACTGGTCTACTTTATAAACTAATAAAAATTAATACACCCCCCCAACTAATCAAAATTATCAAATGTTATTTAGAAAATCGAAATTTCTCTGTCATCATCAATGGAACCTACTCTTCACCAAGAAATATCGCAGCAGGAGTCCCGCAAGGAGGAATTTTATCGCCGACCCTCTTCAACTACTTTGTGAACGACATCCCAAAACACCCAGACACAACTCTCTGCGTGTACGCAGATGACACTGCGATACTACTGTCACTACTTCCCGAAAAACATAGGCCAAGCACTAAACAACCACCTCAAAGACTTAGAAGTATGGTACTCAACTTGGAAAATAGCCCTGAATGTTTCCAAGACAGAGGCCGCCTTCTTTATTAAAAATAATAGAAACATTGAACCTGACATATATCTAAACAATAACAAAATCCCCTGGTCCGGGTCCACAAAATACCTCGGTGTTACGTTAGATAAGAAACTCACTTTCAAACAACACGTAATACTAATTAAGCAGCAATATAAAGCAGCAGTCAGTAAAATGTTTCCCCTTCTCGCGAGACACTTTACATTAAATAGAACCAACAAGATGCTTATCTATGCACTGATGCTTAGACCTATCCTGACTTACACCTCCCCTGTCTGGGCCCACTGTGCACCTACTACTATGGATATCCTAGAAAGCTCTCAATCCAGCATCCTACGAACAATAGTAAAAGCACACTGGTACATGCGCACTACTGATATCAGAAATTCATTAAATTTCCCAACCCTCAAGCAATTCATCAAAAAACTAGCGAAAAACTTCTACAATAAAATCGATATCTCCACCAACAGAACCATTCAGGCAATAGAGAAATATACTCCAATCAATAATAATCAACTTCTGCACAGACCACGTGAAATACTACTTGATTAATTCTCAATTTCTCAACATCATCATTTTTCTACACCGTTTCCTGCCAAAATCTACTTCCAAATGACATGCATCATCAAAAGCCAATAGGAGCGCACCCAACAACCAATAGGAACGCTCCCTCTCCACAATGAAGAACCGACTTCAATTTCTTCTTAACCAGACATGAGGAATAAGTCAGGATACTTCTACCAACGCCACTAGTATTAGCCTCACTTAAAAGTAATAATAATCAATAGCATTTATTTAAAAAAAATTTAAAACTTCAATTTTAAAATTTAAAACATTTAAGATAAAAAGGAAAAACCTTCAAGAATCTTCTCTTTCTCGTCGTCAGCACTCTGACTATACCTTAATGTCCATTCTGCAAATAAAATGGACTACTCAAATTCTAATATCTAATAACTTAAATTTAAAATTAATTTTAAATTTTTAAAAAATTTACTGATTCATAGTTATTATAACTTTTAATTTTAATTGTAAAATTAATAATTAAACATTGCTCGTTTAACTTTTTTACTCTGACAATTCATTATTTTTTCAATTTTTGAATTAACTTCTGGGCAAGCTGAAAACCAAAGTTCTGTCTCACCTCCAACTAATTAATTAAAACTGGGGATTAAAGCCCGTGAGGGTTATGCACCCCAATATAAAGTCACGTTCCTATAAAGACGGTGAATAGAGGGGGGAGGGGAGAGTGATCCTCACCTCAGCTAAGAACCTGGGTGAGAGGAGAGGGGGGGAAATAACCCTCCTATAAGAAGACGGTGAGCGGAGGGGAGTTTGACTGACAGGTGCCACGCCCACTTCTATTGTACTCGCTGTGAATCTGCTTTTATTATAGGCTTCCATACTGTTTCTTATTACACAGTAAAAATTTGGTTTTGAAGTTGAAACCTGTAAATTTCAACTTTCAAGATCCTCTTACTGGAATAGATTGGCAGAAGTTAAAGCAAATTATTGATCAAGATAGAATATTTTCAACACTAGCTATTGCTTTAGAGCTTGACGCTTTCCAAACCACAATAGTTGACGCTCTAAAATGCATAAATGAAATTCAAATGTTTGATCGCTCACTAATTGATTGCAGAATAAAACATCTAGAGAAAAGCAGCCTGAATTAGGCGCTTACCAGAAATAAAAAGGAAAAGAAAATACATGCCATATATAGGATCTGTGATAAAAAAAAATTAATGTTTTACAACCATTAGTGCATTAATGGAAGGGATTCACTGTCAAAAAATAGACTTGGTTGCAAGACTAGTTCTCAGTATAAAAAAAGTTTTTCTCTGTATCTGATGATTGTCACAGAGTTATCTACACAATGTACTTGAAAAGCCGACAGATTATTAATAGTGAAACAGCACTCATGTACAGCAACATACTAATTCAAGTTCAGACAGCCATTCGCAAAAAAATAAGGAAAGTAGTTCAGAAGAAAGTTAATGCGTAACATACATACACCTCATAAACATTTGCTCACAGTTAATGGAATAAGCCTGGTGGTAGATTGAAAGGGCATAATTAATATGATTAACTTCAGAAATTAAGGTTGGCACCCTGTTTCCGGGTGGTTACATATTACCTCCTCCTTTTAACATTGCAAACTATTCTGTAGTTGTGAACTACACAGACCATCAAATTAATAGAAAAGAAAATTTGAATAGGGTGGGGTGGGTTTTTTTTTTTTTTCTTTTTGCTATCAACTTTTTTCTGCTATAACTTTTGCTATCAACCATGTTTTATAAGCCTTTAGGTCATATGAAGTAAAAAGTTTAATTTTTGACTCTTAGAATTGTTCTTGAACATCAAACCCTTGCACAATTCACCAGGTATTTTCCGAAACCGCGTTGTTAAATATATTCTCTTCTCTTTGTACCACATTATGATAAGAAGTAGAACCAAATATGTATTTACCTGAAATTGATACGAATCTCCACGGAACTGGGGTGAATGTCAACGCTTTGAAGAGTTTCCAAATGTTCTCTAGCTGTTTCGGAAGTATTATTCTTGGCACAAGACGTCTTCTTCTCAGGCGACGTTCCTTATTGAGAGTGGGTCGTTATGACTCTAAAAATATTAGAAGTTTGAATTTCATTTATTTCCATAGTTTTTAGGAGGCGATAATATGAAACAATATATAATATTTACTTTTGTTGGCATAAATTTGAATTTTTATGGTTACAAAAATTTAATACTAGTTCGGCGTACCTCCAAGATGATCGAAAGGTTATCGCCTTAAGCATCAGAATAACTGTATGTGCAGCTACCGTTCTTCCATATTTATTGAGGTTCTTTAAGCTGACTTTATATTTAATTTGAAAGTAACAATCTTAAGAGTTGCTCAAATACAGATTTTAGAAATTTTTGTTCGTGAACATACTCTAGATTACCTATACTGATGGCAAATCAGCAAGTGAGGAGTTCTTCATAGACGACAATGACAACCCAAACATTCAAAGACACTTACATATATGTATACGTAGAAATCAGTTTCTTATCAGACAGTGGTGGTAGTACAGCAGGTTTATTAACTTTCGTTATCCAAGGCATTAATTCTGTGCTTGAGGAAATTTTTTAATGTCACAATTTATTCCCTTTTTCTGAATTTTAAATTTAGCTGATAAATGTATCTTAATATATAACTGCTTTAAAATGATTCTATTTATTTTTTTTATTTCGATATTATATAAGTTTGTGGATCATGTGATGTATCAGAATTCTTTAATTATATAACAGGAGAATGGCAAAATTATTATTTTTAATTTTGTCACATGTTAATTGTGGGTGTCTCTTTGCCCTGGGTCTTAGGGATATGCGTTGAAGGATTGCGGGAAGCTCTCTAGTGGTGTTACGCGTAGATGTTCAGAGAATACAATTCTTCATATAGAATTTCTTGTTGAGAGGCTCTATTCAAGATTGTTCCTATTGTAGCTAGATACTTTTCAATAATGCTAGATGTTCTGGTTTTATTTGAGGATTCCAGGCTTTTTTATTATTTTCGTCATGAAAAGGGAAATTTTTGTGTGAGTTGAAACTCATAATTCTTATTCATTAAAATGACACCAACTATATTTTTCTAGTGTCATTTTTTTTAATTCCATATCTTCTTAAGGTAGCGCTATGCGACGAAAATGCCTTTATTCTGCAGTTATATTTTATTTTAATAATTATTTTTGACGAAATCGAGCGTCAAATAAACTCACCAAATCAGTTTATTTCACGCGTGTTTTTGGTGTAGTTTATGAGAAACATCAATCGCAAATCAAAACATAATGTTTAGGACATGGTGGCTCTAACTTTTATGAAATTTTATCAACTACAAGTGAGTTTGAAAATTGGAAATGCGTACATACCATAATATTATAAGAAAATACCGCAATGCAAGAGAATTCAACAAATTGATACACAAAGAAATTATCGAATATTTTTTCATAATGTCTTGATTAACGTATAAAACTTTTTTTGATGCTTTGCCAAATATTATTTCCGTTAAATTTCAATACGATTTGATGGTTAATAGTATCTTGTTTTCTTCTCGCCATGTATTGTAGGAAAATCTTCATAGACATTCCTCATCTAAATTTATCTGGAAAGATTTCACATCCAATGTATAAATAAGATTCAAAAATAATTTTTAAATGTTTTATAAACATCTCTTTATGATAAATGAATCAGATCTGCGTGATTGGAGAAAAGATTAGTTGAATTGGAATTATTTAACGTTACTTTCCCTACAATATATATTGTTATTAGCTATATATGTTACTTATGAAAAAATTATAGAACTACATTTGACTGGCAACTATATGAGCAAACATAAGACGATCCTTTGTGGAATCCTAGAAAACTGAGTCACATTTTGAAAAGACACATTAAATCAGCCAAAAACAACATATCAGAGGAAAGCAAACGAGGTAAACAAGCAAATCATAACTAATCGACGTTTGAAAAAAGAACATAACTTTCTCAGTAAGAATTGTTTCCTCTATTTCCTGCAATATAATCCTGCTACATTTGAGAAGAATAGTAGTCTCTTTGACCTTTTCAGATTTACCTTACAAATCGAATCTAAATAAATTAAATGAATATTTTACAGATTAATCAAATTAATATCGATTTATGAGGATCTTCAAAAAGAGCTATCACTACATTACATTTCTGATTAAAAGTAACTGGCTACAGATATATTCTAAATGTTAACTTGTTAATGCTTTGGTAGATGTGCATCGCTTACAAGATACAAAATTTTGAACGCTCCACCTTTGCTACCTAATAAGTGAAGCTGCTGCAGAAGTTGGTCATGGTTCTGATCGTTTTAGCATACAGTCCGGGTATCGAGTCTGCACACTTATAGGACCGCTGTGTTTCCTGGATTTGTAGTGCACAAATCCAATGTGGGACCCAAGTCTCCACGTAATGCAGTGATGAAGTTAGGAGAGGGATCTCAGTCTGTTGTTGTCCTTGTCCCATCTTGGTCAGCCAATAACCCTTTTTTCTTGTTATATAAGTGCGGTGGCT
>BMAW01038080.1:43420-95444 GCA_019974015.1 Nephila pilipes | reverse complement strand
CGAATTTTATTTGTGGAGGGCTGTATCGAACATTAAAAAAAATGTGCACCGTGATGTTTACTTTCCAATTCCCAAACAACTTTTTTACTATCAGAGTTATTTTTAAGAAATTTATAAAAGTGAAAATTATAGGTCTTAAAACAAGTTAATACATTATAAAAATAGTAGTACAAGTGAGAAAAATTTAAAAAAAAATATGAGACTTTAAAAATTTAACTAATCATAAAGAAGAATATGCTATCTGTGTTTCCTTCTTTTTGGTAAAAAGAAAATATCACTTCTATAAAAAAATAATGTTTCCTTTCAGATTGGCTTAATTTTCATGAGCCCAAGCTTCACATATCTTACACTGAATCCAGTCTTCAAGTGTTTCTCCACGAATGGTGTATTGAGTCTCTTGGCTGCCTTCTTTTTCTTCTTCAAATTTTAATTCTTGTTGAAATTTCTTTTCATTTTGAACAAGTGTCCCTGGGAAATTCAAGTTCGTTTATCGTCTTTATGGGTACAAGATGCCATTAGATTTGATATCTACTTGAACAAATTAATTTGTATAATTAAAATAATTTCTTTTCTGACACGTGTCAATAACACTGCAGTTTGAATTTGGAGGCATATGAACTGAATTCCTTTGCTCAGTATAATAGTATCTTAACAGGTGCTGCCATCTTCAGCAAATGTTACGAACTACGCTTGTCCTATACTGCTCCTATTCAGACTATATGTTTTTAAAACTTTATTCTAACTTCTTTTCAGGTCATTATATCCATTGTAATATTGAACATTTTTCAGTGATATACTTGAATAATATATTAAAATAATTGTATTTTCGAGCTACTATTGTTGTCTTATTTATTTCACTTCGTTCTGCGTGTATAATTTAAGCGAACATTTAAAAATACTGCATAAAAGTGCTTTAAAAATTAAAATATGTAAAATTATTCAAAATAAAAAAGGGATTTATCGCCTCTAAATTCTATGATTCTAAAAGGGAAATTCTTTCCTTTCCCAATTACATTTTGAAAAACAGAAGGTAGCACGAAATCTTCAATGTCTACAAGGCTGCTAAAACTACTTAATAGGACTCAAAGTATCAGCCGTTTGGATTTCTTTAAAAATAATCCACAATCGCCATCGTGTCAGTGTTTTGCTTAAATACTTAATTTAATTAACACATGTGCCTTAGCTATCGAAAATCATTAGTTCGATTCTTCTCACTCGCATTAAATCGACTGACATTATTTGATTCGGATGTGCTGCCATCTGCAGTTCAAACTCTGGATCAAACTTAAAGAGGCAACTAATGATTTTTATTCATGCCATTTTGGACGTACTTAAACTACATGTCCGTAGACATTCGTTCTAATCAACTAAACCAAATAATATTCTCGTCTGGGTCTATTATTAGTGATTTTCGTTATTGTGACTGCCAATTTGGATTAGTGAGACAGAAACTTCTTTAAAAGCATTTTTTTTTATTGATAAAAATTGAAGAACCTCGATTGCTTATAATGACAGACATCAAATGAGTACAAGGAACTTGGATATTTCTTTATACAAACAATAACTCTTGAAAATTGTTAAACAAAAGTATATAAACAACGTAATTACAATATGGAAGAAGTTTTGAGACCCAAATAAGAAATGATTGGAGATACTGATTACATTATTTTACTTTATAAGCTCAATTATTGAATCCATAGTTCTGCATTTTTTGCGTATGCCAGTTAATATAAACGTATAGAAAGTAGAATACATTACTTACAATTTCCATAACTCGTTTATGAAGATGTTCATTTAGGTATATTGTGATGCAGATCCCACTATTTTGCACAATTGAGTCTCGAAATCAAAATGTATCATCTACTAATCTCTTTAAGCTACTACTGCACTTTCCTTAGAATCTTAGATTTTTTTTTAAAAAATTTCTATCTACTCAGTTTGAGATAAAGAACAATTAATATTATTACAAAGTCAGTTTTAAGACAAAAATATTGCTGAAATTTTTTAACAAATAAAGTGCACATTTTTTGTAGAAATGAAATTACTTGGTAAAACTTGCACCCAATTTCGTAGTAAACTTCCTTAATCATAAATATTTGAGATAAAATTTATTTTTTTGAGTCCACTTTTTTGTACAAGTATTTTTTTCTTTCTTTCGGATATTATTTCTATCAAGAAACTAAGAATTTTTATTTAATAAAAATGTTCTTTTGATGGTGAGTTAAACAAAAGCTTGGGAACTAATGAGTGTTTTCAGAAATGTTTGTTGAATTTTTATATTTTATTATTCTGGCTACTTATAACTTGAAATTAAAATTTCAACAAGTATTTTTCTTATTAATGAAGTACGAATGTTTTTTTTTTTTTTTTGATATTTTATGATTTTATTCAATTCCTGAAATAGACTGTAATTTCCGCAAGATTTCGAGGAAGACTTTATTTATTTAAAAGTTTAAGTCATACCCAAATGATGCAATGGATGACATTGTGACGTTGGTCTATTCGCTGTTTCCTCTTTACTAAAATAGGGAACTTCAATTAATTACATTGTTATAATTTTAATTGTACTAAAATTCCAATTTCTTGCCAACCAAATAAAATGTAATTAGGTAAATTAGTTGAAGATAAGAGGTGAATTGATTTGGGGATAGGGAGAAAAAGTGAAATCGAATTGAAAGGAAAAAGAAGAAAGACAGATGATTATCCCCAAGCTGACAGATAATTGTAGATTGGATTGAATTACTGAAATTAATCCTTTGTGGTAAAATTGGGAAATAATGACTCTTGGTTAGAATAACAGGGATCGAAATTGTTGTATTCATGAAATACCTCGCTCAATACGAGTGAGTTGCAAGCTTATATTTTATTGTTTAATTATAAGATGTAATAATAGTTGTAATTAACTGCATTGTCCTTTTTCTGACGTCTCATCAATTGAATTTATAAGTTTATTGGCTATTTAATTAAATTTTAACATGTTTGGGGAGTTAAATGTTGAATGCCAAATACCCCCACCTATGGTTTATGTCAATCACTTTATTAATCTTATTGCTAGCGGAAAACAAAACTGATAAAATTTTAGAAATAATATTTGAGGAGAAAAAATGTGCATTATGCATGATCCAAATACCAACCATTTTATTGATATCAAAGAATTATATTTTCCTGAAGTAACATAACAAATTTAATAATGACGATTAATAAGTAAAGGCGATTTTCCAAAGGATGTAAAACCAGATATAAAAAAAAAACTCTGAACGAGGATTAAAGATGAACTAATAAAACAGTTTGAAATTAAAATAGTTTCCATAATATTAGCTTGTCTACTTTTTAAACATTACGGAATACAATGTAACATTAAACAGGAAAATTGTTTCATTACATGCAGATACTTTATGAAAATGCATAATTGTTTAATTCTGTCAAATACCTTGAGAATTTTTTGATTGAAATCCTTACAATTTTCTTACTTCATTACACTCGACGAGAACGGTGATTAATAAATGTATTGGTTGATTTGTTTTAAAATCATTTTAGTGTAACATGAAAATAATTGATGGTATTACATGTAATTCCAAGACCCTGGTAAGTGATGAAAATGATGCTTGAACTGGTATCTTACTCATTTACGCTCCACACTAATCCATTCTCGATTTTTTAAGCGAAGTTTAGATATACAGGCAGCAGCTCTCAGCTATTCTAGGCGATAGTCTCCAAAGAGAAAGAAATAAGGACTTGATATTTAACATACCCGCCACCTACATTGACATAGGGATTATTTTAACTTACTTCATGTTTAGGAAATCAAATTATGTTGAAACATATGTTTGATTTTAATAAATTTATTTAATGATACAGTTTTTTCTTCGCTTGTTACCTTTAACTGAGTATTCTTATCCAATATTCTCTTGATACTTTAACAGTAAAAATTCTTTTATAAATATTTGGTTTGGGCTCAGCATTCTTGGTAATTATACTTACTTCAAAGTGGTTTCAGAAATTCGATGCCAATATTCTTACTGGGATTGTGATAGGGTGAAATATTTTACAGAATA
This sequence comes from Nephila pilipes, assembly GCA_019974015.1. Classification (NCBI taxonomy): domain Eukaryota; kingdom Metazoa; phylum Arthropoda; class Arachnida; order Araneae; family Nephilidae; genus Nephila; species Nephila pilipes. The sequence goes on along the minus strand of BMAW01038080.1, from coordinate 91,389 downwards.
TTAGATTTTTTCAGCGGATAAATTTTTATATTTATTTTATCACTTAAATAATAATTTCTTGTTAATTATATTTCTTAAAAAATACTTTTTAAACATTTTCCATCTCTAGTTTTATAATTTTTCATAGAAGTAATTGTTTGCTAGCTAAAATTTACAAAATACTTTAAATATACTCACCGTAAAAAAAAACTTGTACTCAGAAGGAAATAAGGAGTGAGGTTAGTGAGGTCTTTCTATTGGTGGTGATTCCTCTTATGAACGTCCAATCCAGTCCACTATTTCAACAGGACAACACTCATATTTCTACAGTTTCCATCTCAGAAGCTTACCTCTCAGCCATAGTCACTATACCTCGGCCAGCAGCATTGCCGGACATGTCACCCATAGAAACTTTATAGGATGTTTAGGCCATTATGCAAGACGTTAGTACTGAATTTGTAATATATAAATTGTGAAATTCAGTTTGCACAGAAGAGTTGAGTTCTTGAATTTGTTAAGAGCATCTACAATTCCACACAACGACGTGTGATAGATTACATGAGCAATAATGGTGGCCCAACGTCATATTGAGAGTTGTAATGAATTTTTTTACCAATAAATTTAATTATATCCATTCTTAGTTTTTAATAATTTCTTGTATATACTTAGTAATTACTCAATTATTTCCAAATATCATTTCAATCTGTCTATTCATTCTAGGTACAGCATTTTTTGACGACGAGTGTATAAGGAAAGAAATGAAGCACACTGATTCAGTAAGTAAAGAATAATCATACAGGGTGTGGATATTAAATGACTAAACTGACACTATAAAACATTTTATTTTGATGCCATATATATTTATTTACTATCGTCTTCATCATATACCCCTCATCTTACCTTACAACTATCCATGCGAATCTTCCATTGTTCGAAATATTGCAGGAAGTCCTCTTTCAGTTCCCTCAGGACGCGTGTCGCTTTCTCTGTCACAGCTTCAACGGACTCAAATCTTGTTCATTATAATGCAGATGTTACCTTCGGAAATAGATAGAAGTTGCATGGTATAAGATCCGGTGTATAATGCGGGTGATCTAACACTAGGGTGTTGTACTAGGTTAGAAACCTCTTGACAAGCAATGGGGAATGAACCCGCGCATTATCTTGGTGGAAAAATTTGTCCTACTAATTCTTTATCAGATAGAAACAGATTACGAATTTTTCAAAATTGTCATCCGTTTTTGACGAGGAAGGGCGATCCTGGCTTGATTCCTATTTTACGTCTTCTCGAGCATTTTGAAAACTCCTAAACCACTCAAAAACATGTGCATACAATAAATATTCATTGCTACACATTTCTTTCAATTAATTATTTAATAGCAGTTTTCCCAAGTTTTATGTGATATTTCTCAACAGTTTGATGCTAACTTATCATTTTTCTGACGAAATAAGAAGAAAAAAAAAAAAAAAAACCCTCAAATGCGAACGAAGGTTGCGGGTATACAGATTTGTTTACAGAAGCGAGAGGCACTGCATTCGAAAGACAAGGCTTTATGCTAATCAGCTGTTGGTCCCTAGCATTTGGAGCATGCCTACTTCTACTGTAGCAGCGTTAGTCACGTTATTTAATAGCCACCTTTCGTACCATCGCATCGATTCAATTATTTAAGAATAAAAATTCAAGAACGATTACTGCATCGAGAATATAATTTGGTGGGCTTGTAAGGGGAATGCGAAAATTTATATTAAAACTGACGATTGTAGTCACAAAGGTTAGTGCATTCGTCGTTTTGAATTTGATTAAAACGCTGTAATAGTGTCATTAAGGAACCGGATTGTATCGGGCTCACGCAGGTTACATTTTACGTGACACAAAGCTCTCATATTTTGAGTGTATGGAAGTTATGAGGGTTATCACTTCATACCTTAAAGAAGAAAAAAAAGACTTCTATATAACCAACCCACCTTCCAAAAAACCTATCAAATTAATTTTAAAAGGATTACCAGCCTCAACAGATGTTGACGAAATAAAAACCAACTTAGAAGGAAAAGGCTTTACAATTGAAAAAGTAGCACAACTCAGGCAATTCAAAACAAAAAGACCCCTGCCAATTTTCATGATAGAAGTTATTAGAAAAGAAGAATTCGCAGAAATTCACAATGTCAAACGATGTATGATTATGACAGCTGAAGTCGTAACTTCAGAAAGAAGAAGAATGCAACGTAATGCTATAGATGCAACTTCTTTCATCACTCATCAAACAATTGCAACTCTACGCCGAGATGTCTCAAATGTGGTAAAAACCACATAACGAGGAACTGTACTATCAAAGAAAAAATACCGAACCCCACCTGTATAAATTGTAAGCAAACCGGTCACATTGCATCCTGGGAAGGATGCCCTAGCTTCCCAGAACCTAAAAAAGGAAATTCTACTTTAAGTACAAGGAAGAACAAAAATTTCATCTCCAAGCCAATCAGAGAAGATAAAACTTACGCAGATGTCTGCAATCCAGAAAAAAGGAATAGTTAATCAAGAAAATCCTATTAGAAATATCGAATTTCAAGAAAACAAAAACTCAAACAATTTTACTTTCCTAGACGCCGTAAAGGAAATTCAAGATCTTTTCCGAGCATTTCCTACCCTCCTAGAAGCATGTAAGAAAATGAAAAGCACTGAAAATTCCGTTGATAAATTAAATATCTTCATGCAAGGTATCGCAGCTTCAATTCCATAATTTCAAGTTTAAATTTATTTAAACTTAGAAGCAAAATCTTCCCCACAAGCACCATTACACAAAATCTAGCCAAGCCTCCAACCAATCAGAAGCAAGCTTCTCTCCGACCCTCACGCAACAGCCAATAGGAAACCAAGTTCTCCACTTACCTTCGCTCGGACATTTTCTCGTTCACCACTTCTATCGCTCTGAATACTAGGAACCTGTTCTGCTTCAAATTACCCTGACAAAGAGTTTAAAGCCTATTAGGCTAGGTACTCGTATATATCTCACTACGATTCAAAGTTTGGTGCATTGTCATTTGGGAGTGGCTCAAATTAAAATGTTCGTCTCCAATAGCCCTCGAGTTACTTATAGTTACACCATTATTAGACAAGATCATTCCAGATTCATGCTGTAAGCAAAAGCCTTAATCAATAATATGCAGATTGGGTTTTGAAACAATTATCATGGAAAAACTATTGAGATGATAATTATCAATATGAATGAAAATTTAGCTGAACTTCCTAACAAATTCGGTTGATTAAATACATAAAATTCAATTCCAATATCTTTGCACTTCTAATGTTTTTCGTAGTTCCCTAATGGATGCCAGTGTCATACACTTTTCTACAGTCGAGATGGCTATAAATTAATAGCTGAAATAGTATTTCCATTTATCCAACCAACAGAAATGATTACTTTACTTGGTTCTACATAGGCGTGGCCAATTCTATTTCACTAAAAATTCCGTAGAAGATGTATCAGAAGAGAACTGCTAAGCTTTCAATTAGAACGACTGGCTCACGCACACTGTACAGAATGAATCATAAATATTGTGTCTAGAAAGTAACGTAATTTACATAAGAAATGCAAGTGCAGCCAGCATTTAATTTAATTAAAATAGCTTGTATATAACAATATAGTATCTTATTAGTCAACGTAATTTGCAAGATTGGGGCAAATTAATCCTTGTCACTGCTGGCTGAAATTATTTGTACAGTTAATATCTCAAAATGTATTTATTTAAGTTGTTAATGGATTACTTAATTAACTAATATAGTTACTCAATTTCCCATAAGAATTTTCTCGATAAAGAGAAAAATTTCTTCTATAACAATTCGTAGAAAACTTTCTAAATAAACCTGTATTATTAGTTCCATTTGAATCCAATTATTAATTAAATTCGAATAAAGAAAATTTAGCCCTTATTCTACATTAATTGAGGGAACAATTATTCTTCAAGTCGTATAAAAATTATTACTTATAATTCTTTTAGGAGAATTTTTCTAATTAGTATTTTTAAAAATAAAATTGTATAGATATATATTTTACAAAAAAAATTAGAATGATTGGTTCATAAATAAAATAAAATTTTCGCAATATGTTTTCTGTGCTGAAAAACTGCGTGATAACTGAAACTATAGCAAATTATAAATTTATATACAAAGTTCTTAATTTGCCGTTTAAGAACAGTTATTTTTGCCCAATATATCTTACGCTACTAAAAAAATTTAATGAAATTTTAAATTCTGGTGTTTCTAAGTATGTCAATTTCTATTTTTTATGAACGAAAACTAAATTTATATCCATTGGAGTAACAATGATTTTTTTTAAAAAAAAGTTTGAGCTAAAAGTTTGAAAACATCAAATGTCTAAAATATACGCGCATTTTACATTCTTAAGCTCCTTAACTCAGAAATATTTAAGTATAATCGAACAAAGTAATTTGGACTTACTCATACTTCATTATGAGAGATAAGTTGTTTTGAAAAATAGCATCTTTAATGAGAACGTGTTTTACAAAAGTTAAGTAAATATGCAAAGTATAAGTAAATAAATTTACACATTAATATCACATTTTTTTTCTTTTTGCAATCACAATTATAGGGTGACATTTATATCAATTGTTCTCTTTCTGCAATAAATAAAACGAAATTAATGAATGATTTTTTTCGGATATTGGTGAGTAGCGATTGAAGATAAATGTAACTTTAAAATACATTTAAAAGAATTGCCAATTAGATATCTTGAAAACATTTGTAAAATGAATAAGAACGACCGAAACATGTATCTTGTAAATGACTTCCTATTCTAAATAGCTGGAGAAGAAACAAATAAAATAACAGAAATCAAAACAACTTTCGAAAAAAAATCGAATTAGCCAGGAATTGTTAAGTAATTTAATTCTTAAGAACAATCTAATAATTTATACTCTGACAGTTAGTTTTTCTAATTGCTATTGCCATAAAACATCTGCTAAATATATTTATAATATTTCCAAAGGAAAAGTTTAACTGCAGTAGGAAATCATAGTTGTAATTAAATTATCTCTGTAGAAATTACAATGTTATAAATTTTATCGATTTTGACTTAATTTAATTCAGTTATGGCAATATATTTCATGTTGCCTAGCGGAGAAGTGAATAGAAATTTTGAATCCTTAAAGCTATGTTAACATTTTAAGAAATACAAAAATGCATTATTTTTCTATTTTATAATGTAATTTGACAATAACAACTTGCGAAGGAAAACTTATTAGCTGATTACTCAAGAGACTTCTCATCTAATTAAATGGCGTAATTAAGTTAATTTAATTTTTAATAATTATTTGAGACAAAAAAAACTAAGAAAATTATTTTCCAATCTATTTTCTGTTTTATTCTTTAAGAATATCTTAAAATGCGAGGAGCAGTAATTTTTTAAAAATGTAAATAAATTAAATTCGAAGAAATCAGTTCTAATCAAATTACAGTTTAAATTGACAAAATCTAGATCTGTCGATTAAAATAGCTTTTAAAGTAAAAAAAAGATCTATTTCAGACAGAAAACGCAGCATTAGTGAATAAAAATATTTTAAAAACTTAAATTATTTTTTTAAATAATTATTTCTTTTTGAAAATCCACATTTAATTTTCTCGTAATTTAATGTCATTTTCAAGGTCAGAGAAATTCGATTTTCTAAAAGTATTTTTTAGTTTCGTTCACAAGCTTCTGTCTTATGTTTGCCCAATTTGTTGAATCTTTTTCTTTCCTTTTTAGAAAGAATTTTTTGTAGAAGTAGAAGAAAAGTTCAGAGCTCAAGAATTTCTTATATGAAATAAATTGAATATCCGCAAGGAATTTCTTATATTTATGTGGTATTTAAAAAATTTCAAAAGAGTTATATATATATATATATATGCGAGTGTATGTGTGTGTGTGTATTTATATCTGTGTATATATTAATATATATTTATTATTTTCTTAAGTTAAAATTATTAATAAGTGTACTGACATGTTTAGATTATTTTTTATGATTACATTAGTATATTTAGGTCTAAATGAATCTCTGTTTTAATTGTTTACTTTCTTCATTCCATTGTATTGAAATTTTGTCTTGTACATGTATTTCTGATTAATTTTTGGTTTAATACCAACTTGTAATAATGTTATTGAGTAAAGGTTGGATCCGTAATACTGGTATAAACATCATTCCAAAGTTTAGAATAATATTAATTACATTATCTCCAAATTTTGCCCTGGATTATTTCTCTTCTATTGCTTTACGATGGCTTCATTCAGTAGTATTTTAGTTTTTTGCTCTCAAAGATTTTTTAGTTCGTTTTACATTTTATAATCTGCAAATATATTATTGGTTACGAATTATTATATAAAGGGTACCCACTAAAGTCCCCTACTATCCTCTTAACTTCGGAGCTGTTCCTGCTATATTCACAAAAGGGGTGTCTAGGTATAATAAAGTAGCCATGCTCTACGGAATGAAACCACCTACGGCTCCACATGGTGGGACACTGATGAGTTAGCATTCATAAATCGAAAATGGAACGAGATAAAAGAAACAGTGATTTACAAAGTTATTGAATATTATCGATTTTGTACGAAAAGACACCTTGTGGATATTAATGCGAAGAACAGAATGATTAAAAGACGCATTTGTTTTTTCTTGATTTCCCACACTGTGATGTCACGAAACTTGAACGGAGGGAGAAACGGTTATCTCTCGGGCAAAACACGACATAGCAATGGTGCTCAGTAAGGAAATCACGAAGAAACGAATACGCGTTTTAATCGTTTTATTCTTCGCATTAAAGTCCACAAGGTGTCTTTTGGAATTAAATCGAGGATGTTCTACAACTTTGTAAATCACTTTCCCCCTCTATCTCGTTTCGTTTTTGAGATAGGAATGCTAACTTTACAGTGTCTCACTGTAGGTGCTTTCATTCAGTAGGGAATGGCTACTTTACTTACCTAGACATCACTCTTTCATGAATATAGCAGCAATCTTACCGAAGTTAAGAGTATGACAAAGGGTTTTAGTTGGCATTCTGTATGCGTATATATATATATATATATATATATATATATATATATATATATATAAGAATTTGAAATTAATTTGATGGTTTATTAATGTAACAGATAGAACAGGGGTAGCGATTCTTTTTTATGTATCAACGTGCCATTTTTCGTAAAAAAATGTTTAATGAGATCACAGATGTGCCGTCAAATAATTTTGACTTAGTTATTATTGGGAAAATAATAATACTAAATACTATCATCTCAAAACTCTTCATTTACTACAAAAAATACATTTTGCTATGTCTCAAGTATACGCGTAATTCAAATTAAAGTAACATTAGTGTGACTTCTGTTGTTGCAGATTAGATGACAAATAACTTATATTAGGGTTGTAAAATGTTACTTTTAACATAATGCATGCTGAACTGGAGTCATCTGTCAAACGGTTTCTAAGCGAGTCTTTAATATTATTCATCTCTAAAAATAATGACTCTCAGACATAAGTGAATGAAAATATGGTTAAAATAGCGCGAGCCAGAGTCTTCAAACAGTGAAATGTGTCTGGTAACGAATTCCCTGGTTCCAAAATTTTGTTATTGGCATTTTTACTTATATTGCTTGTCAATCTTTCTGTTTCAATTAATTTCAATTCTTTCCTTGTTTCAATAAGTTTTTGAATCCATATTGACCAGAAATCAATCAGCTGCATTTCAAAGTCAGCAATTTCCAACCAATCGAATTAGGACTAGTTCAGTTTATCAAATGAAGTCAGATCAGGGTACATAATAAACTTGAGTGCTTCTGATAATTCTTTGAACTGAGAAAATCTCGCTGAAAATTCATTGATTAAAGAATCAATTTCAGAAATAAATTTTTCAGTGACCGTTTCTTCACCTGGTTTCTCATGTATATCTAAATCGTAGATATTTTTTTTTCAAATTTGGAAAATACTTGTAGCTTCTTGTAATAATATCGTTCCTGTGTGTGTGTGCGCAAAAATGCAGCTTAGCGTCAAAAGCACAAATGAAATCTATCATGAAGATAATTGTTTTATTTGTGCTTTGAAGCTTCACGTTGAATTCATTGAAACGTTGGCAAATGTCTGTAAAAAAAAAATCAATTTTGAAAGCCACATAACATCCGACAACTATGAATATTGTTCAATTTCCCCCTCATTTTGCAGAAAAAGTCAAATTTCTTCTAAGCAATCAACAAATCTTTGAAGTACCTTCCCGCAGATCAACCAGCGAACATTATTATACATCTCAGCAAACCATTATACAGCAAGGTGACTTCATTTAACAAAGCATCAAACATTCGCTTATTTAAACCATGCGACGAAATGAGATTGACTATTTTTGTGACTACCATGATAACATTATTAAGAGATGTTAAACAATTCTTAGCACATAAGGCTTGTTGGTGAATGATGCAGGAGAATCCAAGAATCGAATCTCCTACGTCTGTTTGAAATAAACTAGTGAAACCTTTTTTTTTATTGCCCACCATACTTGGAGCATCATCAGTTGTTACTGAAATAATTTTTTTCAAATCAATTTCTTACTCAGCAAGCGAATTTTTAACGGCCGTACAATATGTACCTTTTGTAATAGTTAGCAACAATGTTAACGCAACTAATTCTTCCTTAATGACGTTTTCTAAGCAACATACAGCAAAAACAGCTAAACGGGCAGATTTAGTGACATCAGCACTTTCGTCAAGATATAGCGAGAAAAAGGAGCGGAATTAATGTCAATTTTTTGTTGATCTGCTACATTTCTGGCCAGTTTTAAGATTATTCCTTTTATTGTGTTTCTAGATTGAGGAGTATCTTTGATGCGCTGAATTATCTTATCTTTATTATCGAAATCATCAAAAAGTGAGGGCGCACATGCTAACCAGGTTTCCTTTAAAAACTTGCCTTCTTGAAATAATTACTATGCCGAGCAATGATATTTGCAGCCGAGTAGCTTGCCGCGCTCGTATGACAATTTTCGCCCACATATTTAATCATAGACGTCTACTGTTTATTTCCGTCTTTCATTGCACTGGCAATTAATTCCTTTTGCTCTGGTTCGTTTTTTTGAATAACGAATTTGTGTTTTGTTTCAAAATGCCGTTTTACAGACGATGTTCTATATACCACTGTTCCAGAACATAAGACATACTTTGTCGCCTTTGCTAATCATACGATATTTCTTAGTCCACCAAGTTTGAAATTCTCTGATACACTTACTATCTTGCACTTTTCGTTTTTTTAGCTGAACTAGACATGTTAAATAACAGTAAGAAATCGTAAATATAACACAAATAAACTTTAAAATACAGTTGTGTTAACGAAATTCAGTATTATGCTATGCGTAAGCAAACAATACGTCATTAGTAATTGTAGTCCACGATGTAACTACAATAACAAACGAGCGCGCTTCCTGCCTGTGCCCGAGCACTCCGTAGCGTAAGATCACTCGAGTTCGTGCGTAATAAGCTTCTTAGTGAACTTAGTGATCGGTGGCGTGCGCAAAATATCGTGTCCATTGGTTCGCCATCCCTGACATAGAATCAGTGCGAGGAATGTTGACGACGTACCTTGTAATTTCGAACCTCGTTAAGTGACGAGGACGCCACTTCAATGAGGCACTTCCCCAAAACGAGGTCTCAAGTGCCTTTGGGAGCACTTCAGATCTCGACCAGATTTAACGTGCATCAGCTCCACTACATGGTGGGTCTTTACCCTCATCAGGGCTGAAACCCATGATAACAATGGTGGCTGCGAATCCGTTACCATGATCTCCGGTTTACCGTGTCTGTTTAAGTTGATAATTAAGAGTTGATTTCCTAAAAGTTTTGTTATTGTGTTAATGCTATGTAACTGAATAATATTCGAGCAATAGTTGTAGATATTAAAGTTGAAAAGAAAGTAAAATTAGCTGATATGTCCTGTCGTTGTTGGAATTTTTGAATAAAACTATGAAAATATCTTTACATTATTATTATTTAAAATTTATTTCAACTAAACTGCAATAAATTGAACGATAAATTATATTTTATTTTTTCTCCTTTTTATGCTTTATATATATTTTTTTTTGATAAAATATTCACGAAAAAAGAAAAACTCGCAAATATATGTTTCACTGATATATCCGGCTTCGAAAGAATATGAGTAATAAAAAAATGGAGTATTTCATCACTATTAATAAGATTTTGCATCTTATTTTTCAAATTTTTTCATTAAGATACAAATTTTCTTTGAAATTTCACAATACGAGTGTATTACAGTTCGAAATAGCTACCTTTTATTTGCTTTTTAAGAAATGATATAGAACTTCGGAAATAAAGAAAATATTTCTTAATATAATCATGCCTAAAGAACGAAAAGATTTTAGATAAAGCGCTATCGCTAGAAAAAACTAAGTTTTTCTCTTAAGACTGTCTTCTTCTAAATTCAAAGAACCTAAAGCAAACTTGGAGAACATTGCCCCACAGAAAACGATATCTATTTTGTTCTCACGTTTCTCGTATGTTTGTTGATAATCCTGGATATTCAAAATTCACAAAAATTTCATAAATATACAGGTTTTTTTTAACTTTCGCAAGTAAAATATAAAACCCATTTAGCATTACAATATTCATATTAAATATGAAACTCATTTTAAGGAATAAGAAATTAATTTTTTCATTTAGATATGAGAAATGTGGTACTAGAAGCAATTCTCTAAAGGTTAGGTAAATATGAATTATTTGAATTAAAATATTTTTAATTTCAAAAATAATGAAAATGGGAGCATGAAAAACTTAAATTTATCGTCTTCCTGTGATCAGAAGGTAATAATTATTACTAAAAGTCATTTGACCAAGCTGCGGTCTCTAAGACACTTAAGACCCACTACTACATTAATCCTATTTCATTGCATAGACATCAGAACGATCGGAATGATCATTTTCACCGTAAGGCTCCTTAGAGAAGTGTTTTCGTCACCTCACTGAAATTTCATGATTTTTGTTATATTTGTGATGGTTTAAATGTAATGCTTTTTTTTTTTCAGTATTTTATAACAAGCGTCAAAATTAATGCTTTACCTAGAATGATCGAAGCGGTCACAAAGACCACTTTAGAGATTTGAGCCACATGCTTTCGAAATACTCTTTTTTCCGTGTTCAATTTTTCTTCTTTTTATTCCATTGTCTTATGTGCCTGTTAGCAGAGCCATTCCAGATGGTTGGGAGTTTTCGTGACATTGTTTCGAATCTTGACAATTGCATGCCTGTTACAGCTATTTTTTCTAAACCTCGTTCAAAAGGAAAATAGTGCTAAGTGTTCAACACTCTTTCAATAATTCAATGAAAATTGAAGACGAGGGTGAAAATAGTGATTCAGAATTCAAAATTCCTTCTGAAAGCGAAACTTCTAAGCAAACCTTGGATTCCTAAGAAATAGAAGATAAAACTCGAGCATTAAATGTTGTAAACTCTTCAAACAATCTTTATGCTTCAGATGGAAATCAGAGGCAAATTTTCGAGGAAAACACAACTACGTTAAGAGATATTCCTTGGGAACATATTGGGAAAAAGATAGGTTTTACTCCGTATTTAATATTTTACTCTAAGAAAAATATTAAAGGAAATGAAATTTAATTTAGGCGTTTGTAGTTTTCCATATACTTATTGCAGCATATAAATAAATGTAAGCTTGAAGAAGCTCACCACAATTTAAAATTGGAATCATAGAGTAATACTAGTAAGAATCGGATGCTTTTATTGCTCCAGCTTATGCAAGAGGAGCTATTTGATGTTCTAGACTTGAATGACTCAAGGTAAAAATATCGATGTCCTCCAATAAGCAGAGAAACGATCGAGAAACCATTTCAAAGAGATTCTGTGGTTTCTTTGGTTGGATGATAAATCGACTCCTTAGAATCAGTTAAAAAAGGTCTTTGCTTTTGAGTTACGGTCGTCGTTTGAGTAAAATTGTCAACTGTGTTTTATAGCGCGTGAAACTATAACAATAGACGAACAGTTGTTAATGTGTAAGGCACGTTATAAGTCAAATGTTAATGTATCACGTTAATAATACGTTAAAGATGCTCTTTAAGGTTTTGGCCATAAATGTTTTAATGAAAGCAAATATCGAAGAAATTTATAGTTGAGTTAAGTTACCGTACACCTTAAAAAATCCTTAACATGTTTCATTCGTCACTGACAGTAATCTAGATGATTCTGAATCATAAAAATATGAAACATAATGAAATATCTCCAGCATTTCTTTTTACCATGCTAAGTTATTAGCAATTTAAATAATCTGCGGAGAAAAACTTTTATTGAGATGACAGTATTTCTTTGAAACACAATTTTTGGTCAAGATATAGATTCTTTATTTTTGATTTCACTTTAAAATTCAATCTTTTATCTTTCAAAGTCTATTTGAATTTTGGTTTCATTTTGCTTTAGAGCTGAGTTTTACCACTTTTTTAATATTATTTGATCATGAAGTAGTTTTTAGAGAGGAAAGGTTCTACAAACGACTTTTTTATTACTGAAAAACACAATATCTCAAAGTGTTATACATCAATGAACCTGTAATTATATACATACCTTTTTCAAATACTCACACGCAGAATAAACTATTCCTGGGATTTTATATTGAGTAAAATATTTTTTTTTATATTGCAGTTAACTGGAAAATTACAATTACTTTCAAAGAAAATTTCAGTGGTCAGAACTCGAAATACCATAGAATTTCCTACGACAAGACTATATTATCAAAATAACTGCCTGTTCTCTAGATAAGGTTATATCCTATATTATTAAACTTACAAAATGTCCATATATTTAATAGTCACCAAAGGGGCTATTGTTTTAGTCGAATCACTTTTCAATCTCTTATCGCTTGCTTCAATTTTAATTACATGTAGCTTAAATATATTCAATTTAGTAATTTATCGATTGCTTTAATTTTTTTTATTGATTTAATTTATCGTTTTATGTAGCTGATATAATATTCAATTTAATAATTTTTCGTTAGCTTTAATTTTAACTACATTTAACATAAATATAATCAATTTAATAATTTATCTCTTCCTTTAATTTTAATATAGGAAAAGTTCACTATAATCCATTTTTCGATATTTCATATTTACTTTAATTCTTATATTTAAATGAGTAATTTAATACTAATTATAAAAAAAAAGCTCACCTTGTGTAGCTAAATCTGTTCTTTGCAAAACTTTGCACACAAATGTTTTTTATTACTATTTTCTTTTGATTCACCATGTTTTACGGAAACTTTAATTTTTACTTATATTTGTATAAAATGATCTTCTAACAGTAAAAATATACGGTACCAAAACCTGTCTTGGGTGATTTTCTATTTTCGAATCCCCATAAAGTCAGAAAATAGGCATTTATGAGCATAATCTATGTTTATTAAAAAAAATTTCCGAAAGTATTTTGTTACCTTAAATTCTTAGTAGATAAAATATAATAAAAACCTACCTATTTTTCTAAAAAATATCATAAGCTATTCATATACACATTTTTAATTATATATATTAAAAAGTATAATTATATAGAAATATACAATTTACTAAGCCCTGAAAACTGTATCTTTTTAAAGCTACTATTGAAACCTTTCCCACTCATAATTTTAAATGTTATTTGAGGAAAAAGAAAAAAACAAGACTTTTAATAAAAACCAGATATTTAAGCAAATAAATGGAGCGTGAAGAAAAAAAACTACGATTTTTTTTAAAAAAAGAATAATAATGTAAATTTTTTCCAGTGTTTTTTTTCCGAATCTTTTTCAAAAATAATGAAACATAAACTGCTTTTCTTCTACACCATTTCTTACATTCTTAATGCTTATCGAATTTTAATTAATAATTTGAATAATGTTCAAAAAGGTCAAAAAAAAAAAACTTACTTGTATTTTTTCAATCAACTACTTCATATAATATGCTTTGTTAATTTTTGTTATATTTTTCCACATAATTTATAAAAGTATTTTTAAGGCATTAAAGAGATAGTAAAAATCGTAAGAGATCATTAGCTCCATGTTTCACCGTTATAAAAACTAATAATTATTTGCGTGACTTTTTGTAAATTTATTTATAAAAGTAATCTTTAGAGAGTTTATATTTTAACAGAAATAGTTTGAAAACAGATCGAGCTTTAAAAACATTCAAGGAAATAACGCGATGAAATGAAATGAATTTCCAAAAAATAAAATAAAATATAATTTGATCTTCCACATTTCTCATATGAATTAGTTAAATTATACGCAACGTCTATGAAGTAATATACATTTTCTGTAAAATAATATACAGAAAATTAAATTTCATAAATATTTTATAATTTTTTTTGTAATACCTTAAAATGAATGATAACTAATAACAATTTGAAATATTAACTTATAATAATTTTATTGTCTTCAAAATTCACTTATCAGCAACTTAAATTAATCAAAACTATAGAGAGTAACTATATATTTAAATAATTTGTGAATTAATGTTTTGATGCCTTGCTCCGTAAAAAGCGTTGTATTTAGTGCATGACAGTTTTTCATTAATGCAAAAACCAAAATAACACAACAGCTTATTTAATGCATATTTCATTAAAAATTACTCTGTTTTGAAATTGATTCATTGTTTAAAGTAATTGCTTATTAACGTCTCTTTGGAAATCAACAGGAGGGCTAATGGTGATGGAGCTGGCATTTTCGAATCTCGCCCAGTGTGAAAAAGATGATATCTGAACTGTCAATCCCATCTTCAAATTTCCACACCAAACCATGGGAGGACTTGAGATCTTGACCATATTTAACGGGTATCAGATCTGCTACGCCTTGGGTCTTTAACATCATCAGGGCTCGATCCCACGAGCTTACGAAAACATCCCTGGTTTCGAGTTCGCGACCATGACCACTAGGCTACCGTGGCCACTTAATTGCTTAGAACACTGCAGGTGGAAGAAAGATGAGGGTTATAGGAGACCAATCGTATAGGTTTGAGCACGACCAAGTGATGAAGGTGAAATCTGAATTCTCTCTACCTTTTCTAAATGTCCCCATCCCATCAACGGGAAGATTCGGATTCTCTGCAAATTTAATGTGCATTATATAACCTCGCAACATGACGGATCTTTAATGGCATGAGGACTCGTACTAATGACTCGACTTAAAGCAACACTAACCACAGTTCATAGCCTAGACTATTCGGTTACAGCGTCCCCTAAAATTGCTCACTGAATCTTATAGTGATGGTTTTGCTCCAAATATTTATGCTCGAATTTTCATTTCCTTTTCTTAAGGTATTTGATTTGTTATTTTTATTTATTCGTATCTTTCCTGTATTTGTATGTTTTTTTCCTCCTCGTATATTTTAATAGGACACAAATTGATAATTGCTCAGATTTAAATGTTCATAATGTAACAAATACAAATAAATTTAAAATTGAACAAGGAGAATTTCTTTTTGAATTTATATGCAGTAGCTAATTTTGCTGCACACTAACACACATTTTTGTTTTTGAAATTTGTGGGATTCTCTCAAAACTGTTAAATATCATATTTTGTCCTAGTAAAGTTTAATTTTTTGATGCATTAAAGACGTTCCGAGAGAGCGAGTATTATAGTAACTGGTTTATTAGATAAAAATCATTATTGCAATTGTTTTAGATTAAAGTGCCCACGGTAGCTTTGTGGTCATGGTCACGACCTCGAAGCCGCCCTGTCTCCGCCGAAAAATGAATTCAAATTTTGATGCCACTAAAAACTGCGATAAAATTTGGCTTTGTGTGGCTCCAATTTCATGATGTGCCAACTCAGGTGTCATCCTCGTCTTTTTTTACCGAGTTTCAAAATTAAGAAGTCCATCGCTAAATGAATCATTAAAAACATATACGCTGTACAAATCATATGTATGAGCTGATATCTTACTGTCTCTTTCATATATATATATATATATATATATATATATATATATATATATATATATATATGTAACTTCTAAGACTGACTACATGCTAACTTTGAGACTGGATTCCCTTTAACATATTCTTCCTCCACCATTATTCAATGCAATGGAGTTTGGGTGGAACTTGGAAGTAAAATAGAATATTTCTGGCGCTGTAAAATTTGCAATCATGATTATTTTGATTTCCAGAATAAATATTTTTTGTATGAGAAATTCTTTTTTAAAAATATTTAACTTATTCGGTTTTTAAAAATACTTAATACTATATTGACTACATGTTTTGGTTGAAATTGAATTCGATAAAATCATTAAAAATACTAATTTTCAAATAACTTCTGAAGGAAATTTATTTACAATGACAATAGATGTCGTGCTTGTAGATAAACTAAATATTACATAACATGGATATAATTGTATTTAAAAAAGCAAGATTTTCCAATTTATTAACATATGCCTATAATAATGAAACACTATAGAATTAAAGGGCATATTTATCTATTTTCTAGAATACAGTTTGATAAAGTGAAAAGTGTGTTTCATTATGTTAAGAGGCATTCTTCAAATGACGTAGTAATTGTCTGGTCTACTTTAAATGAGCCAAATAATCCTAATAGTTTTAACCCTTAAACCACACCCATTTCTATAGCAGCACCACACCCGATGGTGTAAAATTATCAGCACGCACTTGGAAAAGGTAACGATGGACGATGACATAAACAAGATTCTTATTACATTTTTCCAGACCTTTTTTTGTGCATACATCATAACAAAGTACATTTGTTTGCATATTTAGATCTGGAAATCACTTTCAGTTCTATTGCACGTATATATGCCCATTCACAAAAAGTAATGAAAATTTACGGAGGAAATACATTATTAATGTTAATATTACATTTTCAATATTATTAAAAGGTTCACTTATGTCTCCATTTTTTAATGCTTTTGAATGTTGATGAAATTAAGAAAAGAGAAACGAAATTATGATATTAATGAAGAGCTTAATTTATTAAATACTTGATCATAAGATTATTAGAATTAATTTAAGAAAACATATTTAGTAAAATCAGATCGAATATCGGTTAAAAGCATTTATATTTTCATGTGATTCATTCACTAATTAAACTTCAACTATAATATAAATTTATAATTTAAAATGATATTCTATTTATATGGCTAATATTGCTGGGAAGTAATGTTTAAAATTTTATCATTTTATTTGATTATTAACATACTTTTAAAAGAAAGTTTCGTAAAAATAATTATCTTCTTTCATTTGAAAAACCAACAATTTTCAACATAAATTTCTCATTTTCAATATATATTTTACATTAAGTCTTAAGAATTTTATGAATTTCAAAGAAAATGTTCTGTGTAGGAAAGAAGTTTTTAAACATACATGATCCTCGAATAATGAAGAATGTAGTTCAAATAATTTAATTTAAACTTATTTTGATTTATTATTTTATCTACAAATTTTAATAATCAATTTAGATTTATTCATTTCACTGATTTCTAGAAAATTCTTAATTGCGTACTTGATATTAAATATTTTGAGCTGAAAACATAATTATTTTACAAAGGAAACATAATGATTCTTTTACAGGAAATTGTTTATGAAAAATGCTTGGATATAATGATAAAAGAAGAGAAATGATAATAAACTAAAAAAAAAAAGATAATATTGCAACTACTCCCGTATCGTCAAATCTCTAATCACTCTCTACAAGATTGTGATAACGGAAAATGCGACACAGGAGAATTAAGTGAAAATCGATATTTCGGTTAAATGAAAGCGATCGATATACATTCGTCAATGATCGATTATCACTCTCAATCGAGCCCTGCATCTTTCATCAAACAGAGTGATAGAGTAAGAACATCACTTTCACCTTCATTAAAAGATAGAAATGATCACTTAACTTAAATATTTAAAATCATCATATCTTACGATTTTAATGAGTAT
Source organism: Nephila pilipes (assembly GCA_019974015.1). Lineage (NCBI taxonomy): Eukaryota > Metazoa > Arthropoda > Arachnida > Araneae > Nephilidae > Nephila > Nephila pilipes. The sequence goes on along the minus strand of BMAW01038080.1, from coordinate 73,462 downwards.
TTTTGGTCCTGAACATATGTCTTCTAGGCTTCAAAATAATTGAAGTTAAATATTGATGGTTTTATATTTAGATAGCTTAAGTTATTGCCAATTGTGAAATATGTTTTTAGATAATATTTCCAACATTTTGTTTATAGATATCTACCAATAATATAAGTTATTCTTAAGATATTTCGAACACATTTATATTGACTTCCAGAGTGAAATGCCTTTAATTTTAAGGTGAAGTGTAAAGGAATATTTTATGTTAACAGCTACATTGAAATAATCAAACGAAAAACTCGCTCTTTTTTATTATGAACGTTATTATTTCTTCATCATTGACCATATAAAAGCTGCAATGAAGTGGATTTGTAAAGTAGGAAAGACATTCAAAAGACAAGAAGTTATACTATAATGAAAACCACGATACTTTTAATCGCTGAAGAAAATTTGTAATGAATTCTCAATTTATTATACTTTTCCTACACTTTTTCAGCTGATCAATTACGGAGATAATTTAGTACATATTTTATAACAGGTACGTTTTTGTAAACTTTTAATTAGCATGGGATAAGCTTAAAGAATGAAACCAAGTTTCCGACTTCTTAATTTAACCATTACTTAAGGTTTTAAGCATACGAGTGTCAAAATAGAATGTTAACACCAGCGTTGTTCTGAATGACCTCATTATCAAAGAAGATAAACCAAATTATAATTTAAAGGAAAGTAACAAATATAATGCACATACACACTATCACCACACACACACACACACACACACACACATATATATATATATATATATATATATATATTACAGGGAGTATGAGAAATATATCTCTGAATTGTTTCGAATAATACGAGGGAAGGCACTAGACTATTAGTGATGTGGCGGCCTGACTCCGTTCGGGTTCAAATTCGCTATTTGTATTTTGTGCATTGTTCGAGAGTGTCAAAATATGCGATTGCACTTAAACCTTTTCATCAAAAGGTTAATTTTATACTGCGCTTTGTGAGTATTGAAGAGCGAGATATAGTGTTGAAGAAGGAGTGACTGTCAAATGACACGCAATGATGATTCGAAAAAAAACTGTCTAAACTTCGAGTTAATGCTGAAAATAAATTGTTCTTAAGCGAAACCACTTACCAGAAGTTAAAAAATAATGTGAAAAAAGTCAAAATGGTTTCCATTAAGGAACCATGGGACAAAGTGCCAAAATATGAAATGTCTTTGCGTGATAAAAGGAATGAAGTGTAATCATAATGTCCTTCGAGACTACCATGTTACAAAAAGTAAGTTTAATTTTATTTATTATTACGTCTGTCATGAAAAAATTACATTTTTTTATGTTTTTTGATGTAGGTATTTTTAGTTAAGTTCATTTAATAACATTTTTTTACTTTTTATGAGGAATAAAAAATTAAGTACAATTCAAGATAAAATTATTTCCTTTCTTGATGTAGCAAGTAGATATACGATTCTTAGTTTATTTTATGTAATAAGAAATGTATTTATTTTTCTTTGCATAGTAAAAATTTTCCTTGCATAACTTTAAAAATTGTTTTTAACGCGGATTTTTTGATGATTTTTTTTTAAAAAAAACATTTGTATTTTTTGAGGAGTGATCGGTTTTCAAATAATAGCCTTACGGTAACCTTCTTTTTCTATATTTTACCTAAATGACATTTGTTATTCTATAGAATACCAAGGTATTATATACAATGACTAGGGTATACGTATATAATAATTCTCATATTACATGTACTTTGCTTTTAAACACCATGTATTCTATAAATTCCTAGGTATTCTATTCAATGCTCTGTTTCACATGTTGCTGATAATATATATATGAACAAATATATTGATGTGATGAAGAAATATTCAAAATTAATCAAACTTCGGTGATGTTATAAAAGGGAACGATATATTATTTTAAAATATCCCGAAAGCCAATCCATTAGCTTTTGAAAAAGGAATCGAAAACCTCCAGAATGAAAGGATTTTGAAATTAAAATGTCAGTAGTAATCATTAACATCAAAGTACTTTCGATTGTGTTATAAAGAAATTTTAATTAGAAAGAAATGAATATGTTATAAAAACAATATATGGATAAAATGATATTCATTGTTACAGAGACTTTCACAAGATCTGTTTAGATTTGTATGCCGACACATGAAATTTTTCGAGGATGAAATAAAAAAAAAACTGTTTTTGTTTTGTAAAATATTTTTTATTACAGGTTTATAAGAAGCACTTGAAAGCAGATTTCAGGTTTTAAATGTAATGTGTAATGTTAAGTAAAATAGATTATAAATTGTTGTTATAACGAAACTACAAATCTCTCTAATTACACTCATTAATTATATAAAGTGGAGAATAAGTCATAATTTCCAATACTTTTGACAAAATTTTAGATATATTTTTAAAGGAAAAATCTGGAAAATTATTCCGAAAGTTATGGAAAATTATTAAGAAATTAAAACTAAATAATACAAACACAAATTCCTGATTTTCCCATCCGATATGAAGTTATTCACATAATACTCAAATTCTGAATACATTAAACTTTAAAATTGAACAAAACTGTCAATTGTTTGTACATTATCATTATAATTACAAGCAATATTGAAGAAAAAAAAAAGCTTAGCAGTTTTTCACAAAAGATAAATTAATTTGTTAAAATTAAACATATACCAGTCTTTATTTCCTCAATTTTTTGATAGACAATTAATTATTTGTTAGTAATTCTTAACTAAAATAACAATAGGAAGCCTTTAGACATTCGGTTCCTTCCATTAGAACGAAGAATTTATACAATAATCTTACTACGTAGTGAGATTTATTACGTAAAGTGTTTCAGGCGAGAATGTAACCTTAAACCGTAATTGGAGATAATTTATTATCCCTTTATTCCCTAAGAATAAAGTTAATTGGCTTTCTAAATTTTAAAGTACCTCCAGGACTAAAGACCTAAGTAGTGTCACAGTTGTTTTCATTTTGTAAAGAGTGTAAACTCATAACAAAGACTAAATTAGATTAACGTTCCATTATTGTATGAAGCTTATGAGCAAATTTAAAAAAAAAAAATAATCTAGAAATTAAAATACTAAAATACTGAATAAGTTAATCTTTATTCAATATTTTGTTTGATTAGAAAAGTTTAATTAATAAAAGAAAGGTCACTAAGTTAAATAATTATACCTTAATAGTTTGGTAAAAGTACTATTGAAGGGAAAGTGAGTAAATTGACAAAGAATAAAAAATAAACCAGTTTTTTTGTTCCAGTTACATATATTCCCCTTTTAACAGTTTTTTTTAATTCCTCTTTCAAAAAATTAAATTTCAAAATAAATTAATTTTAAATTTTACACAGTATATTTCAGAATAAAATTCTCAAAATATTACAGAATTAAAAATTGCATATATCTTGCAGTTTGCATAAATTATTAATATGTGAATGATATTATTTCTAAGTTGAATAGAAAAAAATGTAGTATAATATTTGGTAAAGAGGAATATATATATATATATATATATTATGATGTGAAGACGCATTATCTTCTTTTCTTCTTTTTAACTTACTTTCTCACTTAGACATATTTTCTATTTTTAATTCCAATCTAACTAACGTTCATGAGCTTATTAACTGTAACTGTAATCTTATTCTTCGCAAAATCGCGCATATGATGTTGGATCCCAAGCCTCTATTAATTGCATAATTTGGGGACTTCTCTGTGTTACTGGGTAAATAACCTGGCGCTGGATATTTTCTTTTACATTATCTTTTTACCCAACATCTTGTCATGTGATTTGCTCCCTTTTTTTGTTTGCTTCTTGACATGTAATATATATTTCTTGCTTCAGTTTGTATGATAAAATGTATAACAAGATGACAGTATCTACTTCAATATATGTAACCAAATGATAATATTCTCTTGAATTGCTTAATTTTAACAAATGAAATTTGTGTGTGTGTGTGTGTGTATGTGTATATAGGCATACATAAATTACATTTATATGTACCCATAGATATTTTATAACAACTTGTTTAAATATTGATTTAAAATTTGTTATTAGTCTTTTATATAATGATTTTTCACTTCGATTACTGTTGTTATACATAGTGTTAAAATATATGTAACTTACAATAAGTTTTTAATTTTTTGCTTTACTTCTTTCACTTCAGTAGTACTTGGAAAAATATTTAAAATAACTTTTTTTATTACTCTTATTCTATATTAAAGTTTCAAGGAATTACAATTTTTTACTTTGAATGCTTCTTAATAACCAGTAGGATAAACTATTTTTTATAATACTATTTATTCTGATTGATAAATTTGAAATAAATTTAAAATCTTTTTAATGTGTGACAAAATAGAAATAGGTGTTTGAAACTTGTATGTTGGCATTATTCATGGTATTATTTATTTTCAATTTTAATTGAAAAAATAATTAAAATTATTATTCTTGGCATTGATCACGAATAAGCTAAAGTAAACTGTCATTTTATCTGCTTTAAACTATTAAAAAGGAACTGCAGGATTTGGGGTGGGGAGTTATATGGTAACAGCAATTGTTATTTATTTTGGTATGTTTTCAAACTAAACAAAATCAGGGGTAAAATTATTTAAGAAACAAAATCTAAACATTAAAACACTTGACCCAATAAAAGATTTGAAAATATATTTGAATACATCAATTCTTTCTGTAAAGGCAAAATCCGTTTTAATGATGCAGATAAATAATCATTGAAAGTGTCAATCTGTACAACATATTTCTCTGCTACTGCGGTATTCCCGCAGAGAAAACCTATTCCTATTTTTATAGCTTAGCGATAACTTATCGATATCTATTTCTCGATATATCGATATTTATTTTTAAAAATATTAGATATCAAAGTATGAATTAAAAAATTATATTTTCTTCTATTTATTTAAATTATAATGATTTTACTGTCTTTCTATTATGTCATCAAATCTAATTTATATTCCACAAAATATTGCAAATCCAAATTTATAAACTGTAATAAATATAATTTAAAACAATTTGAAAATTGTTAACACTTTATTACATAATAACTTATTGAATAGCATTATCATTAAATCATTCTTTTAATGATTTAAATTACTCTGTGATTCTAGGTGTAATTTTACATATCTCTAGAAACCTTAAAAATATCATAAATAATTCATAGAAAATTGTTCTAATTAGAACGAAAATGATATAGCAAATATAAAATTTAATTATTTAATTGTGTTATCAATAGTTGGAGTGCGAATAATTATTAAAACGCATTCTTAATTAAATTGAGGAATATTTAAAGTAATAAGTATCGGCCTTTGTTTCAGAAGATACATTAACGCCAGTTGTACTGAAACAATTTACCTGCAAACGAAATTTACATTAAAATGCAAGATGCAAATTCTTCGTTATAAATGCAATGCAATATAAAAGATTTAATTCCTAAATGATTAACAAAAACAAGAGATTACTAATTGTAGTAATTTTACTAAGTAGCTTTGCAATACTTGGTTTGAAACTGATTATTCATTACCAAACATTTTAGATTGAACAATTTATTTTCCGGTATAATTATAGCAATCATTTTTAAATGAATAAATAAATAGCTTATATTCTCATGAAGCTTTAAGAACTTCCGATTTGCAACTGTAAAGAGTAATTTTGCTCATTGTTTAGGAAAAATACATTTAAAACAACGATGGATAAATATTATGTTTTAAACAAAATCTGATATTTCTAAAAGAATTATTTTAATACTCATGTTTATCTATTGTCATTGTATTTAATACTTTACAATATTATATATATATAAAAATGCCATAGATACCATAGCTTGCATTTGAATTTTTTTAAATTCAAAAACTGTACACTATAAGCAAGAAAAATGAGAAATTTCTAAACAGAAATAATAAAAGGAAGGAGCTTAAATGAAACGTAAAAAAAAAAAAAGTAAGTTCAGCAAATCTTCTAAAAATGGAAAAAAAAAAAACTTTTAAATCCTTCTTATATCAACGTAAATTTCAATCACAGTTATTCTATGCTCACATTTTAATAGCTTACGAAAACTGTTGAAAAAGAGATTTTCACAGTTCCAATATTTGCTGTAATAAAAACACATTTTCCTAAAAAAAACAAATAAAAGAAAAAATACCTCTAAAAACGGTAAACGGGAGGAAACAAATCCGATTTTAATCGAAATTTATTGAAGATATCTTTTATTTTGAGTTTCATCCGAAGCGAACATTTTTTTATTTTTTTATTTTTAAGAAGAAGTACACACAGGAATAGATTTAATCCGACTTTCAGAACGTACAACTTTTTGGAAAGAAATAACAAGAAAACGAAATCAGAAGCGCGAATAAGAAGGAAGAAGAAAAAAAGAGCAAAAAAGATCTGTCCATAATAACGATTTTCAATTCCGATCTCGAATGATTTCGCGTGGAGGCGCTGCGATCGGAATGCCAATGCTTTTTCCCCTCGACCGCTCAACTCAACTCGCAAATAGTTCCACGCGCTCTGCCAGATGTTCGCCTTTCCCTTACGAAATCGTCCGCTTTATTATCTTTTATCACGTTTCAGAGAAAGACTTTTCGTCTAAGTGCTATTGTATGAAATGATGACGATGCGGAACATTTGTTATCTGATTTAGGAAAATGGTGTGAAAGAAAATTTTGCTTTACTTGCAAATTTTAGAAGGCATGGCATTATAATAAAAATAGAACACTTCGAGAAAACTTGGTAGAATATTTTAGGAACGGGGATTTTATTAGGCAACTGAATTTGAAAAATAAACGGAACACGCCATGTGATTGGATGAACGAAATTCAATTTGTTTATAAACCAGTAAGGTTTTCGAACTGAACTAGATTTCGGTGGATGACAATAGTTCCAAAATCAAGAAATTTTCGACTGTTTATTAAATTCAAATTGAATTCATCAAAAAGTTTGCATGTTAGCAAAGAAAACGAATTATAACCATAAAGGACATTTACTGTATAACGTAAATTGATTGATACATTGACAAAAAAGTAATATTAAAAATTAATTAAAAAAAAAAAAAAGATACATCTTTTTCACCTGGAACCGAAGACGCATTTCTGGTATGATTATGGTCAGTGAATAGTTTGTTTCGCCCAGAATTTTATTCTGAAAATATATTTCATAACACAAACCGTTCACCTCATTGAAAACTGAAAGTTTGTTCAACTATATGTCCGTACTGAATATTTTTCGAACCTTCGATTCGATGATATTGAACATAATAAATGTATCACGAATTATCCCGTATTGACATAAATAGCTTCAAATGACATATAATTTCCAGATTTGATACTTTGAATTATTTTAAAGTGATACAATTTTGATCTACATTGATATGAAGTGAAAATAAACGAAACGAAGATGAGTGAGAGCATACGGCAAATGTGGCAAGTGCTAAGCCGTAAGAAAACGTCGATGTCTCCCGGATTGTGGCACGCTCATCTGCGCAGTCTGTCAGTCGTTGATGTCACTTGTTTAGGTAAGTTCCATTTCAATATTGAAGTCTTAACCTCTACTAAACAATGTATTTTGTATCCCAAATAGTGAAGTTAAAATTTAAATTAATTTAAGAGGAGATCAATTGGAATTTTTACAAGTTGTTTAGACGGAACAGCTGTCAAATTTGTAATAACGTTTAATAATGAATATTGCAAATGTAAAATAAGAAATTGAAAAGTTATGTAGAGCTGACCGAAAATTCTTCATAAATTCTTTTTTTTCTAATCATTGTCAATTAAAGTAATAAGATATATGTCAAAATATTTTGATAAAAATATAATTAATGCTCATAAGTATAAAACCAAAAGAAAGTATTTTAAATAGTGAATTTTTGTGCAATTTTGATGTATAAGAGAATAAAAAAATAAGAAAGCAAAATTAAAATATTTTCTTATCATTGATGTAATTATAATTTAATCTCTTAATTAAAAAAGAGCAACATAAATGAAACTTATTTGAAATAAAGATACCGATGAAACTGTACTACGTATAAAAGAAATAAGTCACTATATATATGAAAAAATATCACCATATCGTTTGGACAAATAAAAAAAATGTAATATTTATTTCCGTAATTAAACATGCTTTTCATTTTTAAATTATTGAATTCAAGATTTTCTTTGACAACTTTTGAAAGTTGAAAATAATTAATATTTAAAAATATTTAGAGTCTTTTCCAAGTGTAAAATCTGTAAAAAGCCTAAGTCATACGAATGTCAATTTTGATTCATTGATGAACTATTTATAAAATGAATTTTGTGAATTGAAAATATAAATTATACACTTAACTGGACGCTTAACTGAACGCATTAATGACATTGAAATTTATGGTTTGTTGACAATATGAAGCGAAACCTGGTTATAAATTAAAAATAAAAGCTAAAAAAAGGGATCACTCCTGGTGAACCTGTTTAAATTTTCAGGAACAACTGAAAGAAAATTATTAACTAAAAAGCATATCAATTCTTTGATTTTTATTTGTAGTATTTCTTAGTTAAAATGATCAAATAATTAATATCCTCAAGATCTTTTCCCTAGCTCCACATTTTAGAAAGAATTATACACGTCAAAACTAAAACAAGTTTGTGACGCTGGGTTATTCGTGATTTTCTTTTCATTAACCTCCGGAACTTTTCAGTAATCTAAATTGCATAAAATTTCTATCCAACTAAAAGAAACGTGATTAGTTAAATTTGACTAAGATAAGAAGTGTAGTGAAATGAATTAGAGACGGTGATATACAAGTTAAATTGAATAAAAAGGAAAAGAAAAGAAAGGAGATAGAGGATAGCAGAAAGTTGATAGATGTTTGTAAATTTATGTGATTTATTATAATCAATAATTCATATTCATAGTAGTTGGAAATGATTCGTGATAAAATAACAGGGTTGAATCTGCTGCAATAAAGATGTGCTTGAATCAGAATGGTAATCTAAGACTTTATTATTACTAGACTATTTGAACATAAATTAAGATTAACTTAGTTAAGAAGGATTCGAGGGAGAGGGACCTTGCATTTTCTTTGATAGATAATAACATATGTCGTTCTTCTCTTATATATATTCAATTGGAGTTTAGAACGCATTGACTATTTAATTAGATTTTAAAATGGTCGTTGAGGAAACTGAAGGATATGTGTTACAAGCTTAGATAAATATATGACGAAAAGTTTCTATTAATGTTTCCTAAAATTTGAGGACAAGAGGAAAGATAATCATAAACTAAAAAAAATTATTTTTGATTTTTAATAGGAATATTTCTTAGTTGATATAATATGACAGTTGACATCACTTGAGCCTTTTACATTGGGATAGAATATTTTTAAAAATGTTATACTATTAAAAACAAGCTAGGGTAAAAATGTAACTAAATATTTCTGCAAATGCTTCTTAAAATTTGAAACACAATAAAGAAAGTCATATATTAAAAAACATATTTATTCTTTGATTTTTATTAGTAGTATTTATTAGATAATATATTATTGGATAATTAATGTTACTAGGGTCTTTTCATAGCTATAACAAAAGAAAAAATATGTATTTGTTAAAATTAAAACAAACTTAGATGAAAATGCGACGAAAAAGTTCTATAAAAGTTTCTAAAAATTCGAAACCTCAATCAATATTTTTGTTTCTCTCTGTCGGCGAATCCATCGACTCAGCTTGTCATTTTACGATTATAAAACTAATATTCTTGTTCCACTAAGCCTTTGCAGGTATCGTACTGTATTTTTTGTTTCGAAGTGGTATCCGTGCAATAGGATTTAATAATTTATTTTCTCTATAACAAGTGGCAAACAGGAAATTTTAAATATTGATGCTAAACATTTGCACAAACTGAATACTATCTTTTGGTAAAAGTTTCAGTCTTCTTTTCCATAAGTGTAATTTCTATTATTCGATAAGAGTTTTAGCGTAAATGAAATAAATACTTACAATATGTGATGAAACAAATTTATTTGTTCTTTAATTCAGTAAGGGACTGATTTACGATTTTAAATTCTAAGGAGAATACAGAAAAAATGGATCAGTCAGGATGAAGTGTACATTTCGAATAAATCCTTGAAAACTGTTTCTGGAAACGTAATTAATAGATATTTTTATATACACAATATTAATTTCTAACAACGTCATCTGGTTTAAGTTTAGAAAAGTGGTGCATGGAAAAGCATATGAATGAGTGAAAATTAATAAGGCGCTTAAGAAAGTAGTGATATTTTTTCTAAATATATATTATCAGAAAATGTCGCAGTATTTCTTAAAAGTGTTTATTTTGAAAACTTTTTTATTTTTTCTTAGCGTTGTTTATAATTTCTTTTTACTTCACGTGTGGCTTTAATTTCTTTTTTGTAAAATGATTACTGATTTAAGTAAATTTTTCTTTAATTTATTTTTTGATGAAAACTTTTTGTTCTCGAAGAAAACTTCTGCTTTTTCAGTAATTTTTCTCATTTTCTTCTTACCTTTTTCCAAATAACTTTATTTTATTCCGATTTTCTGTATCCATTTTTAAATAATTAAAAAAAAAAAAAAACTAATATATATTTACAAATATTTCGGAAATTTAATGGTATTTCAGTTCAATTTTACCTCACTTAATTTCTGTTTCTCAGGTATTAAAAGAGAATAAAAAATTTCAGCGAAATGCTGAATTTCTTAAACTCTTTCTTCCTATTTTTATTTATTATTTTGGGAGAAACTTAGCTATCCGCATGTTCATAAAATATTAATTACACAAATAAAGTCTTATTAAATGATTTCAATTTTTCATAAAGGAAGGAACTTGAGATTGATTAGAGAAATTTAATTGTCACATGCTTCTATAAGCTGTTGATTAATAAACAAAAATCTTATACTGAAGCAACTTTTTATGGGTCAATCGTAGATAATCAAAAAAGTCGTAAAGAGAGCTTCTAACATTCATAAATAATCATCAATTGTACGTTTTGAGTTTGATAAATAACTTCTAATTATTTTAAAAGTTAAACAAAAGTTTACTGAAAAGAAAATACTTACTTGAAAATTTTAAACTACGCTAACAATTTGCAGCCTAGGTCATCGTACTGAAATACATTTAAAGTTTTTTGTGGGGAGATTTATTACATCTTGTACTTAAAAATGCTTGAAAGATTCATTTATATGGATTAAGTTACCGTTTTCAACTAAGATGATGTACTTATTTTTAAATTTATTTTGCGCAATTACGGGGTATAAATAAAATTTATTTTCATTATCTTTAAGCAGACTTCGTTTGAAAAGTCTGTTAAAACATAAGTAACATTATAAATAATATATTATTATGAATATCACAGTGAAAACATGTTTGAATAGTATTCAGTATAGAAAACATTTTGCTTTTAATTTTTGATGCATAATTTCATAAGAAATTTTTGATGCTTATTCGAAGACCATATTGTTACAATAACTTAGAGTCTTTATCATAAGAAATTGAAATATATATTGTTTCATGTTATTTATGGCTCCCGTCAACCGGCCATTTTGCTTTCCTGTACATAATGTTAATTTTACGGAATTTCTACTTCCGTTCACATACTTTTACTATTTTGGCAATTTCCTAAAAGGTGCACCCGAAAGAGCAAAAAAATCAGAAAGGTTTCTGCGGAGATACATTTTTCTTCTGACTCTTAAAAATATTTTTACCACTAATTTAATAATTTGGTTGTGGGTGTATCGATTCTTAAAAATATTCTAAAATAATTTTAACAATCAAACGAATAATGTAATTCCGCAGAAACCTTCAATATTTTTTTACTTTTTCAGATGCACTTTTTGGCATTCAAATAGATGAAATAGTAAAGATTTGAGGACGTAGTATAAATTCCGTTGGGTTAACGTTAATCTCACGAGAGAGGGAGAGAGATCAAAATGGCCAGTAGACTGGAGTCTTAATGGTGTTAATGAATTAGAATAACGATGTATTTAATGACTCCTTTGCAATGAACTTGGTAATTAAAAACAAGGATCAGACGATGTGGATTACAAACTCATAACATCTCAATTTAGAAATTTTAGGTCAAGATTTGTGAAAATGTTACGATCTCATTAATTTTAATTTTAGATATCCAACTACTATAAACGTTGATCTTTAAAGTAATTGAATATCTCATTTGGTTTCATCCAAGTTTCTATGAGGTACTTTTATCCAAATACGGTATTGTAATATTAATGTAAAAATATTGTTACATACCAGATTTGAATCATAGAATTTAGAAGTACGGAAAAATTTCTATTTTAAGTTAACACGAAATTAACTATTTATAATGAATGATGGAATTATATATCTCATTATAAAGTCATTAGGCAAATAGAGCATAATTCTACAAGTTCCATACGCCCTTATTTTATATATATTTTTCTCTAATAGAATTGCTGGTTTCACTGAGAGATTTGTAACTAAGAACCTAATTATTATTTTATTAATCACAAATGTATTTACATGGGTCGTTCAGTAAGTCCTCAGAAATTCCAAGATATAGCACTTGTATCATCAAAAATAGTTTGTTTTTAGTTCGTATCAAGACCCTCTAGATAGTTGGCTATGTCTCGTGTTCGTGATCATGATACATTTCGAGCATCGTCTTTGTCACAATTTTGACACCATCTTCGCCATTTTTGAAGCAAATTGCCCCAGAGCAACCGGTCGTTTTGATTTTGCTTAGTTTCCGTTGCATAATAAGGACTCCACGTCTCACCGACGGTGACAACTAGGCAAAAAATGACATCTACAACTCGTCTTGGTAGCAACCAAATTTTGATGCGGCAGAAAATGACGACCGAATCAAAACTAACTTATGAATCAATGTCAAATTTGTTTCGGCTTCGTTTTAATGATGGAAGCATCTGATGATAACAACAATTTACCTAAATGATGTAGTCTATCTTCAAATACAGATACTTTTTGAACCATTCTCGTATAATTGTTAATTTAGGAAGAACAATGAAAATAATCCATTACTTGGGGTGAGCATTATACATTAATTCTAAGTAAAGAATACGAAATGCAAATTACGATTGTTAAATTAAATCTAAACCTGATTTTGAATATTAATACTATATATATATATATATATATATATATAAACTAATATCAAAACAGCAATACTTTCTACATGCCATCTCTTTATAAGCTGCTGTATATATTTTTAATCAAAAATGTAATTCCTCTCTCTCTCTAGAGAAAGCTTACATAGGAAGATAGAATAAGCAGTTCTTTACAGTTTCACAGACTTCGGAGAATCAATTTTTCATATCCATAGAACAGAACGAAATTCTGTAAATTGAGCTGTGGTAGCGTAATGGTCACCGTCAAAGACTTGCGGCTTTTGGTTTCCGTCGAGTAAAGAGTTTGAGATCTGATGCCACTAAAAACTCGCCGTGTACCTGGGGCTGATGCATGTTAAATCTGCCGAGGCTTAAAATTTTCCCGAGGTTGGTTGTGGAAGTTTGGAGAAGGAGCTGGTAGCTAAAATATCGTCTTGTCTCTTAACCAAGGCTCAAAATCACGAGGTGCGTCACCAGTAGCCCTCGTGTTGCTTCCAGTGTTATGTTAATAAAAAACCTCAATGAATTTGCAAAATGAAGTAATTAAAAGCAAGATTGAAGCTTACATGTTAGATATGAAGTTGTTATTTCAAACTCAACTATGTATTTCATCATTTGAAATGTAATACACTTGTGAAAGGAAAAAAATTCTATAGAATGTTTTTAACGTTTAATACAATTTAATCAATTGAAATCCATACAGTGAAGATTTGAATGTAGAGTTAATTTTTTTTGTGACTCGAGGTAAATAAATAATATTTTTTTCCCTCGAAATTTACTCTTAGCTTCAGTATTTATGGAGTAAACAAAATTAGTAAAGATTTCCAAAAATATTAACAATAAGGATAAGCTAAGTGCTCTTTGTATTACATAACTGAAACAAAAACATTGGGCTTTATTATTCACCATTATTAAAATAAAATAAATATTCGCTTTATAAAGTTTAAGCTTTTTTTAATCTGCTCCTCTCTCTTAAATAATTGTAAAATGTCACGTTAATGTTTTTAAACGTGACTACAAAGAACAAAATGTAGTTAAATTTTTCTTACTGAATAGTTAGATGTGTAATTCTCTAAATAACAAGATATATAATTTATTATTTTACGAGGAACAAAAGTTACACGAAAAGTTTGAAAGAAGATCCTGTCTAGTCTAATAGACTATATTACCAAATATTGTTTGGATAAAAGTAGGAAATTTCATACAATGCACAATAAAGATATATGTCTCTGCCATTAATAACTGTCTCAATATATATTCTCTATTAAATAACAAATATGACAAAAGGGCATATTCTAAAAATAGACGCTAACAATAAGGCATGGATGTTTTCAAAAAGAAATATCGTTAGAATATATATCTGTCCTCAAATATGGTACATAAAATGTTAATTCTTAAACAATTTGACAAACTTAAGTAATCAGGCAATTTTAAATGTAATTTCAAAGACAGTGTATTTTCTTTTATGAGTGAACACTTTTAAAAAGAATTTTTTTTTCAACAAAAAGATTCATTCTAAATAAAAGTCAATATATTATAAGGAACTAAATAATAATTGTTTACTGTACGTTATTCTTTGAAATACTTCAGGTTTTTTATATTTTTTCTTGTCAACGATTAATATTATACCAACGATTAATATAATAATGAAAGGCGTATTTATAAATACAATTTGGTTTTTTATTCGTGAATATTTCTTATATTTTTCTTAAGAATTGTGCTAAAAAGGTCATTTGCTGCAACTTGATTCCTGAAACGAAACATGTAATTTTGTTTTTCTAACCTCTATTATGTTGAAGATATTTTCACTTATGAAAGTGACGTATTATGGGGAATTTACCATAACTAATTTAAATTTAATTACTGTACTAATAAAAATTTGAAAGCCAACTAAACTGTAAGCTAACTATTTTAAAATAAAGCATAAATACATTACACCTGGGAACGTAAAATGAAAATGAAATATTCATAAAGTTATGAAATTAGAAACTTTCCTTGGATCTATAAAAGACATCGTAGCGAAAATTTATTTATAATGAGATAAATAATAAAATGAAAATTTAATCTATATATTAACATATTCAGAACTTATTTAAAGTAATAAAACTAATTGTATTTCAACTTTTGGAAGTGCCTTTCAATATATTTATAGGAATATATAAAATTTAAGACATAACAATGAAAATAATTTTCATAAAGTTACTGCAGCAGAAAATTAAGTTGTGTATTTATAAAAATTTATTTCATTTATTATGGTCTAATTCTAGAGTTTTTATTCTAAAATTAGAACTTATACAATTTTTATTAAATACAAATTTCTATACCTCGGAAAAAACATATGAATATATCTATAAATATAGATTTATTTGTTACGTTCTAATTCAAGTATCTTTTACTACGAAAAAATAAATCAAGTACAGTTCTTATTAAATGTAAATATACAGACTGAAATGATATTAAAAATCAACTATGACAAAGTTTTGACGTTCAATATATGTTTCTTTATAACTTAAATTAGCTCGGTTTAAGTTATTACTCGATATTAACGTATGGATTTATTGCATATTAATTACAGATATTAATACATGCCTAGTGTAAAAATTATTATTAGGTACATACAAAATTTAAGTTCTATTAAAATATTAAAACATATTTTCTAAGTATATATTGTATTTCATTTTGTATGAAATAAAAAAAAAGTTCATAACAATACATAACATTCAATGTAAACTAAATTTAAATAATTTTCAACATTTGCTTTTTAGAGGTTTTGTTAACTGAAATAGGTTTATATCCATGTTCAGATGTTACTAAAAATTATTTTCCTACACTTATTTATAATAATGTAAAATTCTGAAACCCCAAAAATAGTTAAAACTTTTAAAACGAAGTTATTTAAGTAAATATACTCGTAGAATGGAGTTCAACAATCTTTTTTGTAAAATATGTTTTACTAAACCATATAGTTTATTTGCGTGTTGGATATTATAATAAAACCATAGTAATGGAAACAAACAGTACCATTAAAAACTCTGCCGCTGTGCTTTTCAGCGCAAATCATGATAAAATCTTACGAACATGAAAATATTAAGATAAAGAATAGCTGAAAGATACAAAAGTAATGCTCTGCTTTTATACAATATACTACTGAAATATATCAGAGAAAAATATTATTAAAAATAAATTTCACTTAATGATATTTCTTACGTTGTAAAGAAAATATACAGAATCATAACTTCTTATCACATAAATAAAGATTTTAAAATATTATTTGAAAATGCATTATGGATTTAAGTTACTTCGTTTTTTTTATAAATATATAATAAATTTTATTTATTCAATTTATTTCATGCGTTAAATTTAGGACTTGCAGTATATGGTGATTATAGGACTTCTTAAAATACTTTTAGCAGTGAATTTATTTGGAACGTTTACGTAAGAACGTTTTTCTGTAAAGGAAGTTTAAAATTATAACTAAATGTTTTTAAAATTGCTTCAGATCTTCATATAATGCGTTGAAAAATAATTATCGTTAATTCTATTACAATTGTAAACTGTATAATCGATTATAATTATCGTAAATATTTATAGTTAATTGTAAAGTATAAACACACTGTCATATGTAATTATGTATTATGTAGTTGAGGAACACATTTATGGAAATGTATTACTCAAAGTTACAATTAAAAAAATTTTTTTATTGATTTTCAGTGTTTATTAAAATAAAGTATGTTATACAGAAAAAGTAGCTTTACTTTGAAAATGTTTTCTTATAATTTTAATGATGGAGGAAGAGTTATATACTTCGAATTAATTACTAAATTATAAAGAAGAAATTAGCTACTTTTTAAAAGCTGATTAAAATTGTGATCTCTAAAGCGAAACACACCGAAATAAAAATTGATGCATCATGGAGAATTTGTGCACTTACGACAACAATTTGTAGATGAAATTAATTTATAGAGAAAACGTAAGGATTATAGTTTGAAAATATTTCAGTATTTTATTTCAGGGGCTTGATTTTTATAAAGTAAGGAAGTAAATGAGGCTTTGGTCCCTTTCTGAACTGGATGTAAGTTTTCACCCAGCATGGCATACAGAGACAAAATTCCAGATGATCCATTTCTTGCTAAATGTTTCCATCTGTCAGGCTAAATCAGAAATATTTGAAGATGATTGAAAGCCCCTTACCGTCAGATGCCAAAATATATTCTACAAATATGAAACAACCCAGCTAACCGGATAATATCTTGTTGAAATCTAATGCAGTTGCATCAAAAGATGCAAAAAGACAGCGATTCATTGATATTTTATCTATGTACCACTGTGGTATAAATAGCTTCTATTTACCCTCTCAGTATTCTAGATATCTTCAAATCTCAATACTCTGTTGTTGGCCTGTGTAGTAAGCCATATTAAAGGCATGATACTAACGCTGTCCTGGGCGTTTCCAGACACTTTAGTACTCGATGTGAAGACACAACTGGAAAGGGGATGCATAACTTAAGACTCTTCGTCTCCAATCAAAGCTGTTCTAAGGTTATCAAGTGTGGAAACACTGGGATAGGCTTTTGTAATATGTAGAGTAGAGTAGCCATATAAGATGAATTGAGAACCACACAAGCGATTTATAAATGAAACATCACAGAATACAAAACATTCGACAAAATACTTAAAATATGACATTTCATATTTGAGAAAGTACTGAATAAGAAACATACAGATAGGATTAAATGACATTAAATACTCTGAGATTTTCAAACAATTTTTTTATCAAGCCAATACGGCATGCATTTCCCCGAATATGACTCTTTCACCAGAATGGCGGAAGAGTCATTTACAATATCCTCATTTTCTTATAATTACTGAAACTTTCACCGGAGAGGCTATAATGTTTTGTGAATCAGCAGGATGGTCAACAAAAGTTAACTCCCTATCCACTTTTTTTTTTTTTTATAAAATGGTAAAAAAAATTTTTTTCTACTATTTTGTAAAAACCTGCTGGAATAATTTCACGTGACTTCGAGCGAAATACTTTCCACAAGCAATATAGGAAAGGGGTTTACGTCCCTACTCGTGAGTGAGAAGAGATTAGTCCCAACTGACTCGAAGGGTAAACATCGTAATGGGTAGCGCATGTAATATTTAATCTCTCAGACGTTTATCAATAGTTCAGTTGGAGACATGCATGCATGGTCGGTTATTTGAAAGCGATAAATCCTCTACCGTCACAGCTAATCTTATAATTAATTTATCTTCCATTTTGAGTGGTCCTTTTGAAGCTAAAATTTGCCATTGTTCTCCCATTTCTGCCACTACTGTCTATATATACATATAAATGGTGTATATTGCTTCTACCCAAATTAGAGAAAATATTTGATCTTTCTCATCCAATCTGTTTTAATCCGATGGAAAGACCTCTTGAAAATTTTGACATATGCTCCTAGTTAGCACGAATCTATCGACGAATCATTGTTACAGTCAAAGTAGATTTCGAGATTTTACATTCAACAAGTATTTCGATCATTAAATCGTGAGAATAGCTCTTTATTTACCTTATTTACATGAACTATGAGTTAATTTCCTATTCATCGGATATTTGACTACTCATTCAATTGTCACTAAGTTTTAATCATTTGCATGTTGAGAGAATAGCTCTTTATGCGTAGGAAATTTTGTTATAAATGGCTTAATTTTACATTGTAGGTCGAATTAAATGTATTGTAGTCTATTATTAATTTTATCATTTATACATATTTAACTAAAAATTGAAATAAAAACTGAAGAATTTTGAACTATTAAATAATAATTACTTAAGAATTTGACAATTTTCAGTTGCATGAATTCAATTTTTTCATACAAATTTTTTTAGCATGAAAATTTTAAGTAAATTAAGTATTACAGATTTTACATTACAAATGAATAGAACGCAAATTTATATAAAAATATCATTAGTTATCACTCATAATTATAGTAGACTGAGAAATTAAATGCTATAAAGGATCTGATTGAGTTACAGAAAATAATTTTTCAAAAATTAGTATAGAGGAAAAAAAATGTATCTGTCTGAAAAGAAATAGTATTTGAACTATTTAAAATATAAGCTCTCTTAATTGAGTTATACTAAATGAAATTGAATAAGCTTTAGGTAATATAAAGAAAAATTAGACTGTTAATAAATTTTTGCTTGAGTCTCACAAAATCTACCCAGTTAATATAAATTAATAAATGCGAATAAAGCGAGTTTATGAAATAAATAATAACTTTATGAAAACTAATATAAACTATGACAAATATAAATTAAATAAACTGTGTATGTTTTAGTAAATATTATCACGAAAATTAGCTAACAAAAACCATCAATATGATGGAATAAAATAGATTGACAAATACTATGAAAAATTTCGTAAATTCAAATTTAGAAATGAATTTCTATTTCTTAATTTTTTTTTCATTCCTTGAAAAAATTTTCGTGAATATTTAAAATATAACGAAGAAACATATAAAAGGGATGATTTAAAAAATTATTCTTTATTTTCTTGGTGTTTTCATTATTAATGTTCAAGGTTGCGTAGTAAAGGCAAATTTTAATCGTAAAGAAACTTGTACAGAGTATTGTAATGTTGATTTTAACTATCCCATATGAAGAAATATACAATACAATGAAAACCCTCAATAACTTAATTTACTTACCTTTCTTCAAAAAAAAAAAATATTTACGTTTCACATAGTTTTTTATGTAAAATTTGTACTTTCAAACTTATATGTTCAATAAAATATATATATAGGATTCTATTAGTATATTGTATAGTAGTAAAAATTATAGAATTTTTTTTCCACTTTTTCCGTTTAAGAAACTTATAATTTTAATCAATTGAATTTTGCAGTTCAATAAGTCTCTTTTTTATATAGAGAACTATTTTTTTATCCGAAGATTCAAAGAAGAATTTATATATATATATATATATATATATATACAGAGAGAGAGAGCTTAAATCCATCACTTACTACATGTGAGGCATGCCTGTTAAATAACGAGATTTACACTGCTACAGAAGAAGTAGCATATGTCTAACGTCAGCGACCGAATGTAGTTTAGAGTGATTCCTTCTCTTTCGAATATAGTGCCTCCCCCCCCACACATTTCTGTATATAAATCCGAATACCCGTAACCTTCACTCACATTAGAGTTATTTTTTTTTTTTTTGTTTCTCCGATAAAAAGGATAAGTGAACTATTACGAAAATTTGCATGGAACTTTCAGAAAACGCTACTGAAACTTAAATTATTGATAAAAATGTAAGGCAGTGAATGTTTATCACGTGCACCTGTTTTTGAGTGATTTAAGCGTTTTCGTGAATGCCGAGAAGACTTTGAAGATGATTCACATCCGAGTCCCCCATCCACGTCAAGAGCGGCTCAAGTGTCGAAAAAAATCGGTTATCTGGTTCGATCTGGAAGTCGGTTAAGTATTCGTGCGAATTCTAAGATTGTAAAAATTGACAAAAAATCCGTACAGTAAATTTTTGCATCATGATATTGCGTCGGCTCCTTCCACATTATTTGTCAAGACATTTTTAGAAAAGTACAGCATCACAGTGATAGACCATCCACCATATTCACCGGATCTTGAGCCCTGTGACTTCTATCTATTTCTTAAGGTGAAATCTGAATGATAATTCACAGGATATGAGTCCCTTCACAACTGTGGAAAAGAAAATGGCACGCGTACTGAAGGAGCTGACAGTAGAAGACTTCCTGCACTGTTTCGAACAATGGAGGATTGGCAGGGAGCGTTGTAAGGATAGAGAAGGGGTGTATATTGAAGGTGATAATAAGTAACTATGCATGAATTTAAAATAAAATGTTTTACAGTATCAGTCTCGTTATTTAATAGCCACTCCTCGTAGTTTATAACAAGACTTACCGAAGTAAATAAGGTGATATCATATTTAATGAAATATTTAAATGTAGTTAATTTAATATAAAACACAAAAACAAATTAAGAAAAGAAAAAAATATATATAATAACAAAAAAGCCAATGAAAAAAAGTAAAGCAAAATGAATTAATAATGTTAATTAATTAACATGTCAATAAATGATTAAAACCAAATTAATTAAGAAGCAAGAAATATTTTAAAGAGCATGGTAAAGGCTAACTGAAAAGATTAAGAAGAAAATCAACCAGAAGAAGAAAAAAAATAATAATGAGATTTTTAAAATTGAAATAAAAATATACTAAAACAACCTTCTCAATATTATTTTTTTCAGAGAATTAATTTTGAAAGAAATATGTTATTTTGTCTGGAGAAAATCAGTAATGACACACTTTAGCGTTACTCAGGGTGTGGGGAGACACAAATATTCTTCTATGCCATTTTTGATGAGTATTTTTGTCTTTTTAGACTTAAATTTTATCTCGCAATAATTAGTTCACAACTATTACATCTTCACTATCTTTATCTCTTCTATTAATGAATTCAAAACTGAGGTGATATCTTTTAAATATACAAACTCTGAACATTTTAGTTAATTTTAATCAACCTTTAAAATTTGTAACTCTTTATGAACTAATATATAATTCTTTATTTATGAGGATAAAATTCAAATGAAATGAAATGAAATTTAGAGGAACGAGAAATGTTTGTAAAATTCGCTCATACTAAATACAAACAGTGCCAAAATCCTCATTTTGGACAGTTAAAAGCAGATAATCATTAAATGAAACCCATTTCTGAGTAATTGTTTAGACTTCTATACATTAGTTGCAAATATAATTCAGTTATTTAGTTAAATAATATCCCTATGACTAATCTGTCATGAAAGCCAAACTAATTAACTTAAGTTTAATTTTATTATTGTTTTGAGCTTATACCAATGGAAATGAGCTTTTCCCAGATGAATGAAGTTAGAATATTTGAATAAAGGATTTTTATGAAACATAATATCTTCTCAAAAAAAGTATACAATCGAGCACAATTTTCAGCTAAAAATACAATGGTTATACAAATTGAACTACAGTAACATTTAACAACTAGTTTAGTTGAACTATTGTAATAGAACAGTAACAGTTTTTGTCACGGTCAGATGCGAAATATAATATTTTTTAACTATTACACCACTTTTCTCTTTTGCTAGCTACCTTGTTGTTTCTATTGTCATTTATATTCGGTGAAAAACAACGCATTGCAGAACTTCTCGGTTTTATAATCCATAATAATACAATTTTAGCGTCTAGACACATATAAGAAACAAACAGACATTTGAATCGAATTTTTTCATCTATTCCACTGCTAGAAATGACACTAGACAGTTATTCTATCTGTGTTTGATACCTTCGTAATTTGATCTTTAGTCTGTGTGGTCAAATATCTTCAAATACAGCTCCAAGAAAGTTTTCTCGTAATCAAACTAGACGCATACTCTAAACAAGATGCGACAATTTTTTTGACATCATATATAGCTTGCGACTCTCTTTTCTGGTATTCGTTTTTGCAGACATTTTCTGATGTTCATAATATCTTATTTAAATTGTTGTAACAAAAATGCTTCTAACTGCAATAATGTGAATTATAAAAGCTGATTGGGGGCAGAAAATAAAGTTCTCTTCTTTTGAAAGTATATTTCGCTTGATTTTGCAAGTATTTTCTTTAATGCTGTATTATTTGGGTATGATTATTTAAAAACGGGTTTTATTGCTAATTACTAATGTGATTATTATGGGTGTTCTTTTTTTGATGAGTTAATTTAGTAAATTGACTCATTATATTGAAGTAATAAATTTACATTTGTTTCTTATATTAATTTGCAAAGAACTTAATAGTGATAATCATATCTGAAACATAATTAGTGAATATAAAACATAATTAATTTCATATTTGCATTACAATTTTTAGCAGTTCTATTATATTTCTCTATATTATTTTACTTTTATCTCTTGATATACATGTATGATCGTAAGAAGTAGTAATTAGTGTATGAATGGGTTTAACATTTCAATGAAAAATTAAACGTAAATTGTATTTTAATTTCGATCATGTTAGTGAATATATTTGAAGTTTACATTAACATATAGAAAATATTTATGAAAGATATCTACAAAAAATTATTTGAGTGTATTTTATAGAGAATTAAACGCCATAGTATAAATATAAATACATTATAAATATTTCAATTCCGTGATATAAATAAATTAGAAAGATTTAAATTTCATAATATGAATACATTATAAAGATTTAAATTGCATAATTTTAATATTTTATAATTTTTAAAGACATTTACCCTTTAATAAGTTATTTTTGTCAGTTTGTAGAATAGCTATCCTATAAAATTGAAAATTATGTTAAGTGACAGAAATTTAACACTATACGAAAAACTCAGTGATGAATTCTTGGCAAGTAGTATTCATATTTAATTTGAAAACAGACTTGTAAATAATGTACCTTTCCTTACATAATAAAATCTGATTGATTTATTTTGATAAATTGTGTGTATTATTTTGTTTAAACATCACCAACATTTCCATCTTTATTTTTTTGCAAAATGCATTACTATATGAATTGTGTTTACATTCATCCAGACAAAATAATGATAATACTTTGATAGCAATAGGCATGAAAAATATTTTTTATAATACTCTATTTTATTGAAAAACTTAAAACACAAAAATGGTCCCAGTGAAGTATCAGAATCGATATATATGTGCATTTCTTATACATAAGACTATGAGACTTTTTACAAATACCACTTATTCAGTACCACGTTTTACAAATAACGTTAGCTATAAATTGTTGAATTCTTCAAATGCACTTGCAAACAACATGTGGTATATTTTATTAAATTATTTTTTTCGACTATATATATTTTACTACGTCCATGTATGCAATTGCAATAAGAAGTATTATTAGACTTGAATATCGATGGACAGGGTTAGAGCCAATCGAATAAACTCATATGCCTACTAACTCAGATATTCAAAGGTCAAGTTAAATCCTGATTATATATATCAGCCAAGCACACATTTTCCAATTACCTTCTGATGACAAAGATCAACTGAGCATGCAATTTTAATTTACGCCTTCATTGCACAGCTCAACTGAGCATGCGACGTGTCCATATTAGACGATATTTGTCATACTCGTATGCACATTCAAGACTAGAAATCTGTTGCGTGACCATATCACATGATACGTTATAAGTTCTTTTTTTTTTATTTTTCTCTATCCACTTCAGCGCTCAATTAGTGAGATGGGGTGACAATACGTGTGTTTTACGGGGATTCCATGATTTTCAACTGAGCATTATTATGTTCATATCTGTAAATCTATGTGCTTTCAACCTTACTAATAGTAAGTGCATTTGAACCGTGAACGGTGATATAGGTACATATATTTATGATATTAGACATTTAAAGGACTATAGTTTTAGTGAAGGAAGAAATGGTCATTCGAGCTCTTTTTAAAGTAAATTGCTTTCTTATATCTTTTCTGGCCAACAAACAAATAATATAAGTTACCATTTCGTTGTCATATAATGGCTCGGCTTAATTCAAATATTTATTTAATTAACGAATCAAATATTAACGGTTGGTGGTTATCGTCAAGTCGTGGGTTTGAGCTCGGAGGCCACTAAACACCTGCCGTGCAGCCGGGGATGACGCATGTTAAATCTGTCGGGGCACAAAGTCCTCCCGACAGGGTGGGAAAATTAGAAGAGGGGTGTCAACTCAGGTGTCGTTCTCGTTGACTGAGGTTCAACTTTTTTTTTTGTTTAGTTTCTATTAACGTTGCATTAGAAGCAACACCAGGACTATTGTCGACGGACCTCGTAATTTTGAATCTCGGTCAAGTGACGAGGACGACAACTGAGCTGGAACCCCCCCCTCTCCTAACTGTCATACCACGTAAATGGGAGGACTTTGGGCCCCGACTGATTCAATGTGCATCAGCCCCGGCTACCCGGTGGATTTTTAGTGGCCAAGGCTCGAACCTGCGACTGAACGAAAACCACCGGTCCCGAATTAGAAGCCATGACCACTAGGTTAACGCGGCCACTGACAGAGGTTCAAAATTACGAGGTCCGTTGTCAATAGTTCTTGTGTTGCTTCTAGTACGACATTAATGAAACCATTTTAATCTCTTCTAATATTTAAGTGATGAATTGAAAAATTATTTTAAAAATCGTTTGTATCTCTGGTGACTGAATCTTTTCTTTGAAAAAACTTTGCATGCAATTTTTTTTAAGTTTAAGATGATATACATTCCTCTCTTCTTTTTTCAATCCTTTTTCAGATTTGATTTCTTTTATAGACTTAAATGATAACTTATCTTTAACCGTTCTTTTGAAAATTTGAAAATGTGAGCAAACAAATATATTCTTTCGTCCCGAATGCATAAATGTGTTTTTAGGTTTCTAGAAAATACTCTTTATTTGGTAGAGGAATAAATAGTTCCACTTTCAATACAGTTTTAGTTATAATATTTACTAAATATAACAATATGGAAGAGTTTTTTTTTTTTATCAAGAATATATATTTTTGCTTGGAATTAGTTATTACGTTCTTGAAACAAACCAGTCCTCTTGCTTCAAGACACATGGAGTACTAAGTTCCAAATGTATGAATCCATTAACATTTATCAAATAATAATTCCAGAATAATGAATGCTATTCCTAAATATAGGGGATGTAGAGAAGGGAAAATTATTATATTATTAAATACATAAAAGGTGGAGGAATTATGGAATAACTTATGATAAATATGTTTCCATAAAATATTATTAGATAAGTATTAAGTATAGAATAAATATTATCTCAAAACTGCTTCAGGTTAAACGGCAAAATAATTTCTGTCAAGTTACCTGGTATTTTGCGAATGTTCTTCACAGTAATTGCTAGAATTAGTTCTATAAGTTTCACATACACAAAACTATAAACGCGGTAATAAATAGAATATAATTTTACTTTACTTTTTTTCACTAGCCTCAAAAGACTGCGTTAAAAATTTAGTATGAAAGCGCGTTACTTTTTTAACAATTTAAACCCCAAAGCATTATATGTTAACATGCTACTTATTTATCGTACAAAAAAATTAAAAAAAAAAAAAAAAAAAAAAAACCAGGGAAATTTGTTTTTCGAATATGTTTCGGTCTGTAGAGAATACTGATAATAAAAGATGAACGATACCAACACTGAAATTAATATTAATAAAATGAGAAAATAAACAACTTGGCTTTGCTGAATATTATTACATTTCTGTGGAAAACGTTCGGGGCCCAAAGTCCTCCCGTTGGCGTGGTGTGGATGTTAGGAGATGTGTCGTCCTCGTCGTGGTGTGGATGTGTCGTCCTCGTCACTTGAACGTGGTTCAAAATTACGAGGTCCGTAGCCAATAGCCCTCGTGTTGCTTCTAGTGCGACGTTAATAAAAACTAAAAAAACTTCTGTGGAAAACATCAATATTACAAAAAGTTTTAATGACTCATAAAAACATTACATCGTTTACTTTCATCTAAGAAAAATTTAGGTCAATGTGAATAGTATTATATATATTTTGAAATTATCATAGGTTTTCCAATCGGAAAAAAAAACTTCAGAACACATGCATATAATTTAGGAAACATTCTGTTTAATGCTTACTTATTCAATCATAGATAAATAAATCTTATCTCTTATTAACTCAAATATTTCACTGCCGCTTATCTTAGTGTTCATTAATTTGCAACTATGATTTCTAAAGCAGTGTTCCAGATTTTTTCATTTAATCATACAAATATAGCCTACGCAGTTTCGTTTTGTATCGAAGGACAAAATTGTAGCTTAAAGTTCGTATTTTTAGCATTTTTAAGAAATCTATAAATTACAATATATACGTTTCTTCGATAAAGAATAAGGTAGTTCAAGAATATAATATATATTCTATCAGTATATATTAATGTATATTGCTACTTATTTAACGAATTTTCCTAACTCTTTCATGAAAAACGTGATATGCAGGGAGAATATTCTTCTTTAAATGAGTAGCAAAAATAAATACACGCACACAAAAAAATGTTTGATCAAAATCAAAACTCTTGTCGAAATTTCAAATGGCAGTGAACTAGTTATTAAAAATCAATTTGATAGTAAAATCTATATTAAATTTTTACTATTCTAGAAGTCTTCAAAATTATATGGTTATGAAAAATCTTAAGCTCTGTTTAATACTGAGTGATGAAAATATACATTGATGATAAAAATCTTTAAATGCTTTTAAGATCAAATAAAAAAAAAAAGTTAATTATAGCTCTAACGCTTTTTATCGAGTTTCATATCGAGATTATTTATGCTTAATTAATACGATCAGTATGAAGTAATTAAAAACCACAAACTTAATTGATTGCCTTTAATAAGACATTCCTTACGAGAACGGAAAAACTTTTATGATAAAAATTTCTGAAAGCAATAACTAAGTAAGGTAAATTTGAATGAAAAATAGTGTTCTTCTCTTGAATATCTCAAAAACTGGTGATTTAGAAATAATTTCTGATTGCTAATTTTTATTCATTATACTATCTTGATTTATTATTACTTTTGAAAATATTTCGCATCGAAACATTTTTAATTCCACACCGTCATTGAAATGATGTCAGCTGCTGAATTATTCAAAATTTAAAATATTATTAAAAATTGTTCCAATATAAGTTAAATATTTTTAGAATGCAGTAGCCTGACTTCTTACGAGATGCTATAACTTGAATATTTTTAAATTTCAGTTTAATCTGAAAACAAGTTACTCGTAATATATTTCGCTATTTGTTTAATAGTATAATATTCAAAAGAAGTATTTATTCACATCCATAATTTGATGAAATTTATTGCTGGTTATTCTTAGAACAGACAATTTGTACATCTTAAATAATCTTATAATTACAAAATTTTATGAAGTCATTTAACGTTCCAAATTAACAGCAATAATTGAATAGGAAAGGAGTATTGTAACACAAAACCTTTTTATTACTGCTTATATAATAATTACAAAAATTTGCTTTTATACCTATTTATTGTTTTTATTGTTCTGATGTAATACTATTTTATTCGTATCTAGCTGAAACTGAAATACATGTATAGAAATTTCAACAAAATTAGGTATAATTGGTAGGATTATAGAGGATAAGACTTTAAATAAAAAGATATATATATATATCAGGTGTATATATTATATATTGAGTTATATATATATATATATATATACATACATATATACATATATATATATATATATACATATACATGTGCATATATATATAGCATGTAACACATATACATATATACAACATACATATATACAGGAAAAGAAAGAGTATAACATATACATATACATAACATATATATATATAGGAAAGAAATAACATATTAAGCATATATATACATATAATATATATATATATATATACATATGAAGAGTTATTACACATACATATACAACAAAAAATCAAAAATTACACCCTTGGAGAAAACTGTCTCAAAAATATCCTTACAATTCAATAATTATACGAAAACATTAAAGCATCCCAAAACACTGCTTTGAATTTACGTCCAGTTATATTTATTTACTAATAGAAACTAAAAGTTAATAGTTAACTGCTAATGCTATCTTTGTATTATTTTTTTTCTTAATCTAAGTTTATTTATTTATCTAAATATTAACTTATATTTTATATATGGATAAATATAAAATAATATGACAAATATAATCGTAAATGGACTTGAACGTTTTAGTTGAATTCATATCTTAGAACACAATTTCAAATTGCTTTTGAATTGTTTTATTAAACGACATGATTATATTTAATATATTTATCTCTATTATAATCCCACGTATTACAATGAAATGGCAAAATTCACGGGGTATTTCTTAATATCGTTATGGAATTTCTTTTGGCCTATGAAGTGTAACAACTCGATGTGGCCTTGACTCAAAGAATTGTCGAAGTTTCATGAAGAAATATTTAGCAATGTTAGTTCTAAGGCCATCCTCAATTGAGAAGGTATTATCTGTATATAATTTTCGCACTAAATGATCATGATTCACGTATGCTCGTTGGTCTTCATGGTGATCATCAACTCAGGTAATTATTTGGGGCTAATGATTAGTTGGAATAGTACAAAAGGCTCTTCTAACCAATCACGTAGGATTTCGGTTCGGTGACATGGCGCATTGCCATCTAGGAAATTTCCATTACTGCTTGGGTATAAGAAATCTATGAATAGTGACCAAGTAGTTGAACATAATACTTTCCAGTCCGTGATTCGTTCAATGAGGCATATAAAAACAGACCACACCATTACAGAGCCAAGACCAGTTGTACAGCACCTCATTGACAATTTGGGTCACTGCCAACTTGAGTATGCCCCACACTCGAAGCTTAACACTAGTTTTTATCGACAGGAATAGAAAAATTTGCATTGTTAGATGAATCGCACTAAATGAATTTTTCCTGTCATCTAGGGTC
Source organism: Nephila pilipes (assembly GCA_019974015.1). Classification (NCBI taxonomy): domain Eukaryota; kingdom Metazoa; phylum Arthropoda; class Arachnida; order Araneae; family Nephilidae; genus Nephila; species Nephila pilipes. The sequence goes on along the minus strand of BMAW01038080.1, from coordinate 43,867 downwards.
CAACCAATATGTTCACGATTCCATCAGGGACTTTGTAGAATATGTAGTGTTATGAGTTAAGCCACTGGAATAGGTCCTGTGCTGCTGCGTATCTCATCAACAAAACATTTCGTTGCACTGCCCACGCAGACACGTTTACACATTAAATAAGAAATTATTAATAATAAAACTTATATCGTAATTTGATTTTTCGGTCTTATATTAATTACTGATTAGTTGTTTTTATTTGATACAATGTTATTTGTCTGGTAACACCGATTACTCCTCGGAGATGTCGCTGATCTCGGTTAAAGTAAAAGTGGTCTGCCACTGCGATGTCCATGGTGTGAGATATATCTGACATTATATATTCTCGGTACGTTTTTGACAATTTGGATCGAAGAATATTATATTCCCTAACAATATATATATATATATATATATATATATATATATATATATATATAT
>BMAW01038080.1:0-43410 GCA_019974015.1 Nephila pilipes | reverse complement strand
ATATATATATATATATATATATATATATATATATATATATATATATGTAGGATTTTCCAGCTAATTATTAAGCAATTAATTTTATTTTCCAATTTACTGGGAAACCAGTTCCTCCGATACTCAATAGATGTCGCCAAGAATCCGAATCATGTGATAAGCTCATGCAGCGCCATCTATCCCAGAACAAAACTAAATGACACTTCGTTTTCGCTCTCTTCTCCTCTCTCTCTTGCCGCCACTATTTCCGCTTCTCTTCTCCTTCGCTACCCGCGTCGGAAGTAAACTTCAACCCCCGAGCGCGTTCCAATGCCCATCGATAATATGGGTTAAATGAGGCAGCCATCTATCCGTCTCGGAAGAACAGCTTACTACCTGTATATATATCATAGTGTAAATACTTTTCACTCTTCATCATCTCTCCTAATAAACAAGTAAAGTTACTGCAAGCTTCATCCTTGAATATCATCAACAACATTACATGGAATCCGAAATTACCCCCCTTAGACAACCAGCCCTATGCGTAAGAGCAAACCATCATAGATTCGGGATGAACAATCTCCATCACCCCACGGTCTACATATATATATATATATATATATGAATAATGTTATCTTAATATTTAATTGTATTTCATTTTACATTAGTCAAGTTTCTTAATTCTATTAAAAAAAGAAATATATTTTTCTTTTCTTAAATCTGAACTGTTTATGGTAAAACCTGGAATTTTCTAAATCTGTTTATCACTTTATTGTTTCTTATGATAGTTAAGACTTTCAAAAATGACGATATTAATTTTTAAAATGAAACAAATCAGAAGTGAAAGGTTTGGCTAAGTTCAGTTCTTTTTTGAGAATTTGAGGTAATTGATAATGAAACAAGAACCGAGTAAATTGGAAAAAAAAATCCTTAATATATTAATATTTAATCATGAAATATTTTAAATATCAGAGTCTTATATACTTTCATACGGTCTATATTTAGTTAAAAAACCAATTTTTCATAAAAATATCAAGACAAGAAAAATTATCCAGATAGGCCCTGTGCTTTTAAATTATATCACCTATCATAGATAAAGTAAAATGGAAACTGATCTCTCGAAGTGAAGCTTTAGCAAAGAAAAAAAATGTTGTCTGGAAAACTGTTAGATAGTAATTATAAATTAAGCAACAAAAACTCTTGAAGAAGAAAAAGCTCTACCTCATTAATTACTGCGCATTATTTATTAATAAAGGAGCTTTCAATTTAAATAAGAAAAGTTTTGTAATTTATTAGATGCTGTCTTTTTATATCCGGCTAATTCATTAAATCCTTTGTGAAAATTTCCAGAATCTATAATTCCTTTTGTGCGACAATTCTCAACTTATTAAAAAATTTTAGAATATTATATTGTAAAATAATTAAGATTACATTTAATCATAAAATAAATAACATTTCATCATAAAATAAATAAATATTTGATTTTAAACATTAATATTAAGCTGATTATGTTCCAAGTAATCAAGAAATACTCGTGAAAAAGTTATGCATATATTTAAGATTACATTTGAATTAGAAAATCGTAATCTCATATTTGAAATATTAATCTAATATTATTTTTTTAAATAACTGCTTTGGATAAATGTATACGATTATATTTCTATCACTAGTTTCGAACATGAAGGTTTAATTTAGAATAAAATGTTTATTTACCTATTTTAAGACGAACGGAAATAAATTCTTTTTTAGGGTATTGTAGTTTAGAAATGCAGAAACTCATACGAAATAAATTTGACCCAAGCGTTTCTTATACATTAAAATTCTAAAAAAAATTTCTCTCTCTCACTACTGTATCATTAACTAGTACTTTTCTGGTACAGATTCCATCAAATATTTTCTCTTTAATAACAATAAAGGCTAATTACCATTAAAAATTCTGAAGAAATTAGTATATGTTCTTGTCATTTGATCTTAATCTAGAATTAGTCAATCATGTGTCTACCCCTAGGGTAGCTTAAAATAATAAATACTCTTTAATTTTTAATGAATGTTTCATGATTGGTAATACATCCTAAACAGCCTCGAATTTTTGTGCAATATGTTTCTTATATGTGTGAAGTTGGGCTATTCGCGAAACTTTTCTCAACTTATGTCTGGAGTAACTTTCTAGTTTTATATTTAAAATTATAACTGCTATCCGACCAAATGAAACATAATTATGGAAGGAAAGAATTACAAATAACTCAGTTAAGGATGGTGAAATATAAAAAATAAAATTAAAAGCAACATGATATTGCTGATAGTTAGAAACTGGGTGCTAGTAAGTTATATATATATATGTGTGTGTGTAAAGAAATTGGATGAACTTGCTGTAGTTAATCATCTGCGGTTAAAATTAGTTATATGGGACTCCTGGCTAGAGTAAAAGATAATAGGAGTCGAACTCACTGTATTCTAGAAGTGCCTCAATCGAAACGCGGAAGTTAGTAAACTAAACCGTTTTTGTTTAGTTGTAAGCTAGAATTTATGCGCGTTGAGCTATGTTTGAGAAAGCAACCTTGGGTAATCTGTGAAGGAACTTTATTAACAGTAATAATGTTTCAGCTGGAATGGTAAACCTATTGACTATTTAACTAAATCTTACAGTGACTGGAGGTTTAAATAACGAGGGGAAAGCATTACATACGAACTGAAATAATTTCGTTTATCTGCGTATTTATATTCTTTATTAACATGTTAAGCGTGATATTTCTTATATCATTGAGTATTTTCATAATGAATATCATCTTACTGCAACACAAAAGTACTTTCTGTGTGCAATAGTAAATATTTTTGTTTGTTCTAGCAGCCGCACTAACCTAGTGGTCACGAATGTGATCCTACGGTCAGCGTTATTTGCTTCGAACCTTGATGAAACTTAAGACTGACCCTGTGTAGTGAGGATGATGCACATTAAATCAGTCGAGGTTTCAAGTCCTCCCCCCCCTTTGGCGTGGTATGAAAACGTGAAGAGGGATGTTCGAGTTCAGGTGTCGTCACTGAACCGAGGTTCAAAACTACGAGGTCTATTGCCAATAACTTGCGTTTCTATTAAGTATGGTGTTAATAAACAACCAATCAATCCATTTGTTTTAAAAAAAATTTGTGTCACGGACATTAAACTCTCCTTTTCTATAAAGTTTTCGGTTACAATTCATGTAACACTTAATATATTGACTCTGTTATCATGAAAGACTTTTTGTGTATAAACTCGTATTTGTATGTTTGTTTTTTATATTTATCAGAGTAAGGATTTCAGAGTGTCCCATTTATCAACCTTCTTCTCTTCATCGCTTTTATCGTCTTTTTTAAGCACAGGTGCTGCCCATCTCTGATAGCCGTAACCTTTTCTGTTCCTCATTGTGTTGCCTGTTCTTTCACATTCTTCGATGTTTAGTAGCATTTATTTATATTTTATAATTAAATTTTCAATGCAAACTTATCCTTATTTGAGTATATTTTGCAGATGGTATGGTTCTCGTTTCATTTAAATATTTCATCTCTACTTCTTTTAATAGGTATAATTCAGCTAAAAACATTTCCTGTGTCTGAAAAAAATCTCTAACCTATTTTGCTAAAATTAGGGATTTAATTTAAGAAATATTATAAATCATAATTTTAGTAATCTAATATAAAGTGGCACATAAAAGCTCTTAGGGAAACGTTTTTTTTAATTCTGAATACTCATTCTAAAGGCATTCAAACAATTCCATTTTCCTTTAAATGTCGTGGCTGTGATAGCTTAATCGTCAAAACAGCAAGTTTGCGACAATTGTTTCCATCGAATCACAGGTTCGATTCCTGATTCCACTAAAGACCCGCCATATTGCGAGGCTAATACACGTTAAATCTAGTCCAGGTGCAATTCTTCCAGTCGGTCCTTAAATTCTCCAGTTGAACTTTGGAGATGGAAGTGCCAGTTTTGGTGTTGTCCTCATAATGTGACAGAGGCTAAAAATGACGAGGTCCATTTTCCAATAGCCATTGTGTTGCTTGTTAATGCGACGTCAAAAAACAATCAATGTATCAACCAATTCTCTTCGTATCTACATAGCTTCTCAAGAACATTTGCTTCGTTCATTTTGATTTAATTAAAATATGTTGCCTTCATTTTGAGAACGACCTTTACGGAATAAGAGTTCGTATCCCGCATATTTCTCATTAGAAAGCGATAAATCAAACAACTGTGCAATTGGATTTTCTTTTATTTGGGGCGGACACGGTAGCCAAGTGGTCATGGTCGTGGTTTCATAACCGGTGGTTTCGTCAAGTTTCGTCAAGCTTTCACGCCTAGATGACACAAAAGACCCACCGTGTAACGGAACTGGTGCAAGTTAAATCTGATCAAAATTCCATGTCCTCCCGTTGGCGTAATGTAAAAGTTTGGAGAAAGTGGTAGCAGTTCAGATGTCGTCCTCGTCGCTTGACCGAAACTCAAAATTACGTGTTCCGTCACCAATAGCCCTCGTGTTGCTTCTAGTGCGACGTTAATAAAATAAATCAATAAGTCTTTTTATTTTGAATAAACCATATGAATATATTTTGAATAATTTAAATATTATAATAAATTTACATTTTGATATTGATCTTCGTTACTTTCTCATTCAGATAAATATAGCAAGCTAAATATATATTATATATCTTTTCTTAATCAAAAATATTTTGCCATTACAATATAACTATAAATAGAATAAAAATACTAGCTAGGTAAAATTTCTTAAGAGCTTGAATATTTTTTCATAAATTTATGCGAAACAAAATATTACAGATTGGAAAGCATAAATACTTCAAGAAAATTAAACTAATATTTTCCGCTATTCAAAAGACCTCAATCATGTCAACAAGCTACAATTATAATTCTTTTACTCAGTTAATGTCGGAAATTAACTTAAAGTGTATTTAATAATGGTTACTAATAGCTTAAACGAGCACCATCATTACTCTTAATGCATTTTTCGAGGCATTGAGTATGCATTTTCAGTTACCGAAGTTTTTAATAACAAAATTGTTTTCTCACTTTGTAAAGGTTAAGCCAAAGGTATAGGAATGGCAATTGAATGCATTGTGTTGGCATTTCTTAACTAAATGATAAATTGGGAGTATTAAAATTTAAATTCCGAATTGAGCTCCATTACAATTTGTTTGCATCTCAAATATTAAGATGTAAAAGGTAGGTAATATTAAATTATATATGGGAAACATTTAAACTGAGTAAACATCATACAATTTTTTTAAGAAGGCTCTCAATGTTAATAATTGAGAGTATCTCAATGTTAATCTCAATAAAAATTGCTTATAAAAAAGTTTGTATTTATCAATCCTTGATCTTTTTTTTAAAATTTATTTCTTTGAATATTGTAAAAATAATCTAAATCTGTAAAGAGAAGATAATTTGATCAATAAATAAACATATTTTGACTTATTTGGGGGTAATGGAGTGAATTTGTAAAATTCAGTACTTCTTTCATAGCACATTAATATATTTATCAAATCAAAAATAATTTAGAAGATATAGAGTTTGGTGCCTTTTGTACGAAATCGTTTAAATTTTTAATTATATTTTATAGGAACTAACTATATTAAGAATATTGATCTGATTATATACAATGTAACTGAAGACTAACTTAATTTTCAAAAATTAATTTAATCGTAATTTCCATTTTAATTAACAAAGATATTTATTAAAAGCCTTTTGATTCGACAAAAATATACAGTAAATTTTTTTTTAATATATGCACTTGTTTCAAGTTTTGAAAGGAAATATGACTTCAAAATAACTATTATTTCAATAATTTAAAGTAGAGGTCTTCAAACTGGGTTCCTCGGAACCCTAGGACTCCCTGGAAATTTGACAGTGGTTCCGCAAGAGATCACTATTTGCTTAATCAAAGCGCCAAAGTTTTAGTAAAATTTTAATTTTTATAAAAGATCAAATTCTTAAAGGCATCTTACCTGTAAAAATAAATATTTCATGTATGAATAAAATAAAATCTTAAATTTCATAAAATTAAAGGGCTTCGAATACATTAATTGAGACGTATTAGGTCACGTTTTAATCTCCATCCATTAGCTGAGGTAAAGAATCTCCCATTTATTTGGCCATTTATTTCAGTATTTTCAAGGTATAAAACAAAATTGACGCCATCCTTTTTAAATTGAAATTTTGTTCAGATTGCATTTTGAAAGAGATTATATTGAATGCTTTTCTAATTTTAATTATATTTTAGTAGACGATAATGCTAATCTCGATAAAAGTGTAAAAATTAGTTTGGTACAACATTTATCAGATCTACAAAAAGCATTTCTTGAATAATTCCCTTTCAAAAAGTAACATTATCTTATATCTTAACATATTATTAACATCATATTTTTTTTTAATTTTCTTTGATCAAGAGGTTACTTCAAGAAAATGTTAAGCACAAAGGATTCTCCAAGGTTTAAAAGGTTTAATGCCTCTGCTCTAACGTATCATAACTGTTAATTATACAAATAAGTATACATATATATAATTAAAAAATGAGAAAAAACCCTTTATTGTTGAAATTTCCCAGTAAAACAATCTCCCATATTGCCTTTATTGAAAGAAATGAGAAATTTCTAAATTAAAAAGATATTCTCCTAAATATTGTTAATTCAATGCAAAAGTTAAAATGTTTACTAAAGTAAAGTTCTGTATAGTAAGAATTTACAACATACTTAAATAAATCCAGAGTCGGTTTTGCTGCAGAAAATTCTAAAATTCTAATATCTATTATGAATTCCGGAAGGTTTTCCCACGATTTTTTTTTATTTAACAGGATTGTTTACCATATTTAATTATTTTTCTCCCCTTATAAATATGCGAAGTCACGATGTCCTTTCTTTTTCAGTTCTGTAAACGTAATTGGGTTTGCAAGAATGTGTTACCTTCATTCCCTATGCGAAGCACTAGAATTGTGGAATTGAATATTTTTCAGAAATTATTACTTTTCTAGATATACAGTTTCATTTTCGAAACATATCTGATAGAATCGTGACCGAAAATGTTTTCCTTAGATGCAAGGTATTTTTTTTTTAAATATAATCGAGCATGAGCTAAATTAAATATTTCTGGGAACCGAATTTTTTTGGTTCCCAGAATTCTCTTTCGCTTTTATTCTGCCTCTATTTATTTATTTTTGAATGAAAAAAATTCTAAGGGATAAGTCTTGGTGCATAAAATCACGTTCTACGAACCGTCTCTGCTCCCTATTCTGAAAGTACATTTCTTGGACAAGATGTCGCATATGTTTGGGTTGTTTGGCCTTTTCAACTTTAACTTATTCAAGAAACGAAAAATTTTACTTTTGATATCAGTCACAGAGGAAAGATCTTGTTGGAAACGTAGAACGAACAAACAAATCAGAAGAATATTCGGAGCAATGTTTGTTTTGCTCAGTAAAATAAAAATCTTCTATTTTATATGTATTCTGTCCATGCGCAGTATTTGCTTACGAATTCTGTGGAGAATTACGTACTTATAAGTATTCTGTTTATCATACTGAAAGCAAAATATTTTTATCTTAAGATTTGAAATTTATATATTTGACAGAACTGCTTAATTTAATACAAATATTTATTATATACTTCTTTTGTTATATATTTTGCAATGAATAACAAAAGAAGTATGTCTTAGACAGTTTTGTATTACAGACAGATGGTATAAAATATCTATTCATAAATTTGCGAACTTAATTTTATCATATCGTTTGACATGAAACAGTTCTTTATCTCCTTTGAAGCAGTTTAAATTGAAATCCAATAGATTGTCTTTATTTTCTTTCAGAACATAATCATTTTCTTTCGTAGCGTAGTTTAATCTATATTAATCAAATTAAAAAAAAATACCTGGAGTTGTTACGTATAATTAAATGATGATTTTTTTCAAGGTAAAAATTATACAATTAGAGATTCATTTATGGGTCATAAAAAGAAAAAGAAAATCGCGAAAATTATTTATACACAGAAAATAAAAAAAAAATCTTTTAATGTAACAAAGCCACTGGTATTTGAAAAATAAATTAACTATTACTCATATTAACTAATTCTTTTATGGATAGTGTATGAATTAGTCTGAGAAATTCAATACTCTTCTTGGAACAATGGACTCAGATTGCTGTCTTGATAAAATTATTTATCAGAAGTAAATTTTTGTTGTATAAAACCTTCCACGCATTCGTTTCTCATGAGTAATAAACATTTACTTTTGTAAATTGAAATTAATAAGAATTCAGCATCTTAATTTATAATAGTAATAACATGGCAAAAATTCATAAATAACACATTTCAGAATTCTTTTGGGTATCAGATATTTATCACATTTATGAGTGTGAAACAATTTTGTATTAAGCAAAGATTTCGGGATTTGTTTATCTGTTTGCCATAGACTCAAACATATTTATTCTAGAGTAAATAACACTTGAAAACTATACACATTTGAGGAACCATTTTTTACAAGTGTGGATGAAAAAGTACTTGTATTTGAAGACAGATGGCATCATTAAGGTAAATTGTTATTATTATTGGGTGCTGCCATCTGTTACACGGAGCCGGAACAAATTTGATATTGATTCATAAGTTAGTTTTGATTTGGTAGCCCTTTATTTCCAAATCAAAATTTGATTGCTGCCACATTGAGTTGTCGACATCATTTAATATCGAGTAAAGTCGAAGAAAAATGGACCGGAAATCAAGCAAAAATCAAAATGTCGGGTTGCTTCAGGTGAATCTATTTCAAAAGAAGGAGAGGATGGTCTCCTCGGCTGGAAAAGTTATGACAAAGAATTTTCGAAGTACTAAAGACATTATGATCACGAATACGAGTCACTGAGGTAGCTCTCTGTGAGTTATGTTGCTTACTAATTTTTCTGTGCTACGATAACCATCTTTTGGAATTTTCGAGGACTAATTGTACTACCCATGTACATTAGAGTTCAATATCATTTAATTAAAGATTCCTCTGAAGAAATTCTTATACCTTAGTTTTATTTGACTTTCTTTACGAGTTTTAATTTTTTTTTTCCGTATGTTTTAAGTAATGACATTAATGAGTGTTTTTTGCCTTTTTTTCCTTTTGTTCTTTATCGTTTTTTTGATTCATTTACATCGTCCCAGTGGAATTTTTTGGAATGCTTTCTTTTAACATCATCTTCTCATTAGTAACTGTGTTATTTCTTGATGCTCTTTCTTTTTTGTTACTATTTTTTATTACTGTCATTCGGATGTTACCCTCTCTGTTCTTTATTTTCGACAAGACATTCATTTGTACTGTAACTTTCTTTGTTTTGTTTCCTTTGCCCTCTTGTGACCCTTAGTCACAGCGTGCTTGTTATCTTCATTTTATATAAATTCTTGTTGATTCTTTCTATTTTTATTTTTAAATCTTCCTTTGTATTTTTTTGCATCATTACTAAAAAGTTTTAGTAACAATTAAATCGTTGATTGATGTCTAAGACATATGTTACACTTCGGGGTTTTACAAGGATTATTTTTTTTTCTTGACAAATTTCTCATGAAAATGTGGGTTTGTTTTTTTAAAAAAATAATCTACTTTTGTAGGATAAAAAGTTCATCCTCAAAAACTGTTCTATTTTGGTTTAAAAAGCATTAAAATTTGTTGGAGAATACACATTAAATTACATGAATTTAAGAGACAATCTTATGTAGTTTCTTTTAAGGTTTTTTAATAATATTTCGTTTTCAATAATGAATGGAATTTATATACAAACCAAGCATTATTTTGATTTTTAATTTGAACCTGCTGTATATTTTTTTTAAAAAAATTATATTCTTATTATAATTTATATAACTGTTTTTAATTACAGAGCATAGGTGTTTTTTGAAACAAATTATCTTTGGATTTATAATTAATATCTTTTTGCAGAAAAAAACTTAAGTATGCTTAAAATATTTTAATATCAACAAATCAAGCGAAAAAGAAGCGATCCTTTTAATCAGAACATAGTTGCTTTTTTCAAGTTGAAAAAAATAACCAAACATAGCCGTATATTTATTTGTTTTGAATGAGAGGCATTGTACATTTTTACATATATTGCTAAAAAGAAAAATAATAAACTGCTGTTTGTAGAAAATGCAACACCATGAAGGAATCATCAGAATCAAATGAAATTCGCAGCAAATGTCAATTATAGGATATTATGCAAATTAATAAAGTTTCAGAGCCATCGCGCGTGCGCGGCGCGCGCAGCGCCCTCTGAATTGATGCTGAAAGCGTATAAATAAAGTGCTGTAGCGGGACGTTGAAAAAAGTCTATGATTATTTGTTAGTGGCAAACGTTTAGTGAGACCTGAGTATGCCTCCACGACGGAAGAATAAGAAATTCAAGCAACTTACGGAGTTTGAACGAGGGAGGATAATCGGCCTTCGAGAAGGAGGATTTTCCTATCGCGCAATAGCAGCTCGTATGCAGCGGAACAGTTCCACAGTGATGCGAGTTTGGAAGCAGTGGACCGACGAGCACCGAACAACTCGAAAAACAGGCACTGGACGACAGAAGGTGACGTCAGAGCGCGATGATCGACACCTGCTCCGCATGGCGGTGAATGATCGCACAGCTTCCTCCAGGCAGCTGGCAGCACGTTGGTCTACTGCTACAGGTGTACAATTGTCGGCTTCGTCAATTCGTCGTCGTCTGCTGCGCCGTGGATTGCGTGCAAGGGTGCCTTTATACAGGATTCCCCTCACGGCGAATCATCGACGGCTGCGTCGGCAGTGGGCTCTTGAGCACAGAGACAGGCGAGCTGATTGGCACCAAGTTGTCTTTTCAGATGAATCACGCTTCAATTTGTGGACCCATGATGGCCGTGTTCGTGTTAGACGTTATGCCGGTCAACGCTGCCTTCCTGAGTGTATTATTGAACGACATAGTGGTCGAACACCCGGAGTTATGGTCTGAGGTGCGATTTCGTATCATGGACGATCCAATTTGATACGAATTGAGGGTAATCTCAATAGCAACAGGTACGTCCGTGAAGTGCTACAGCCCGAAGTCGTTCCTTTCCTTCAAGGCATCCCTGGAGCTATCTTTCAGCAGGATAATGCACGCCCACATGTTGCGCGGACTGTTCGAGACTTCTGTTCAGCACAACGCATGCAACTTCTTCCTTGGCCTGCTTATTCACCGGATATGTCGCCTATTGAGCACGTGTGGGATATGGTTTGTCGGCGTCTCGCTCGTGATCCGCGTCCTGCAGTTTGCAAAGACGAACTTTGGTTGCGCATACAAGCGATATGGAATTCTCTTCCTCAAGCAGATATTCAACATCTGTTTGACTCCATGCCACGTCGTATAGCAGCACTTATTGCAGCGCATGGTGGCTGCACCAAATACTGATTTCGGACGCTTAATTTGTTTCTTTTGTTTTGAAAATTTCATCATTTATTTGTATCAGTACAAGTCGTTTCTGCATTAAATTTCATTTGATTCTGATGATTCTTTCATGGTGTTGCATTTTCTACAAACAGCAGTATATAATTATTAAAAAAACAAAACTGGAATTTCAAAACATTTGTATATTTTGATGCAATTGTACTAGGAATCTGTTTTCTAAAAAATTTTTGAGGTAAATCAGGATCTTAACATTTTAAAAATTTGAGTACAAAGGAAAATACTTTCGTATAAAAAATTCTTAGTAGAGAAAATCAATTAATTTTTTTAATTATTATTTTCTCATTCAGATTTCTGAGTTCTTTACATGTAAATTATATACATGCTCAGTGTAAAGGTAATAAGACAAATTGTAATGTCTCAAAAGTAAGTATTTGTTAGTCATTTGTTTTCCTCATACTATAAAAAGTAAATACGAAATTCTCAGACAATTGTTGAAACTTAACTATTTCTTCAATCAACAAGAAGACAGATAAATCTACTATAAGTCAAAGCTCTAATAGCTTTGACTTATAGTAGATTTATAGTCTTAGTAAACAATATATATATATATTGTTTATTAATACTTACGTCTGTTGACATAAAAAGGCTGTGTTTTAAGAAAATGTGGATAAAATGAAAAAATTATTTTAATACATTAGTCTGATTGATGATTAATATCTTATACTGTAAACTGAAACACATTTAATTAAAGGAAAAGATAGATTTTATTTGCAATAAATAATACTTTAAAAGTAAGATTATTTCTTCTACAGCGAACTAAAAAAAATGATAAGAAATAAAAATCCTTTAAAATTAAGAAAGGCCAATTGCTTTCAATAAAAGTTTATAAACATGCGACTGTGAAAAATTACACATCTCGAGATAAGTTGTGATAAATAATTCTTTCTTATACATCGTCTTTAGGACGTTTTAAACAAAATTAACAAATTCTAGCGTTGCTATAGAAACGCCACAGTAGATTTTAATCATTCCAATATATTCAAGATTAAATTATTACATACTCCTTATTATTATATTATTTTAATGAAAATTTATGTGAAGAGTGCTTAGTATCATTTTGTGCAGTTTATTTCATTATATTACTACTTGCAATTTTGAAATATCATACAATTAACTGTAAAAGTAGGAATACAATGAGTAAATCTTGAAGTAAGGAAATTGCTTCATTTCTTTTCTTTCTAGATTAAAACACTCGCCAATTACGATAAAGGATAATGGATTTAGAGCCTATTCATTTACTAAATATAAAAGTCCGCCTCTGTAATTTGTAAAGGGATCACTAAATTTTCCCCGTCGAATTACTTAACAACACAGAACGTCTCCACTCTCTTACTAAAAGCGGCACTTCCCTCAAATTACCCCAATTACAAAACCAAAATTTTCTGTGAAAGACTCGGTTGAGAACAATTTCCAAAAAGCTGTTTCTAAGAAACATCCTTTCATGCTTTTAAGACGCTCGCTTCTGGCGGAGCTAATTAAATTGTATCCGGGCTACGGCTTCCAGAATTCGGGGATGATTAATTTTGAAAGCTCTCTCCTATTTTCACTTCTTCGGAAATTGACGGGGGATTAAATTTTAACAATTTCGACGAAGTATAAAAAGGAAATTCAATTATCAGCCTTGTATCAATCTTTCTGCGTGATTTAAGAATTTTTTTTTGTTTATGTTTTAGTTGCTGCAATTTATTATTATTCTTTTTACAGCATTCGATGAATATATATTACAAGAAGGAAAAATAACATTCGCAGATTAATATAGATAACATTTTAGTGCGATGCACTCTCCTGGAATTCATATCAAATATTCTTTCAATCCACAAAGAGTATCATAGATTATTTTTGTGACTCTACAAATCTGCAAGGAAATATTGAGTTTCTGTTAATATTCTGTGATATTTTCTGATTTATAACTGTAATGAAAGACTTATAACTATGATTTTATACGAATTTGTAATGGAAGTCGCATAAACATTTTAAATATGGTATTTTATACTAATGACTCAATGCTATCATCTGCAATCAATATAGGTGCAAGTACTCCGGTTAATTGAGGAATAATCATGCTTGAGAGAATTTCTTATCAATGGAAAACAATAAAGTCACTTTAGCAATCACAAAACATTTTCAATAAACAAGTTTCTGTTTGAATCTCTATTAGAATTAAATAGGTAACTATTAAAAGTTCGTAAAAATGATTATTGTTATAACAATGGCATTATACTTCGTTAAAATTTATATCTGACTCAGTACTTTGTTACTATAACTAATATGTCTAAGTACTATATCATTATCAATAAATAAGCAAGAACACACAAGCACGCATACACGTATATATATATATATATACATGAGTGGGCGTGCATGTGTGTGAGATTCGAAAATCAAGAGTAGACTTTCAGATGTTGAAAATAGCCAAATATCATCGGACATGAAGTTCTAGTCCAAGGTTAGGAGATATCTAATGTTCCCTGGCTTGGGAATTTTTTGTGTGTCATTAAATTGGCCCCCCTCTTCCAAAATTCACTGAACACAATCCTTTTTTTTTTTGGGATAGCTAAATAAACTATCTCAGCTATCGTTCATTGATCACCCTTCCTGGGAAAGGAAATAGTACCTGCAAATCTGTAGCATCTGGTGCTGGAGTGCTTTTGGTTCACAGGAGATCGGGCTCTATAAGGCCAAAACTTGACTTTAATGTTCATGGGATATTGAATGTTGCTTGTTCTCTTCCGCGAGTTCAGCTATCTTTAATGAGGATATTGTCATGTATATATATATACATATAATTTTCGCTGTTTTTTTTTGTAAAAAACAAATGCATTACTTAAAGTACGCAATAAAAACATGTCTCTCATAGTTTTGTCCATCACTAACCACTATAATATCCCATCTATATAGCAGCATATGAATTCCACGTCAGAAGAAGATATGTTCGTTTCTTAGGCTATATAATAATCAACTCATTTTTTGGCATCGCCATAAGAATAGAAATGCTGATCCGCGAAGTCGTGCGTCATCGAACGGAATAAGTGATAATCGGAATGGGCTATGTTCGGTGATTTCGGTAGGTGGAACAGCACTTCTCATTTAACTGCTTCGAAGTAAGTTTTCATCGTTTTTACAACATGTGGTCAAGCGTTGTCATAGGTAACAAAATCACCTTCTCTTGTCTCTTCTCGTACAGGGGCCATTTTCCTTTTAGGGCTTGGATAAAATGCATTAACTGCAATCGATAGTCATCTCCCGTGATAATCTCCTTCGGTTCGAACGGGTCATAATAAATTACACCCTCAGGATCACACCAAATACAGAAGAGAGTTTTTCTTTATATTCAAGATCAAAATCATTATTTTTGAAACATCGAAACCAGTCTGTGCATGTTATTTCCAACATAGAATGCTCAACGTAAGTCTCAACAAGAATTCTGAATGCTTCCGCTGCAGATTTCTTTTGAATAATTAGTGCAATAAACTTCTCCAATTGGCATAAAACCCTACACGTTTATAAATGAAAAAAAAACCGTTATTTACACTGTGGCGAACACTAATATACACTGAAGATCCAGCTTACTGACAGTACTTCTTCGAAGAAGCGTTAACATCTAAAATTACAGGCACATTGACCCGGCAATACTATCTTTTAGGAAACAGCGATAACTTATTCAAGGTCCTAATAAATATATAATAATAATAATAATTATTGTTATTATTATTGAAACTTCTTCACTTGCGTATGAGAGCCGAAAACAGTTGCGAACTTTCTCACAGTAAAATATTTCTAAGTCGTAAAAAATGGCTGAAATATTGTTTGTAGATTTATATAGTAGGCTTTATACTGTATTTTTTAAAATAACTTAAAAATCTGATTTGTGTGTGTAATTTTCTATCTATTGTACTGTATTGATTTAAATAAAGAGTATGATTTACCGTGTTTTTAAAATGTGTTAACATCCGATAATATTTCTTAACACAGTTTCACTGCATGAGACATTGAAAAAGTAAAACTTTTTCATTTAAATTATTAAATAAGCTGGATTACAAGGTTCAATTCTGGATGTACGCATTTTATAATATTTACATCGTTTACATTTGCGATTTTTGGAAATATTTTTTGGGTTAAAAAGATATCAAATTTATAGTATTTTGCTCTAGTATATTTTCCTAATTAATTTTATTATTTGTTGATTTCAGAAGAAAAAATATGTTTACGAATAAAATGATACGGCATACTGTAAATTTTACTCTTTTATGAACACTCCCCTTTATAAATTGTATAGGCACAAGTTATTTACGAGAGCGATTCCAAAAGTACCCATGTTAGGCATAAAAAGTGGGGTATTAGGAATAAGAAATGTAGTATTGTCTAATGATTGATTTTTCTTATTCCAAGAAGTCCATGAGTTTGATGCATTTTACCATCATGGTCTTTTCCAATACATGAGACCGTCTTTGCCTTCTTTAAAGCACATTCATCGCAAGTATTCCATTGTTTTGAAAAATCCAGTGTACAATAATGATTCCAGGTCTCATCGGCAGAAATGCCGTGAAATAATGACCATTAAGGGACGCGACAACTATCAAAACTAACTTATAAATCAACATGAAATTTGTTTTGTGATTTTTGTGTTGATTTGTTTGGAAAACAAATCAAGTAAAAAATTGCATAAAAAGAAAAACCCTTCCAATTCTTCAGTTTTTCTTCACAGTTTAAAACCATGTGTGTTTATGGAGCTTGTACTAAAATCTATTGCCTCCAGGAAAAAAAGTGAGAGATAATCCTTATTTTTTCCCCCTGCATCAGTGGATACTCTCTCCCATGTTATTTTTACATTTTTTTTTTGTTCTGAACACTTTCCTAACGTTACAGTTGCTGCAGTTGTGTAATAGCGTCCGCTTATCTGCCGGAAGCGGTTGGTCATCTAATGGTCCACCGGGAAAGAAGGAGTTAAGTGATAGCTTCCATCGTCGGGGGTCATTCAAGAAAATATATTGATGCTGAATACTTTTAACAAGGAAGGAAAGAATTTATCGTTAACTGTAAAGGCTTTTATGGGATATATAGCGGACATTGAGCATTTTAATTACGTTTTATGGCAAGAAATAAACATTTTCTTTTTATTAATGCTTTAAGTGCTCCGTTGAATTTTTACGATGTCCGTTAAAGTAATAGATTTTTACCAGCTGTTTAAAATTTATTTAATACTGAGAAATTAAAAAAATAATTTTGAAATTCTACTCTTTCATTTAAGTAACATTTGCATAAATGTTTTAAAAGAAAACCTAACCTCTAAGACATTGCAGAAAATACAATGTTAAAAATGTGCAGTACTTGGATAGATAATATAAATGCAAAGTATAATCATACGGAATAAGCGAAATAAATGTATTATTTCTGAATTACTTTGTTCAAAATCATTATATCAGTTTATCATATAATATATTGTTATTGTGAAAGTAATTGAATGGAATATATCAAATATGAAACTAAATCATAATAATATATACTTGCATCTACATTGTAAAGAAAAAATCGTCATAGCTAATAAAACAATATTAAAATCATTTCATTATTCACCGGTAATAGTGGGTGTTTAACTATTTATCAAAGAAAAATATTGATTTAAAAGTCATATCAAAACGATTTTTTATATTATATTCTTAATAAACAGCAATAAAAATCTTTTCCTTTGTTATTATAAATCCCCAATATATATATATATATATATGTGTGTGTGTGTGTGTGTTTAACATTTGAAATACATTTCTTATCCTCATTATCTGCACTTTAAAATAGCATAAAATTATTTCTTAAGAGTTTTCCCTTTACGTAACTATTTTATCACTCGTTTTAATTTCAAAATATGGTATTTCAGTCATGCATCATTTAACTCACTAAATATAATAAATACCAGATGTTCTGCTTTCGTTATGAGAACTCATTAATTTACAATTCAATAAATCATTTGAGGCAAATATATGCTAATGCAAATGACAAAATTGTTAACTTTTAAAGTCTAAAAATTTCTATGGAATTTCTTTATTTTTAAAAAAATTTCTTATTCTGGGCAAAAACAGAACAACCAAAAATACACAGTAAGCTGATTTTGCCTTAAGTTCAAGAAGATAATTCTAAATCGAACCATGTTTTTGGATAAGGAAAGTAAAATTTTTTTCAAATAGGGTTTTAAAATATGAAATTAAAATTAATGTAAGGAACCTTTTGTACTTACAAATGAATTTCTTAGATAGAATCTTATTAATCAACGTTATACAAGAAAATAGTCTTTATTGAACATTCAGGCATTTTATATTATTCCGAAATTTGATTATCAAACATAGTTTATTATTTATTTATATATTGTCAATTATAGTCTTAAAATCTGAAATTAAAATTAATGTTAGAGACATTTTATATCTACAAATGAATTTCTTAGATCGAATTGTATTCATTATTATTGTACTAAGAAATAAGCTGTACTAAACTTTTTAGGAATCCTCTTTTATTCCCATGTTTGAGCGTAAACTTCTATTCTTACAATCAATTCATCATAGCTACACCGTTTTAAATCACATCCAATTATCGTGCACTGTATTGTTCTAATTTACCTCCTAGTTATATCAAAAAAGAGCCAAAAGTAATAGAAAATAAACACCCATATGCATTGTTTTCAACAATTATCTAAAATTGCTTTGGAACTCAAATTTATTGTTCTCTACAATTATTTGAATGGTTTGAATCGTTTACTAATAGCTCACACTCTCTCTATATATTATATCTTGTTCAAATTTTAAATCATTAATAAGATATTTTTTATTCATCCACTCAAGTTCAAATACATTTTCTTAAAACTTGTAGTGGGTGACACTTGATGTTAATGCAGTTTGTTGTAATATTAATTCATTTAATTAAATTGAATTGGTGAAAATGCAATTTAGCCCAGCCACTTGGCGCCATTTCAAAAATTGCTAAACTGGGAGATATTTTTTTGGTTGAACGTTAAGTCTACGAAGCTGTTCAGGGTAGCCACATTTGGCAAAATACCGCCAAATAATTCCTGTCGCCAAGGGTGGTTGGGCTAAACTTTATTCCAACCATTTAATTTACCGGATGAATTAAGAAACAAACCAATGCTCCTACTATGTCAATTGTCTTCTAATGGAAAAGTTGGTAGAGCTTCGGCGTAGAATCTTCATGCCTTCGGATCGAATCTCGTCGAAGCATAAAATTTTTTTATTTGATTTTCAAATAACTCATTTTAGTTTTATATGGGAGAAAAAATTTCTTTTATATAAGTTATTTAGCAGGATATAAATTCAGGAATGAATGCCGTCAGTGATGAAGCATGTAGATTGCTGGAAAAAAATTTCTTTTCCCACTTAATATTGTGATTCTGCCATATGTATATACATATTTACATTAATTGTAATTATTAAAAAGTAAACTAAAGTAACTTTGTTGACCTAATTAGGAATTGATTTTAAATTTTTTTTATATTACTTGTTAGGTACAAAAAAAAGCAAGTTTACAAATGTCTTTCTTATAGATATATTTTATCTCTTAGTCTCGTGAAAGTAAATTATTAAATATTAAAAGAAGTTTTTGATATGATTTTACATAAAAATATTAACAATATTTACTTACAATTTAAATTCATAATTTTAAAGACCAAGCATGCTTTTTTAACTCTGTTATGCTCTAATATCTTCTAGATATGAACTTAGCATTTATTTATTTCAGTGAAATTTTAAAAGTAATTAAGATTATTTTCTTGATTCATTTTGAATTAATGTTGCTCTAAGTCAGGGTGATTTACAAATAGTTTTTGAACCACTGTCAACTTTCGAGAATTACAATAAAGCGGTTTAACGTTAAACTGGTATTATTGCTTCAGTTTTTCTCCACTCACTGAAGTACATTACTCTTAAAGATATCTTTAAAACACGTTTATGGGCTTTGCAAATATGGGCAAATGCAAAGCCCATAAATGGGTTTAACATCTTTTTTTAAAATGTTGAATGCATTGGCAGTTATATTATTTATACCTTCACTGTAGCTGTATTATCTTCACAACAATACCCAGTTACAAATATTAAAGTCTGGTGGTGAAATTGAAAAACATGAAATCTGTTTAAATATTCGTTGTTCTGAAAACTGTTTACTTTCTTTCTATAAATGATATTATTATAATATGTGAATCATATTATTCTATCATATATAAAAAAAAATTAAAATTGTTTGAGAAATAAATCACATTTATATGGGAAGAAAATGTTTAAATTCCAAAAAAAAAAAAAAAAAAAAAAAAAGTCTTAAGCTTGCTAAAAAAACGTATTTGTAAAATTAAAAAATTTTATTATAAGAATAATGATACAAAAGAAACTAAAAAGAAGGAGTATTCATAAGAACTAAATTTGCCTCTTTACTATAAACTAAAATATAAACTCTCTCACAAAAAGGATTAAAATCAAGATGGAGGAGAGAATATAAATTGTAAGGAAAATTGAATGTCAAAGTTATAAGAGTATTATAAGTGCTTGAAATGTGCGTGTAAATAAGTGACAAAATATAAATTAAAATATGCAGAGACTATAAACATTACTTTTTAACGTCTGCGAAAAACAATACAGATATACATATTTTTCATTTAATATATATTTTCAAGTAAATAAACATTTGCTTTCTCGAACCATTTTTCGTGTGATATAAATTGGATTTTAGTTACACCTGTTTTGAATTTTAAATATCATGATTCGCATTCATTTTCTAAATTTGTTTAGAATGAACGTTTTGTTAATGCTACGATATGGGCTTTATTCTATTTTTCATTCAGTGTAGTTACTATTATTGAAACTAATTTTAATCTGAAATATGATAAAAGAGTCTCAGCTATTGTTTTTATCACTTAAATATATTAGAGGAAATATTGAAAAAAATTGAGCTTAGCTGTGATGAATAAAATTTGTTTTAATTTAAAATTCAAGTATTGCTTTGATAATAGGCTTACAATTTTTGTTTTATTATTGGTACTTAAACATCCCTATCCATAAATCAAAAAGGCGACTGAATGATAAACAGTAAAATAACAAAGCCCTTTTGAAAGAAATATTTCTATTCAATATGTTAAATAGGGACATATTCCATTAAGTATGAATTTATAGCTCTTTTTTGTAAAGAATATTTTATTAATAATGTGTTCTTTTTATTTTTCCGTTTAAAAGTTCTCATTTTCTCAAAAAATACTGAGTGAGAGAGGTTTTTAATTATGTTCTAAAAATACACTTTATGAATATCTCAGACCAAATCTCCGTGTTCTCAAGATGGCTGTTTTATTAACGTTTGTCAAGTAAAGTGAAAAAATTGGGACTAAGATGGAATGCACATAGTTTTGGGAGAAAAAGACAATTTTATTCGGGTTGAGTTTTAACTGAGAATGAAGAAACAAGTTTTGAAAATAAAGAAAGGAAATTTTAATGAAAAAAAATATAAAAGAGAGAGACTATAAGATAGAAAGAAAGACATACAAAATGAAAGAAAAAAAAACTGTTTTCCAATAAAAAGTAATACGAACATTCCTCTAGCTTAAAACTTATACCGTTCACAATAAATTTATTACGCTGAAGAGTATATTAAACAGTATGGCGCATATTGTTTGACTGGAAAAGGCAAGAATGAGTAAAAATGCCAGATTGGAACGGAAAAAAGATGATATATTTATATTTGCTTTATTATAAATGTATTTTTATCTATAGGGTAGACTTACGATACTTATAAAATATCAAGAAATAAATTATAATGAATAACTTTTATATTTTGTATTCTTTTGCTACTAAACATTCAATATGAGGAATTTATTTTCCCTTGGTTATTGTACGATGGTCGTTCAATAAATCCTTTGAAAATGTAAGAGATGGCTCTTACAGAAGCAGAAATGGTTTTATTTTAGTCAGCATCATGTTTCATTAAACAGCTGTCTAAGTCTAAGTTATTAGCAATAGTAATCATAACGCCTTTGGCACCTCAAAAATTCTTCGTCTTAACCTTTCCGGCAGATGAGACAATCCTCGTCTTCTTTGAAGCAAATTCATTGAAAACAACTCAATGTTTTGAATTTGCTTGATTTCCGATGCATAATAATGAATCCAAGTCGACAACTAGACTCAAAATGACGTCAGCAACTAGACGCCGTAATAATCACGTTTTCAAAAACTAACATACGAATCAGTGTCAAATTTGTTTCGGCTCCGTTTAACAGACAATAGCACCCAATGGCAACTAAAATTTAATTTAGTGATGTCATCTATCTTCAAATACAAGTACTTTTTGAGCCACCGTCATACAATGAAAGGAAGAAAAAAATATTTCACATTAATTCCTTTCATTTTTTTTAATAAACCCCTTTACATTGCGATGAATGAATAGTAATTTATTTCTGCACAAATTATGAACATCAGTTTTGTACTTATTTCAAAATGCAGATTTCTATTTAATCATGTACTCCAATAAAAATCCAATTTGAGGTAAAAATTAATGTCATTATCAAATCATTTTTACGTAAGGTCTAATTTGAAGAGCTGCAAAAATATGCAACGAGATCTGACATTCACAAAGTAGAATTCCAAAAGTAAAGGCACAATAAATAGTTATAGATCAAAATCTAAGGTTACGGATAATAGAATTTTGTAAATAATTATTAGTTATTTAAATTTCTTTTCACACCATTAAAGATCTGTTATTTCTAGAAATCAGCAGCAGTGGGAGCTTAGGAGATACCAAGCACTATATCTTGGAATTCCCCGTTGCATTAAACCCTGAACTTCGACGGGAATGATTTGTGGATTCATCTATTCCATGACTATTGCTTCTTTTGAGACCATGGCTTCAGTGGAAAAGTTAACATTGGATTTTCTCTCGAGTAAATCGGCTCCCAGAAGGAATTCGGTTTGGGTGACAGGAAGTGAGTGCAGTAGAAACAAACTATACCTAAGTATAAAACAGTTCAAGAAAAATAAAATATTGGTGTAAGGTTTAAATATAATAGGAAAACATTAAGACTTAAGATAGTCTCACAAAAAGAGAAAAGTAGGAACCTGAACTCTCAATGGCGGAGCGAATTAGGGTATTTAAAGCCCTTTTTCGGGACCGATTTACATTCAAATCAAAAGATGAATAACACAACAGCGGATCGAGTCCTATTATGACAGAAATTTTCAGTTAGCGAGTTAGGTAAAAAGGAAAGCCGACTGTTAATTCGTAATTAACAAATCACTGACTAGTTCTTGGAGTGAACAAAAAATTTGAAATTACATATAGATCTAATAAATGTTTTTGAAGAACTCCGTTTCATAGTAACAAAGTTTGAGATAGTTTAGTAGTTAAAAGTTTTCAAACACAAGTCATAAATTTGTATTAAAAGATCTATGAGATGGCAAATGTAGTTGTTAAACTGTCCAGTTAATTTTGAATTTTTAAAATGCCAATTTCGTATGATTACGAATGTAGATTTCTATTAAGTGAATGAAAGTTAAGAGTTGTAAAATTCTTTTGAAGATAAATTCTTTGAGAGGTTTCTTTAGATACTAAATATAAATGAATTCGAAGTTTCTTTGGCATATTATGAAGATGATCCAGATATACATTCACAGATTATATCTTACAGACATCTTTACGATAAATAGGACTCTAATGGCCTGAAGCATGTTTAAGAAAATGGAAAATTGGTCTATGATATCCGAAAATGATCTAAAATTAACATTATCCGCAGAGAAATTTAGAGATTAACAAAAAAAAAAAGGTTCTAAATAACAATACAGTTTCCCCATCATAGTAATTAACGAACAATTTCCATTAAAAAATCTGATATATCATGAAATATCTGAATTAAGTTAATTTTGGTATTCTAGACTTAAGAATTATATTTTCGGAAGAATTAAAAATAAGTTAAAATATTCAACAATTACCTAACACTAATTTCCAGTATATATGGTTATTTATAGGTGAAAGACGGATTCCTTCTAAATTGATTTTCTTACGCTGATATGCTCTGAATTTAGGTATAAAAATTAGCAGTTTTTGCTACGAAATAGTTAAAATGAAACACATTATCAAATTTCATGTTTTGTTATAATGTACAAAAATCGATGCTTATTATTTCATTCTTATCTTCTAGAGGGATTGCGTTAAAGTTCAATTTTCATCACCTGATAGCTGAAGTAAATTTTCCAATTCAAATTTTACTTGTGTCAACTAACGTTTCAAGAAGAGATTTTTAAATATTTCAGTGGAATTTTCTACATTAAACAGAAGTTAAAATAATTTTTTTTCTGTATGAAAACTGGTGGTTTTGTAAAACTATAAAGAGTTGAAAAATTCCCTAATTTTTTCACTGCTTTTTTGAAAAACCCATTTTTTGTTTGACTTGAAACAAAAATATAGTTTGCAATAAAAATAGCTATTAGAGGCTTTCTAATTCTGTTGCCAAGAAAGTTATTAATTTTATCTGAAATTCTTTTTAGCAATAATAAGTAAAATAATTGTAATATTATCATCACCATAAATATGAATATAAAAATTTGTAATCAAAAGACATTAAAAACAGTTGAATATGCTTAACACAAACTCAAAATTTCGCTTTTAAGAAAATTAATTTCAGAAGTGTCAAATTTAAAGAGATTAGAGGTTATTGAGTTTGAAATATCACTCGTTACTTGCAACTGAAACCTTCCCATCATACATATAACAAGCAGCCACATCATGCATGTAATTACCTGCAACTATGCCGTAATTTATATAATTTAATTCCTCATTTATCATCCTTTAATTTAGAAATGCTATTCGTAATCCACCCTCATAATGCCAGAGCGATTAGGTATTAATTAAGTAAAGGATCTTTTCAAAATATCAATCATAATGTTCATTATTTGACATAATTCATTTTTTTTTTTGCAGAATGGAAATCCCTTTACAAGATTAAAATATTAAACAATATGTATTTATCTTACTAAAATTAAGGTAATTCATATAAAAGCATGTCATTTACATAATTTATTAGATATATTTGAAAATGAACTAATAGTAATAAATTACATAAAACTTAATTTATATAAATGTAGATATTGGGGTGAAGGAGATTGTTCATCCCGAATCTATGATGGTTTGCTCTTACGCATAGAGCTGGTTGTCTAGGGGGGTAATTTCGGATTCCATGTAATGTTGTTGATGATATTCAAGGATGAAGCTTGTAGTAGCTTTACTTGTTTATTACGAGAGATGATGAAGAATGAAAAGTATTTACACTATGCTATGAAAAGTAAGTTGACCAGTTCGTCAGCTAAAGATAGATGGCTGGCTCATTTAACCCATATTGGCGATGGGCACTGGAACGCGCTCGGGCGTTTTAAGTTTACTTCCGACGCGGGTAGCGAAGGAGAAGAGAAGAGAGATAGAGAAAACGAAGTGTCACTTAGTTTTGTTCTGGGATAGATGGCGCTGCATGAGCTTATCACGTGACTCCAATTCGTGGCGACATCTATTGAGTATCGGAGGAACTGGTTTCACAATAAATTGGAAAAATAAAATTAATTGCTTCATAATTAGCTGGAAAATCCTACATAAATGCTCCCATTAAGAAGATATATTCTAAAAACAACTAATTGTAATTAAATTTACAAAGACCATCGCTCATTTCTAATTAAAAATACCAGAAGCTAAATAAAAACTACTGTCAACGAACATGTATATTGAACTTCATTCAACTGTCAAGAAAATTACTTGCACGGAAATATATTTCCCTACATCCACATCACCGTATTCGAATTCGTATTAGTGAAATTTTGTACTGTAGATGTAAAGAGATAACTTATTTTATTATTAAATTAGCTTTATTTAAAATGAGATACATTCAGAATGTTAAATGTAGCTGTTTTTCAATGATTTAAGTTAAGGAAAGTTTATGCATAAATTTAATTCTTCTTTCATTCTGAATTATATGACTACTTTGATTTGTAATGTTAACAACACAACCATTTCTATCTTTTTGGTAAAATTTGTTATGAAGGTTTATTAATTTTTCAATTGTTAGAATTCACAAAAATAAAATTGTGAAATCGGAGATTCAAATCTTAATCTAATTCTCTAAATTGCTTTGTTTTTTGTGTTAAGAAAATTTTGAGCAAGAAATTTATTAAATTATGTGTAGTAAATCTATTAATTAAATACAAGGACGAGAGAGAAAATGATAATTCCCTTTTGTGATTTAATTGTAAAATAGTCACAATAATAATTTATTTTAAAAAATATAAATACCTCGAATCTGTTGATAAATAATTGTTTACTACAATTTGTTCTAATGTACCTTAAACAATTTCTTTTATATAAACGATTTTATTAAGTGTTTTATTGCTTTGATATGCATTTAAGTACAAAACTTCTAATAATCTTTTATTACAAAAGAAAAAGGTGTTAAAGAAAACTTATTATTATTCCTTGAATAATTTATGTGAAATTGAACCAATAAATTGTTCATAAATTTTTAAATGCACTGCCTAAAATGTCAAAACTATTATTATACAATTATTGATAATTATGTAATGAGACCTGCAAAAAGAGGGAACAGCATTCGAACTGCTTATAATATGAAAACAATATCATTTAAACAAACTAAAAAAAACCAAGCAATAATTGCTTTTTTGAATAGATTATGTACCAGAAATAGCATGATTAACTTTTCTTTTGCTTGAATTTCTTTTAATTTTATGACTCATAAAAGTCAGCTGGAATAAAAGGAGTAAAAATAATCCTTTGTATAAACTATTCGTAAAAAACAATTCATACTCCTTAGAGTACTCAAAGAAAAAAAGTGATTATGATCCCAAGAAGATAAAGAGAGAAAAGAGAGAGAGAGGGGGGAAGAGAAAAAGAACCCCGGGCAATCGTTACGCTAAAAGTATCTTATTACTTTGGTGGTATAAAGTATATGGTTTTAATTACTATGAAAAAAAAAAGGAGCATAAAAAACAAAATTTTGCATGAAAAAGAAGGATCAACTTTTTCCTTCCTTTTTTTTCTTTACAATTCATATATTATTATTTCGTTAATTAAGAGAAATATTACATGAATTACGGTTCCGTGGTGTAGGAAAATATCATTAAATTCAAAATAATAGTAAGGTTTAATTTATTTATACTTCAAGGATTTAATAAATGAAATAAGACTGATTATCCTATTAATTTTGAAACTAATAATAAATGTTCTCCAATGTTTCCGAATGAGATCCAATTTGATCTTCAGTATTATTTTGGAAATTGTATTACTTTATCGAATTGTTTCCCATATCGTGTCTTAAAGCCGTCTTAATTCATTTCTACTTAATGAAATAGTTATAAGACACAAAATTAATTAAAACTTTTTTCTGAAAATTATTTTGATCAATTTTCTCTCTAATTTATACGAGTTTTATTATTTGTTTTCTTTAGTGATTATGTATTATGTTTAATATATTCAAAATGTTGATGAATCAATTAGGGCTGATGGCCCTGGATAGATTCATTTTATGTAATTTTAATAAATACTTCTTTTGAAAGATTATTTCTATTGTAAAGTTACAGTATCACATGCCATAGTATTCGTATATTTAAAACCTTTAAGAATGCAATATCCTAAAAAAGAATTCGGAACATTATGCATCTTCTTGCAATTATTACTTAAATTCATAATTTTAAATTCAGTTAAGATTATGCTCGATTTTTCCTTCCTTCTCGAAACTTTCATAGAGAATAAGTACCTCATAATACAATTTCAACGTTTCTTTTTCAGTAGTGGCCGCGGTAGCCTAGTGGTCATGTTTCGGATTCATGGACGGCGATTTTCGTTCAGTCGAGGGTTCGATCCTTGGCCTCCAAAGACCCGTCATATAGCCGAGGCTGATGCACGTTAACTCTGTCTGGGCCCAAAGTCCTCCCGTTGGTGTGGTGTCGATGTTAGGAGAGGGAGTGCCAGCTCAGGTGTCGTCACTTGGCCGTGGTTCAAAATTATGAAGTCCGTCGCCAATAGCCCTCGTGTTGCTTGTAGTGCGACGTTAATAAAAACTAAACTTAAACTTTATCTTTTTCAGCAAAGTGTAATGTTTGCTTCTTTGTTTTGTTTCCTTTTAATAGGAGATATTATTCTACTTTTCTTAATCTTACAATGTGTCTACATTCATTACTCGAAGTAATATATATGCAAGTTTGCAAGATTTGATGATACCTATTTTTTATAGTTTGTTACATAACAGCGTTCTTGGACGTAGTCTCCAGGAGAGATAGTTGTTGTGAGTTTATCTTTTCCCAATAATTAAAATAACCCTGATTACTACTGAAACTGACACTGATTTAATTAAGATTTTTACGACTTTTAATTTTGAGTATTTCGCAACATTTCAAATTTAGCTTAGTTAAATAAACTTATTATTTCTTCCCACTTCTGCTATTTTTTTTCTTTTCAAGCTAAGGATTATAACTGTTTAATCTATGAAACTTAAACATAGAATATTAGGCTATATTACTTCTTAACATAACTTGTGGATTTACTTGACTCACAAGAGCTCTGGAACTATTTTAATTCTTTAAATAATATTAGATTTCATTAAAGAAGGAAAATAATGGAGCTAAATTTTTCTTTATAAAATTCTGTATTTTGTCACATTCATAATAAATGTTATAAAACAATAATTATATATAACGAACCGTTTTGATCATATGGACCAAGTTACAAAATTACTAGCGTATTTATTCTTTATCCGAAATATACACAGATATTTCCCAAGGTGTGTGAATTATCTGAAATGAGTATTTCGTACGTCAGCAATTATTGGCAATTAGAAACATTTGAGTTAACAAAAAGCCTGTATTTCACATATTCAGATTGTTAAAGAATATTTTATTTTTTAAATCTGACAAGTATGTCTTTTGCAACGTATAAAAATTTATTAAGAAGTCATAATTGAATAATCTCTTCAAAGAAATTAATTGTAATTAGAAGTAAGTCTTGAAGATTTGTGTGAGTGTTTGAAGAAAGATGGTTTCTTATAAAATGTCGAATATAAATATTTAATTTCAATATTTAATACTTAATTTTAGATACGTAATCCATATCATAATAATTAGATACGTATATATATATATAGGTATCTAACTCTTTATTTCTGTTAAGTGTAGACAATATTCGATTACGTATCGAAAATTAAGTATTAAATATTGAAATTAAATATTTTTGTTCGACATTTTATATGAAGTCATCTTTCTTCAGACACTCACACAGATCTTCTGGACTTACTTTATATATATATATATATATATATATAATATTATACAGTATATTTCTGAACTCACCAGCCAAATTTTGAAGTATGATAAAATACTTGTATTGTAATGGACGATGGAAATATAAAAATGGTTGGCAGAAAAATATGACATGCTGAGAAAATGAAAGAAAAAGGCAAAGGCTAGTTGTTTACTTTAATAATTACAGTACATGCTCAAATGGGCTACCATTAATGATACAGACTTCGCAGCATCTAGCAAATGATTGATGCACTCTTTCTATGATGCCAGGTGTTTCACGAACTTTTGCAGAAGAGACTGTATTTTTTTTTAATGAGAGCCTCATCAAAGGGAATTGGAATCTCGTATATTAGTGTTTTCAGATCTCCATCGGAATTGAAATCGATACTTGATGAGTCTAGAGATCATGCTGGCCAAGCAACTCTTCCACCTGGACCAATCCATCAAGAGTCAAACGTAGCTTTGAGGTAATTATGCACATTAAAACGGACATAAACCCATCGTAGTAAAACCCCATTGCATTTTAAAAGGCACTAGAAATGATACTGATTATATTAAAATTATTATTAAATAATTGCAATTTTTGGTGCAAGTTTACCAAGCAATACTTTTCCCTTCAATTTTCGCTGCCAGAACATGCATTCACGGAATTGGTGAATATTGGTTGGCAACAGAAAATCATACAGAGAAAATAATGTAAAATAGGGCAGAAATTTTTTTTGTGATCACTTAAAATAAATAAGAAAAACATAATATATAATTATAAACTTCGGATGCAGGAACAAGTCAGATATCTTTGAATTACAGTCCAATAATTATTCAACTCTTAGATATTTAAAACTGGTAAGAGCTGTTGTAGAAAAGTGCAATATACCGTAATATTGAGTTGGTGCGGTATTAAACATAGAGGAATAAGGCAATTATTTAAATCCGACTATAAACCTTAACAGAGAACTGCACTGAAAAGTATGTGAAAGTGTGACACATGGGCTATAGATGTCTTACTCATTGGAACTCATTGGTGGGAATGATTTCGAACCATTCTAAACAATACATTCAATTTAATGTAAATAAAAGGCACTTTTTTCATTTTCCACAACATTTCTTGTCTTTCCGTCAAACAGTTTCATCCCCCCTCCCATTTCTATGTAGGAAATTCTTTGTGTGAATTGTAACTTGTTTTGATGTTTGGGTACTGAAATTAATTGGGTTTTGAGTACTGAAATTAATAGGAAATAATTTCGTTCTATTGGACAAGAAGTATAAGTATTAGATGTAGTTCCGTGAATATACGAGTGAAAAGTTTCATTGAATAAAGAAAATTCTAAATAATACATATATTTAGGAGTAGCTCCTTCTAAAAAGTAAGATGAAGAGTTTGAAAATTCTATTGTAGCATTTTAGTAAATCTTCTGAAAATTGTCATAGGCATTTATTGGGTACATTCTCAGTGAAATTTGATATTTACATGAGCAATATATGAGCAAATATTATGTTATTAAGAAGGTATGTTATACAGATTTAATGGATGTAAGCAATTAAAAGACCCTCGAAAAGTATAAGGAAAAGTTCAGCATAGTTTCTACTAAAACGTACTTTGCTAAAAAATGCAAGTAATTAAGAAAAAGATAATCATGGGAAAGGAAGCGCAAACAAAAGTTAATGAAAAGCAGGAAGTCTCTCTCAACCTCATTAGCATATCAAAACTTATGAAAATTTTAGATGCATTATTTTTTTTTAAAAAATATACTTTTTCTCCTTTCTAATTACGAGAAAAGGGTTCAAACAAAATATTTGCAATCATTATAAAAGTATTTCTTGTGTAATTTAACTTTGGTTTCGATACATGGTTGCAACCGAAAGAAAACGTTTCTGAAACATAGTTTCTGTCCAGGTTTTCATAGCTGCTTGAATGATTTTGTGTCAAATTTATAGATTGCTTAAATACTTTGTTTATTTATAATAATAATGAATATTTTAAGTAGACTATAACACCCTCTTAATTTTTAAATAAAATGACATATAAAGGAATTTATAAGAAAACCAGTGTAAAATTTTTTCCCCTTTTTTAAATTAAATTTTGATTCCAAAGGTATCAATTTTGATCCTATTAAATAAACAATTACAATTTCTTTAATTTACTTTTCATAGTTGGTAAAAGAAAATATTAATCTCAACTAATTTATAGCTTCATTTGTTTTAAAAAATTGATTTAATGCGTTAATGTATTACATATCACAGCTTAATCTTCGTAGCAATGATATGCAGCATGTTTTTATACGTCAGTTGTATATTTGCGTAAAATGAAGAAAACGAGAAGAAGAAAAATATATTTGATTGATTTTTTGGACATTGGAATGTGTTAACTATCTAGGGATTTTAATAGAATTATTTAGGGGTCTTCAAAGGATAATTCATCATTTCAATATCAGTAAGCATTTTAACCAGTTAATGATGAACAAAAATAAGGTGTATATATATATATATATATATATATATATATGAGTAATCTGCTCTTCGCCATTTCAATTAATTCTCGTATTTCGTTCGAGATGTCTACGCTATTAAGCAAAATTCTTTTAAAAAAAGTAATATTTTTAAACATATCCAGAGAGAAACATATTTTTGTGGGTGCGTGTGTAGGTATAATTGTTTAATTTTTTGCTCAGACATTTTTGTCTTAGTAGGCAATAAATGATTCCTCACGAGCAATCTAGTAAATAGACGTTTGGATCTCCCTTGTGTTTAATGTATGTACACAATACATGTCCAACGATCAACGTTAATAATTCTGCTCTTTTTGTATTTCTCTCTCTCTTTCCCTTTGCATCGCATTTATAACAAAAATACAATGTTCCAGTTATATTCAATTAAGGTTTTGATTATTAAATTTACACACACACTTCTTTATATAATTTAATTTTTTATATATGATAATTTATAATCACAGGCTATTTATTTTAATTCGGTATACCCAGCGTTTTATAATACAGACAAAAGTGTGTAATTCCTACCTCACACCTTGGATTATTTTTCATAGAGTCTACTTCCAAAAGTTTATATAAGTGTTATCAATAATTTGTTTTTATTTATAAACAACAACAACGCTTTTGATTTGATATTCTACTTTTAGAATTTATAACTTTTTTTAAAATGTTGTTCTGATGATATTAAAATATAAGCTATATTTCTTTATAATTATAAATTTTTGTTTGAAATATTTTTAATAAAATGTTTTATAAATTGTAATATAAATTATACTCTTCCTTATAAATGAATAAAAAAAATGATTTCGGGTAGGAACACTATAAAAGGAAGTAAGCATCATTTATGCTTAATTATATTTTTATGAAATATTTAAAAGTTGCATGTAACAAATTGTATCCGCTGCATGTTTTTGCGAATTTTTTTTCATGAAGTTCTCATTAAAACAATTAAGAACTTCGCTGTATGTCACTGGGCTCAACAATCAGAAATACTTCTATTTATACCATGAAGAGATATTTTCTTTGTAATTTTGTATTCATAGAATATTTTGGTAAATCCACTTTTTCACAGCTGACATTTCTTCTTTAAAAATTCTATTTTTCTATTAGATTAATAACAGAATTTAGTGTCTTTCTCAATGCAAATTTAAGAGAATTAGCAAATTACTTAAATTGGTTATTGCGTTACATTATGCTGAATAGAAAAACCTTTTCCTTTTTAAGGTGCCTTTTTTACATATGTAAATTTTTTTTCTTATACATACGTAAGTAAAAATTAATTGATCTATTAAGGAACTAATCTCTGCACTCTTAAATACTTACAGTAGCTTTGCGTTCAAGTATTTGCCGCCAACACATTTGTTGTGAGTCATGCTTGAAAGACGAAAATATTTTTTTTTTCTCAAATACTAAAATCGTTCACAATTTGGAATCAAATAATTTTCACACGTATAATTAATATATTATTTTTGAAATGGAATTATTTTAAATTATAATCAGTCATTATATTTTTATGTTATTCTCCTAGATAATTTAATTCTCATAACAAAATATAACGAATTTAATTTTCGGGTTCTGTCCTTTATCTAATAAATATCAGCTATACAAATAATAAATTTTTTCATGGGTGCGTGGTATAGGTATATAAAACAGATAACGGTACTATTAAAAAGCATGTTTATTATTACTTTGTGATGCATACTGAGATAAATAGTTAAACATATTTTAAAGATAAATTAGATAAAAAAAATAACGTATTACGTGTAATATTCTTTGTTATTCGAAATCTAGAATTTTCAGAAAAACAAGATATTAGAAAAATTAATGTCATATTTAATTTTTAAGTGTTTTTAACTATCATGTTTAATATTTATGCCATTTCAGTCAAATCATTGCATATTTTCTTTCACTAAAAATTTAACGTAAAATTATCTTTTTTCTGGTTTTATTATCAACCCCTAGATGCTATTGTATCAATATCTGTCACGAATAGCTAAGTAATCAACAAAACTTTCATCTAGTTACATTCATATAGATGTAGAACATATTTCCTTTCGGAAAATAAGCAGTTGATGGACAAATACATAGAATAAACCGTAATGTGAAAGAACTGGTCTAATGGAGAACAGAAGTAAAAATAATTCAATCTCAATATTCTACCTTCCCTATCGTTAAGATAATATTATCTTTCTTTTCCCCATAGGTTTGAACATTCTTTTACTTCCATTTTCATGCAAGGCATCTTTGAACCAAGTAAATGGATTGAGGCACCAACTGGATTCTCGTTAAACTTTTTCGTAATAATTGGAACTGTGTATGAGAGTATTTTAGTATTT
The DNA here is from genome assembly GCA_019974015.1 of Nephila pilipes. Classification (NCBI taxonomy): domain Eukaryota; kingdom Metazoa; phylum Arthropoda; class Arachnida; order Araneae; family Nephilidae; genus Nephila; species Nephila pilipes. The sequence continues at coordinate 9,826 of BMAW01038080.1, read as the reverse complement.
TTGAGAAGCCCTATTTCATACTGGACACAAACGAATATTGCTATAAATTCATGAAAACTGATTTATTTATTATATTTTCTAATTGGATTGGAAACACAATGATATGCTTCCATTTTTTCCTTTTCAGATAATAATAATTACACGTTTTTATTTTAAAGGAATAAATAATTTTCTGTGCTAATGATATATTAACTATTTACTGTATCAATACTCAACAGAATATTGTTAAACATGTGAATTATTCGTGATTTCATTGGAATGTTAACAGCAGAAATAAAGTAAATGATAACAGAAGTAAAAATAATTAATTAGCACTTAGGTATATGTATATTGATGTATCTGTTTACGCAAAGATAATTAAATTTGTAAACATAAGTAATTAAATAGTAGCAATTAATAATAAACAGCTACGTTTATATTTGCAAGGCATGTACTTACATTTAGGTGCACTTGCACCACAACACCTACTTCCTTTATGACTTTAAAAATGTGAAGAGAATTTGTAAATGTAATATTCAATATATATAATATAGTTTTAATTTTAAAAATGAATATAATAAAATTATAAATTTCCCATATTCTTTATTTAAATATTGTGCCATACCTAAATTTTTGAATGTTTATGAGAAAGAAATTATATTCATTGTATAGGAAATAACCTTATTTTATAATGAGGAAAATACCAGTGCTATGGATAATGTTGAGATTCAGGAAAATATTCCAGAATACTGAATAAATAATTTAGAATAAAAACGCAAGAACAGATTTTTTTTTTCTATGGCAGGACAACTTTGTTAACATTTTAAAAATTCAATATAGTTTATCAATGTCACGAATAAAATATCTACGTATTCAGCGAAGTACTCTGTACTTTTTAACAGCAAAACTTTTAAAAAAAGGCAATTTTTTTGAAATATTTCAGCATCTTTTGTACCTTAAAAAGCAAAGCCTTAAAATATTGTTACAAATCTACGTATAATAGTTTATGAAAGAGAGATAGATAACATATACAAAATTCCGTGGATAATATACAAAATATCATGAAACTTAGAATTTTGATAAAAGACGTATGTTGAATATATGGAATATTTAGCAAACTCAACCTTTGGCATGAAAATAAATAAATTAAAGGACCATCTCAAGATCTATCAGATTCAGAAATGGCTATCCTTCTTTAAAAATGGTGAGAGACAATTGCTTAAAATCCGTGGAATTATAAACTGCATGACATCCAAACTCAACATTCGATTTTAGAAACCTAAAAACATCCAATTTATAATGAGACTTAGATAATATTCAAACTGTTTAATAGTTCCAATTATGTGAGTACTTTGTATTTTTTTGATTTATACATTTTAAAAAATTAAAAATCATGAAATCATTTTATAATTGATGTAAAAGGTTGAACTATCACAATTTGAATTAACTTATGCAGTGTCTTTACTAGTAACTTTAGGTAGACAGAAGTAACAAGTCAGTAATCAAAAATAAATTTGAAATTCTTTAAAACCTGAAGTATTTGAATATAAATTGTTAATAATAAGACATTAAATTATCACATTTGAATTAATATGGACACAATGTTTTATTATGATAAGCTTAAGCAAACGATTGTCAACAATCATTAAAAATAACGTTAAATTGTCTTAAGAATTTTAAATGATTGAAATAAAAAGGTTTTCGTTAAATAATATTATATGAAATTTAGTCGAGTAACGAGCATTAGAATTATTTTCAGTACAAGGTTAGTTCTGACTAAAATTAACGTAGCTAATTTGAGACATAGAATAATGGTTCTAGTTTCTTCTAAAAGTACATTTTCAATTTACGTTTTATTCATTTTTTTATCATTTGCTTTGAAAACTTTAATAACATTTAGTTGTGGAGCCCAGAAAAAGCGGGATTTATGTATTTTACCATTGAATATAGATCTTTAGATCTTTCTTTGAGCAATTTTTAAAATAAATTTTAAAGAAATATGTAACAAAAAAAGTGGTTGAACACCTTTATAAAAAGTGGTTGTTTATGGATTATCCAAATGTTTTAGTTCTCCGGAAATTAATATTTAATAAAATATCCTAGCGTATACCAAAAATCTCTAAGTATTTCTTTGGAAAATAATTATTGTAATTTGTTAAATTCATCACAGTATTTCACAAAATTTAGGACACAAATTTCGTAAGAGATGATCTATAATGGAGAAGATTATCAACGATGTCTTTAATTTTAAATATTTTAAAATTTACAAGAATTTATTTTTAGATGATATTTAGTTGCATATTACTAAAAATCTCCTTTCCGATTTCCCATTATGTTTTACAAGCAAAAAGTAAATAATTTCCTCTCAATGATAAATTTCTACTTGAGGACTAGTCAGAAAGCTGATATCATATGATATTTAATAGCTAAGAATAGTTCAATATTAAAAAAAAAATTATGATCAGAAAAAAAAAATCTAATTAATAACAATTCCAAGAGGAAAAGGAGAGATTAATGAGGAAAAGGGGGTCATTACAAAGTAAATGATACTTCTAAATGGCTTTTTACTAAGAAATTAATGCTTGATTGCTTCTCAGTTATACATCATAAGGCTGGATTAACTTTTGCTCATAATTAGGATATTAAAAACAATTTTTTTTTGAAAACTAAAAACTCTTTGCCATATAGTTAAGTTAATACTAATGTTAATTGTTATCTTTTCGTATGTGATTTTTTCAAATGTCTTTTTTTTATCCAAAAACTATCAATAATACTTAAAATATTGAACATAAAGGAGTACCTCATCCCACAACTTATAAGCATGTATCGATAAAAATTCCATTTATATTTTTATAAGATTTGTTAACGTCAGAGTATATCTAGTTTATCTAAATTTAAGACAATAAGGATAAGGATTTATGAAATACGTTACTGATGATACATATTATAAGATATAATATCTTATACAATGATATATATACAGGCATATAAATTTAATTCTATTATATATATATATATGTCTTTTTTAGGTTCTCCCCTTTTTTGTCTTACGTTTAATATTTGCCAAGCGAATAAAATTGTATCAGAACTTTTTTTTTTCACGAATTATTTTGCATTTAAGTTGATTTAATTTGATTGAAATGTTTTTATTTATTCAAATTTTCACTTCATTACAGTTTCCTCCACATCTTTTTCTTCCCACTCCAGTATTTAAATCCAAGACATAAAGGCAATGATACAGAAAAATATAATGTACCTTTAATCTTGATTACCTTTTCAATTTCCTTTAGTACATACAAAATTTAAGTGGAATTTAAATTTTAGAAATACTAAATTTTCACAACACTAAAATTCGAGATAGGTCATAAGTCGTCGAGCTATAAAATGACATTTAAATTAAAATGTAAACTTTGAAATTATATGATATCTAACGTCTATTTAAATCATACGAAGAAATATTTTGTATACGTATATACTTCATTATATTTACATTTGCGTAAAATTTATTTGTAGGTTTCTTACATTAAAAATTCTAACATAAGCATAGATTTTATTTTATTAGAACAGGAACATATATTGTAACTTTTGTCTTTTTTTATGGCTGCTTTTATTATTTTTATCCATATATTTTTAGGGTGAATTTAAATTTATTTTGAAGACTATGAAAATATTAGTGTTATGTATATATTTGTCTATATTGTAAGAAGGTAACATTCAAACCATCCATTCAAGTGTTATCCATTCACAAAAGAAAGAATGTGTGGTCACGGTAGCCTAGTTGCCATGGTTGCGGACTTGAGGCCAACAGTTTTTGTTGAGTCGTGGGTTCAAGTCTAGATGCCACTAAAGACCGACGTGTAGCCGGAGCTCATACACATTAAATCTGTCGAGACTCTAAGTCCTCCAATTGGCATGGTGTAGAAGTTAGATAAGTAGTTGCTAGCTCATATGCCCTCCTCGTCACTTAACCGAGGTTCGAAATTAATTGGTCATTCGCCAATAGCCTTCGTGTTTCTTCTAGTGCGGCGCTAATAAAAATAATCAAATCATAGAAAGAACGACGGAGTTTCCATGCATAGGCAAAAATTTGAAAACCATGAATGTATACTGCTGTTTGTAGAAAATGCAACACCATGAAAGAATCATCAGAATCAAATGAAATTTAATGCAGAAACGACTTGTGCTGATACAAATAAATGATGAAATTTTCAAAACAAAAGAAACAAATTAAGCGTCCGAAATCAGTATTTGGTGCAGCCACCATGCGCTGCAATAAGTGCTGCTATACGACGTGGCATGGAGTCAAACAGATGTTGAATATCTGCTTGAGGAAGAGAATTCCATATCGCTTGTATGCGCAACCAAAGTTCGTCTTTGGAAACTGCAGGACGCGGATCACGAGCGAGACGCCGACCAACCATATCCCACACGTGCTCAATAGGCGACATATCCGGTGAATAAGCAGGCCAAGGAAGAAGTTGCATGCGTTGTGCTGAACAGAAGTCTCGAACAGTCCGCGCAACATGTGGGCGTGCATTATCCTGCTGAAAGATAGCTCCAGGGATGCCTTGAAGGAAAGGAACGACTTCGGGCTGTAGCACTTCACGGACGTACCTGTTGCTATTGAGATTACCCTCAATTCGTATCAAATTGGATCGTCCATGATACGAAATCGCACCCCAGACCATAACTCCGGGTGTTCGACCACTATGTCGTTCAATAATACACTCAGGAAGGCAGCGTTGACCGGCATAACGTCTAACACGAACACGGCCATCATGGGTCCACAAATTGAAGCGTGATTCATCTGAAAAGACAACTTGGTGCCAATCAGCTCGCCTGTCTCTGTGCTCAAGAGCCCACTGCCGACGCAGCCGTCGATGATTCGCCGTGAGGGGAATCCTGTATAAAGGCACCCTTGCACGCAATCCACGGCGCAGCAGACGACGACGAATTGACGAAGCCGACAATTGTACACCTGTAGCAGTAGACCAACGTGCTGCCAGCTGCCTGGAGGAAGCTGTGCGATCATTCACCGCCATGCGGAGCAGGTGTCGATCATCGCGCTCTGACGTCACCTTCTGTCGTCCAGTGCCTGTTTTTCGAGTTGTTCGGTGCTCGTCGGTCCACTGCTTCCAAACTCGCATCACTGTGGAACTGTTCCGCTGCATACGAGCTGCTATTGCGCGATAGGAAAATCCTCCTTCTCGAAGGCCGATTATCCTCCCTCGTTCAAACTCCGTAAGTTGCTTGAATTTCTTATTCTTCCGTCGTGGAGGCATACTCAGGTCTCACTAAACGTTTGCCACTAACAAATAATCATAGACTTTTTTCAACGTCCCGCTACAGCACTTTATTTATACGCTTTCAGCATCAATTCAGAGGGCGCCGCGCACGCGCGATGGCTCTGAAACTTTATTAATTTGCATAATACCCTATAATTGACATTTGCTGCGAATTTCATTTGATTCTGATGATTCTTTCATGGTGTTGCATTTTCTACAAACAGCAGTTTATTATTTCTAATTATATAAAAATGTTTTACAGTTTTATAATCAACATTAGTGATATGATAATTGCATCAAGTCAAGTCGAATAACATTAAAAATAACTGCCTAAATTTTCGCTTATCTTGAAGAACGACTTTAGTTAACATTTAAGTGAACTTCTAGTTTATTTATTTTTTTTTAAAAAAACCTGTATTATAGACTTTGTTACAATTTCTTTAGCATGTAATACCTTTGAATGTCTTAGTAGGTAATGAAATAAGAGTAAAATATTAATTAGAAGATAACAAGTCCTAAAAATAAAAATACCTGTAAAGTTAAATTCCATTATGCAAATCTGTCTTTCTTGAGATTACCATTTTGAGATAGACGCTGACTGGATGCAATTTTATTTTTAAATATTTCCTTATGGTTCAGCAGTTTCTATAAAATTATAATCATTTTATTTCGGAAGAAGTGTTATTGAGAGCTGAGTAAATTGTTCACAAAGCGTAATTTCAAAAAATAAGTTTTTTTGAGCTTCCTCAATGTTTTCGGCCTTTCTTTAAAGAGAAATGAAGTTTCCAATTACGGATTTAAATGCCAAAAAGCAAAGATAATTGCCTCTAAAAGTCTAAAAAAAAGAGCTTCAAGTTTCTTGAAAAAACATCATACATAAATAAAGACCGAGGCAATAAAAATAAGTTTCCTGATTTAAATGCTTATCTAAACTGCTCCCATGGAAAAGAATTTAATAAGCTTCTCTAAAGCGATGTACTTAAGTGAAGTTTTCAAGCTGATGAAAAATGCTTACAGTGAATTTTTCAGAAAGAAATTTTTTTTATGAACAATTACTTTTTTACTTATGAAGTAGAATACATCACTTTAATAAAGTTCTACATACTCGACAAGTATGGTATATCAACACACAATTCTTTTCATCTTCATATAAAAAGAAATCTCATTTATGTTTAATTATAATTTTAATTAAATCTTGATATTTTGAAACTGACCATGTAACGACGGTTTAAGAATAATGTTAACCACGAATTTGTAACCATAGGTATAGTTGAGAACAAGCCTCCTTCTTCAACAACAAATTACTCTTACCTTCCTGATATTATATTTATATTTAAAAATATATTTAACCATACCTAAAGTTTTGTTTCCAGATGAAATTTGCTTTATCCATAATGTGCATTTTTTCAAAAATAACTTAGCTTATTTTATTAATAAAAAGTACAATATAATAGTATAATATATATATATATACTGAAAATTTATGAAAGAATAATTTAAAATATTTAAAAAGACAAAAATCCAGAAAGAAATGTAACAATGAAAGAAAAATAAATGAAAATATGGAACCCAGCAAGTCAAAAAGCAATATCGGGCTGAGGACCGATTAAGCGGGGTTAAACTAGTTTAATGGTACCAACCTTCCCCCTTTGCGACTTGGTAGGCTGAATTGAGGAATCCAAATTACAAAAGAGTTCAATGATTAAAATATGCAAAAAAGTTCAGCGATAAAATCTACAAAAATAAAATCTATAATTCTAAAAATTATCAACAAATCTAAATATAAAAATTACTTACAAAAATTCAAAGAAATACGGAATTAAGTAAGACGGAATTAAAGTAAGATGGAATTTTCTTTAAGCTTCAAGAAGTATATCACATACTCAAAATGAAAAAAAATATAACACGTCATCACCATATAAATTAAAAAAAAGATTTAAATCATGGTGCTTGCTGATAGGTGCTCCTAACTGTGCCGGACTTGTCATTCACACTACATATTGGACGTGCTCAGGTCTATCCAAAATAATACTGAATTGGAGCAGACTGTTCAACAATTCCTTGAAATGCAAAGCTTTTCCCAGAATAGTTTCTTCAAATTTTGTGCACGCTACGACAAATGAATTAATATCAATTGTGGCAATGTCGTCAAATAGCTAAATGTGAAAAGTTCAGGATGACAGGGCTCATTTTATTGGCTATAAAATTTTCGCGTGGAAATAAAAGAAACTTACTTTCGAATCATTCAACGCACCATTATAGAGGGAACTGCGCATTGGTTACTGCCAGTAAACATACAGCAATCGCCAACCATCAAACATAATAATAAGCCATGTCCCTAGTTATTTGAAAAGCTGTATGTTGAGTAGCCATATCCAGAATTTTCAGCGAGTAATATAATGAAACTTTTACCGAATTAACCTTCGAAGAATAATAGGAATTATGCAAAGAATGTTTCTGAAAGTAAATTTCGTCATTTTGTTTCATAAAGAAACTTTATTGCCCAAAACATTATGTCATCATGGACTACACACCTAACACTATTTTTCAACATTGTCGCAATCTACATTGAGACATTTGTCGTAGCGTGCAATCAGTTTGAAGAAATTACTCTGGTAAAACACGGTGACTTGCGATGCAAGGAATTGTCGCCAAACTTGCTCCACCCCAACATTATTTTTGATGGACCTGATTACGACTAATAAATACTGAGTGTGGTAGCCATGCTATGCGCCTATACGCTAACACCATGTTCTGTACTCTAGCAGTGTTGTTTTCATTCGTGGACGAGGAGGGACTCTCACATCGATCTTCATTCTCCGAACTCTGTTTTCCTTCACTGAACATGCAACACCATCCTCCAACCATTTGACGAGACATGACCTGTTCCTCATACATGGTCTGCAGACGTTCATAAATGACTTGCTCCACGTGCCCATTCATTCTGGATTACAGCAAGTACTTCTATTGCCGTCCGCGATGTGAGGGCACAACACGATCCCACTGGTCAGCTCCAAATCTCTTTTATTCTTCGATTATCTTTTATTCATGCATCATTCCTCCTCCACAGACGCTACTTCCGTCGTTGAACCAGCAATGGGTGTGGATTCTTATGGCGTTGTATGTTTCACCTGGTGTTCTATGTGCTCTTTCAAAAAATCATCAAAACTTACATTGGGGTCATCTCTCGTATTTCAAAAACTGCATGATGAATAGACAGAATTTTCAGCAAATACGGGTAATAACGAAACTTTTCCCGAATTAACATCTTTACAATAATAGGCATTATATTATACATTTTAAATGTGGTATAATTATACGTGAAACGTAACTTTTTCTTAAGTTTTGGATTATCATCCCTTTGCTTCTAATAATACCCGATTTCCGACATTCTCAATTTTTTTTTCAAAAATTATAGTAATGATATTATTTTATGTCTAGTAAAATTTTTATTGCATAGATTTTCTTGATTAAATGAAACAATGTTTAGAATTTCATTTTACGGATCATACTGCTAGCGATGATCTAAAGCAAGTATGCAATTTTGTTGCTCCTTCTGGAGATACCAGTACCCCTAAGAATATGTTTTGTTAGATAATATTACTTAAAAGGCATAGACTTTCTAAATCATTTTCAAATGTGACCAATATTTGAAGCAGTTTATGAAGAAAAACCATTTGAATTCTTTTTCATTTAATTTGGTGATATCTATTTATTTTCCATTAAGTTCTAATACAAAATCTGAAGTCTGTCTTATTAAAAAATATCTGTGTCTAAAACTCTTGATCATGAATATGCTAAAAAATTCCCCACCCCCTATTTTATACGGCCCATGATATAAGAAGGGCAATTGAGAACTAAAGAATGTTGCAATATCATTACCGCAATATCATAAGCATATACATTCATAAATTGGGATAACATCAAATAACATACTTATAACTATTGAAATTTTAACTGCTATAATGCATCAATTTACATTTCGCAGTAAAAAGAAATTAAATTTAATTTTAAGAAATAAAATCTTTATAAATGAATTTCAAATTTGATAGTCCAAAAGGATGTATGTGGTCTTATTCTCGTCATTATCTCAATACTACAATGCAATTTTCGTGCCTTTATTAGAGTTTTCTTAGGAGTTAAAAGTAATAATACATTATCTCCTGTAAAACAACATGTATGATTGCACGTTAATCTGAGAGGTATAAGGAAAGGAAGCTGCTAAATTTTAAAATAAGCAAATGTTGAGATTCTTTTATTAAAATGAAAAGTAGATTAACAATTAAATCCTCTGCTTCTGTATTTGAAATATTTTTATAATATACTTATGCGTATACATTTGAAATATTGATAACAAATATATTTTCTTCATTTAAATTAAATTTTTGTTTTTGGACTCCAAGGACAACTCTATACATTTTTACACAATAGGAGAAATATCACATATATGCCATCTTTCATTGATTTATTCACACTTAGATCTTATTTCGGCAAACATTTTCTTAAGATTTCTTCCAATGCACTAAAAATGATATGACATTTGGAGTAAGTTTTAAACTCTC
>BMAW01038072.1:0-12571 GCA_019974015.1 Nephila pilipes | reverse complement strand
TGAGGACGGAAGCAGAAATTCCATAGGATTTACATAACGTTCACGAAATCAAAATGGCCGGTAGATGGGAACCTTAGCGATAAAATATCAAGATAAAGTCTTACTAAATCTAAATTTGTTAGTTATAGTAAACTAAAGTTTATTTTTGTTTTATACCATTCATCGAATGTACAGGAGTATTAAGGTAAATATTTATTTATTTATTTATTTTATTTTTAAACTTTTCAATTCTTTTGCGGTTTTACCCAACTGGAATGCCATTTATTTGTTTTTAAATTAAAACCTTTAAGCAATTTCATTTTAACCTCGCACAATGCATTCGTGACATTATTATTTTTATAGGGAATGGCAAATTTAATAAGAAGCAGGAATACTTAGGGTTTGCACAGGGTGGCCGGAATCCACGCTACTCCACTGAATAAGGTTAAACGTATTTAAAGAAATTCGGTGTGTTCTTTAGTCGCAAATAATATTATTTCAATAATCATGTTTTAAACACGGGAAAATAAAATTTCAATTAATATTCAAATAAATGATAAACAAAATGAATGAAGATAAGACTTTTTTGTTTATTATAAGTTTTCTTCAATCAGTTCGACACAAATAAGTTATTCGTACAATGGTTCTATCATTGTGTTCCATTTTAGCTAATGCTGTCTGATATAATGTTTAAGGATGATACACGTTAAATGCAACCGGACCTCAAAGCTTTCATGCGGTAAATTAGGATAGTGATTTAATATCTCGGGTGTCGTCCTCGTCACACTTGATCATGGTTCAAAATTACTAACTCCGATATCAATAATTCTTATGCTGCTAAAGAGCGACTTTAATGCAAATATGCAAAAAAATCTTTAATCAAACTTTTATTAAGAGTGAGGTGGATTACATTTAAAATATTTTTATGTGTAAAATAATATATAATTAATATAAGCGTAAGGTGCTTAACTAAGATGTCTAGGTAATGACCGATAAGTTATGTAACTCATAGCTACTTACTGATATACGAGATAAAAAAAATATTGATGCCTCAAAAGTTATACATTATATATTATTTTACATGAAAAATTATTTTTATACCATTTATTTCATTTTTAATTAAAAGGTATAAAAATACAAGCTTGATTAGAAATTTTTTTTACTTATATTTATTTAATTATTTTTAGTCTGGAAATTAATGACTAAAAAAGAGCAATTACGTAAACTAAACGAGTGAGATACGTTTTAATATCAGACATTGCTAAGGACAAGGCCAGGGCACCCCTAAATCCAATTCTGCTTGAACATACCATAGTACTGGTATTGTCATCAGAGTTACATGTGTGTGTAAAGTTTTTGCTCGATCGGATGATAGGAAGCGAGTTAAAATTCAGTACAGATTTTGATCTTTGAAGATGTGTGCTTATACATACGATCATAGCAAGCTATGTAAAAGCTTGTAAAAATAAACCAAATCATGTTTCTAGTTTAGATAATAGGAGTTTAATTCGTTGAACTATAATCTGACTGTGAATATGGCAATATTCACATATGGAACGGAATATTAAGGAATCTAAATAATTTGAAGCGTAATTTTTCATAATCTCAGGTTGAAATACTGGCATGAAAGCTACATTATTAATTTACCAGGGGAAAAAAACCGTTTCTTTTGTGCGTGTCATAAGCTCACACAACGATAAATATTTACCACTGGAATGATCGCATTAGTAAAAGGGTCATTAGAGATAGCCTCGTTTCTAGGAAATACACGATTGACTTTTTACTATTTTATGTAATTAGCTTAGTGGTTTGGAGTTGAATAATTATTTATTATAAATAAACAAACCCAAGCATTCGAAACTGTGCTTATGCTACGTCATCTACCAACTGCTTGTAACGAAAACAAACCATTATCTGAAAGCTCTGACTCGACAATTGTAGTGTTAAACCTTAAAATGTTAATGCTTGAAAAAGTACACTGTTTACTTTTAACATTATTTAGTTTTAAAACTTTAGATAATATCTGTGTCAAAGAATTTTTTTCTTCTTTTCTTTAACCGAGTAATTCAATAAAGAAAGAAATCGATAAACGAGTTATGGCGCTGGATCTGTCGTGATTTTCCCTTCAACCAACGCCTTAGAGTCCTTTTATGATTTTGTTTAAATTCAAAGCTTCCCCCAAGAGTGAAAACGTGACTCATATGAATTGGATTAGGTTGTGGCGACCCTCCTCGAGCCATTTGCAACATTTTCACCATACCATTAGGCGGCACGTCAATTATAGAACCACTTGCACCTTCTCCCCTTACCATGAGGCGGCACATAAAAATAAGTTATTTTTACATGCTCAGATTATGCAAATTATGATTATTCTGCGTGCGTGCGTGCCTATGATATTGGTATTAATATTCTTGATGCCATTAGAAAAACACAACACAAGAAGTATTTGTTTTAGTGATTTGTTCTCCACCAAATATCAAACGTGATTTTCCTCCGTTCTCTCCATTGGTGGCTTGGACCTACCGAATTTGTATTGGATGAGTAGAAGACATTTCGTATCTGTAGATTGACCGTTTTCGCAACGCAGTCGACCAGAATTCTTTGTTTCTGGATATTCGAATTTTGCCTGTATGTCTACGATGTTACTCGTCATTTGTACTTCATCACTATGTTCCAAACTAAAACGATAACTCTCTGATATGAGTTGTTGAAAGGCCGTGGTAGCCTAGTGGTCATAACACGAGTAAAGACCATTTAAAAACTGTTTTAAGAGAAGATTAGGCTAAAATCAGAAGTGAAACAACCCAAAATCTTGTTAAATCGATGCCACATCGTCTCGAAGCTGTTAGTTCGAAAGGGTGTGCGGGCCGTGGTAGCCTAGTGGTCAAGGTCGTGGACTAGCGGCCGGCGGTTTTCGTTCAGTCGCGGGTTCGATCCTTGGCCGCCAAAGACCCGCCGAGTAGCCGGGGCTGATGCACGTTAAATCTGTTCGGGGCCCAAAGTCCTCCCGTTGGCGTGAAATGGATGTTAGGAGAGGGGGGTGCCAGCTCAGGTGTCGTCCTCGTCACTTGACCGTGGTTCAAAATTACGAGGTCCGTCGCCAATAGCCCTCGTGTTGCTTCTAGGGCGACGTTAATAAAAACTAAACTAAATTGATATGAGTTGTATCTCTAACTTCATTTGCGATATTTTTTACACTTTGAACGAGTGATATTCTCATATACAAAATTATACTGAATGAGAAATAAATATTGATGTTTTAAACATCAACTTTCCTGTATCATTCGCAACTACTGATCTTAGTCAATTGAAATGAGGCATATGCTTGAATATTTTATTACCCTTCAAGGTTTAGTGAATAGAATTGAAAAGATGTAAATAGGAGTAGCGAAGAGTATAACATTGCGGTTGGTATTTTAATACATGATAAAGATAGTCGAATGAAACGGAGGCATTGGATCTGCGTTGAGTAAGTAGCCTTTGAAGTAAATTCAGATGAATCTGCATAGGGTTGATGATTCAGATGAAGGATGAGAATCCTCAACTCTAGTGCGTCTAACGCCTTGAATCCAATAGAGTTGGGGAAAATTATAGTTTTCCTTTTATTTAGTCATTTAATTATACAAGAACTGTAATTAGTGCCGTAGATAAAGTAGGCTAGAAATGAATATTCCTTGATCTGAATAAAAAAAAAGTCATTTGAAGTGAGGTTCATTTTTATATTTTGAATTTCTATTCATTTGATCATTATTTAGCAATTAAATAAGATTTATTATGGAAAGTGAAAGAAATGAAAAAAGGATGTGGCGGAGTATAAATTTGTGTGACCTTTAATACTTATTTTTATCTACGTATTTCGCCCTTTTTCTCTGTGATGTGACATATTCCTCAAGATATAATAGAAAAAGATTAAACCAAGTTAACGAGACCAAATATCTTCAAGATATCATAAACTAGATGAGGAGCAGTAATTATTCTTTCTCTGGGAAGGCCTGGGAAAAATTATAATTGGAGTTGATCAAATATGCTACTGCTCCTTGTCACTGAGGTTTGAACCCTCTCTCTTAATAGTAGGGACATAAGTTGTGCATTCACTGATATTGATTTCAGTATATATAAAAGGCAAACAGGATTTTGCTTGTTATATCATGAATAAATCGGAAGGGTTTTCAATAATTGCTGGTTTGATATTTTTATTCTTGAACAGGTTTCAAGGACCATGAGAAAAAAGTATTTAGGCCTGAAAGTAAAGGCTCAAAATATGAGATATTTCATTATCCAAAAGTCTGTATGAGGCGGAACCCATTGGAAGAAGATTTTATGTTGCTGCGAAAGATGATTGAAGGTATCAAGAATAAAAGCAGATGCTCTATCGCGTGCGCGCGCAGATTTCCGTCCAGGTACTGGAGAGCACTGAGGCTATTTGACAACAACCAAATGTCGACGAAAGAGATTTCGGTTTTTATAGTACGAAGTGCCTCTTAAATAGCAATAAACTCTGATCTGAATATTGAGCAAAAAATCTGGATTCCTAATTATGAGTTTATTGGAGAAAGTAGGAGCTTCAATGAAGATACCACCTCACGTTGAATTGTGTTTCCTTTTAAATCTGCCAATTATTAATAGGTCTGAAATCTGGGGCTGCATTTGGAACAATGTATTTTTAAAACTCTGTGTTTTAATACATTTAATGAATAATGTAAAAATATAGCAATTTGATATTAACGCTTATGTCATTTTTGCTACTCGAATAAAAATTTCTTATTAACATAATGGAACGACAGCTCCAACTACGTTGATAAAAAAAAAAAAACCAAAAAAAAAACAGCCCGGAAAAATAATTACGGTAAGTACGTCAAAAAATGCTCTATTGCAAATGCAATCTCCGATAGATGAACTATACAAGCGATTAAAAATAAAATGAGCCACTAAATATAGAATACCATGGTCTCCCGAGAATCGATGTAATTATAGAGTATCCGGCCAATTTTTATCCTATTAATACTGATAGAGTTTAGCGTGACACAATGTCTGACCAGTTCCGAAAAAAAAAGTGATTTTTTTTCCTTTATTCACACGCCAACAGCCCATAATTCTATAAATCAATCTTAATTAGATTGTTTGCTGTGGGTTTCATTATATTAACGGTCTGATTTGTTGCATTTTTTTACTATTGGCGGAAGTTGCACATCGACCTGGAGATGCAAGCTGTTGTTAAAGTTTTAAATAAGAAAGAAAAGTTTTCAAGTTTTCCGAAAGTAGTGAGATTAATTGATCAAATTTAATCTCACTACTTTCGAAATTTGAATTTCAAATTCATATAAATAAATACGGACACCAAATAAAAGTAACTATACACTTCTTATAATAAAGAAATAGTTTTTCTAAATGCTTGAAAGTTATTCTCGTTTTGTGTATATTGTTTCACGATAATCTTATAAATGTAATTAAACACGATCACAGGATGATACTTAATTTGAAGTTTAATATTCCATTCTAAGCTTACAACTGATTTGATTAATTTTAAATCTTAGAAATAGAGAAGTTTGCATTGCCAGATATATATTTCCTAATTTATACGCAATTAATAATTTAATTTGCAGACGATATTTTTAGATACATTAGTGAATTATCTTAAATAGATTTTTGAATCTGGTAGAAGACGATTTTTGCAAAATATGTTAAGAAATGTTACTTTTACAATACCTACATACAGATAAATAACTTAAAGCAATTTTAGAATTCGAATAAAATTTTATTTGACAAGATAAATACAAATAAAACGGCAAAAATATTTTGGCAAATTATTTGTATTTATAAATTGGCAAAACCATTTTGAAATCAACTATTGTTATTTACAGTATCGGCAATACCTTTATACGTATTGTCGCCATACGAAATTATTTAATTATGTTATTTTTGTCATCATGTATTGATAATTTTACATATTCAATAAGTTACATGATTTCACTACAAATAAACCGCAAATCATTCAATAGCATAAATTGCAAGCAGTGTTTGAGAACAAGAGGATTTTATGGAAACTTTGATGTTCGATTTAGTTATATAATTAATGATTTGGAGAAGTTATTTTTATAAATAACCAATTTAAAATATTCACTTACTGTAAAGATAATTTAAATGAAAAAAAAAATGAATACATGTAATGAGAAAAAAAATGCACTTAATCTCATTTTAATCTAAACAAGTCTGTTTGATAATTTACTGTTTCATAAATTTAAATTCGATATCTCTCCGAATAGCAATCTGTTTGCTAAGCAGCTAATGAAAATGTATATGAGCCCAAACGAAGCATTTTGCATATATAAGACTTTTAACCTAATCACATCCAGAGGAACTCTTACGTGCCAAGGGGACATTTTCAAAATTAATAATTAATATTTTTTGCAAAAATAATTTAAATAAAAGTGTCTTTGTATTCTATTGGATTTTCAATCATTATAGTAATATCACTGGAATATATGCGTGCCATGGGTGTATTTTAGTGAAACACATACGTTCCGCTGATCTCATTTCCTTCGGCGATTTATTTTGTATTTTTTCGGAATATTATCGATATTTGGATTTTAAATGTTTTGTTACAGAATTTATTTCATTCTTATCTCAGAAAAAAAAAATGTTAGTGAAAGGGCTCATTAAAAACTGAATTCAGTAATCTCTAACAGAAATGAGATAAAAAAAAAAAGTTCTAAGCAAAGTTTTGCAAAGAACAGATTTATCCATCCAAGATGCGCTTTTTTTTATAATTATTATTAAATTACTCAAATAATAAAATTAAAGTAAAAGGTGAAATATCGAGAAATTGACAATAGTAAACTTTTCCGATATTAAAATTAAAGGAAACGATACATTCTTAAATTGAATATATTTAAGCTAAATATAATTAAAATTAAAGCAGACGATAAATTATAAAGTTGAATATTATATCTGCTACATATAAATTAAAAGCAAATGATAAATTATTAAATTGAATATATTTAAGTTAAATGTAATTAAAATTGAAGCAAGCGATAAAAAATTGAAAGGTGATCTGGTACGCTAAAAGTAATCCAACTAAAACAATAGCCCTTTGGGTGACTAAAAAGAAAGGCTTAAAAAAAAAAAAAAAAAAAAAAAAAGCATGCTATAATGTTGTTATAATGCAGTAAATTATAAGCAATTCCTTGGAGATTTCCTGTAGAGGACATTTTTTGATATCGATTGAACTAAAAAGATGATCTCAAGAGGAAAATACCCTTTGCTGCTATTTATTCCAAAAATAAATCTATCAAATACATTATAAAGGGTGTCAGTGAGTGTAAAAAGTATTCGTATATTGATAGTCACAATCTAAAGAAGCCGCTCTGTCAAAAAACACGTAGCTAAATTATACAATAAGCCTTTAGATATAGATAATAGAGTATTATTCCTATTTCCATGGAAAATTTATATGAAAAAATTCAAATAAAAATATTAGACTAGAAAGACTTAAATAAAGTACAATCTTGTATTCGCACAATGCACATAATCTCAAACGTTTAAGCTAGGGTTTCGTAATAAATACTTTGTGGGATATCCTTAGCTTGAATAACTACTTTGAGTCTTCGCATAAATTCAACCTAATTTGATGTCACTAAAGTAGAAAGGTAGCCCAATTGTTGTTTCAGAAAGTTTCTCAAATCCTTTTATTAGAAATAGAGTCAGTTCTAATAATTTAATCTGTAATTTCCAACACATATTCTATGAGATTGATGTTGGTGATTTAGGAGGAGAATTCACAATTTAATAGTGTTATATAAAAACTACAGAAGCGTATTTAGAGCAGGATGCCTGGGTTCATTGACATGCATATACAAACATAAAAACACGAAGACCCATTTTTTTTCGTTCTAGACTATAAATTATTTTTCAAAATGTCTATATGAACCTGGTGATTCACGATCACATCAATTGGGATTAAATTACTAGCCCCTGAGGAACTCGTACAATTTTAAACATATTTCTGTTTATATGTTTCATCGTTAGAAATAAATTCCTTGGATGCATTTCAGTGATTCGTTTCTCCACACCATCCGTTTACCTTAGGAACAAAAAACGTTAAACTTGCATTTCGTCAGAAAAAACAATTCTTTTCTAAAACTTTAAGGCTTCCGTTCACGTATTTTATGGCGAAGTATTATCGTACTTCCAAAAACCTTGCTTCTTAAAATAATTTCGAGTTATATATACAAATACGGATTTACTTCTATTTCTTAAATACAATCTTTACAAAGTTTTATAATCAATTTTCCTTTCAGGATAACAAATTTTCTTAATTTTTTTTACTGCACATGTTAAACATTCTGCATTAAATTTAAATTTTAGTTTAGTTTAGTTTTTTATTAACGTCGCACTAGAAGCAACACGAGGGCTATTGGCGACGGACCTCGTAATTTTGAACCACGGTCAAGTGACGAGGACGACACCTGAGCTGGCACCCCCCTCTCCTAACATCCAGCATTAAATTTAAATTCCACCATATCATCACATATATGTCAAAAAATGAGTGTTGTTCCTTATGTGAATAAGCTGATCCAATAACAAAATACATAAATTTACATCTGTATCAGAGTACAAATACTTTTTTACACAAAATACAGCTTGGCTTTAATTTTTTTTTTATATTTAAAACACAGTTCGATATTTATTCAACTTTTACTCCCTATTCATATTTGTAAAACAATGTTTTATTAGATATTACCTTTTGAACTAATTTTATTCAAATTAACATACTAAAGAAATAGTTTCCTTCACATTCGCGTTCTTGCTTGAATACCTTCTACACTCACTGTATATCGCTTTCTATAATCATTCGGAAGTTGCATTACAAATGGACATTGAAAATATATAATTTTGTCTTTCACGACAATATTCATTTCACGTAAACACTAACCTCGAAGAAATAATTATGTATTCTACACCTTCTAGCATTTACAATCTCAGTTACATTTTATGAGGATTGACAGTAGTTAAAATATTGTTTTTTTAATAAATAGAATAGATGATATGCAATGTAGCTTTTTGCTTAAATTTACTTTCTTTCAACATATTTTGGTAGTTTCTTAAATTTACCAGAGCATTCTTTTACAAAACATATTAAAAAAATCTATAAAATTCGTAATCACAACGATTATGTGCTTTGCACCATGTTATTTATAGCCCTACTTAGTCTTCAAATGAAATCGGCTGTTTGGATTTTCTTGCGGAAAGGGAATAAAAACTTACAGAAAATGAAATTGGAGGAAGAACGTTTTTTCTCTCCGAGCAAAGTCGTTGCCAAAAATATCATCGCGTATTTGTATCACTCATATGAAATAAACACTCAAGGGAAAGTTTCATGGAAAACATTTAAAAAATGCATTATTTTTGTTCATTTGTTGAACTTTTTTGTTAATTTTGCTGACATAAAAATCGCCTTGCAACCACACAAGCAACCTTGAATGGTTGCAACCCACAGCGTAAGTTTGAATCACAATGAAATGACGGGGTCGACATCTGCGTAGGGATCTTTCTGACCCCATTTATGCAGCACGAACTCTAAGATTTTGGAACTGAGGCAGATTTATGTGATTATGCAGATTATTTGCATTAATTAAAGGAATTTAATTTTATACACATCAAATGTTAAGAAATTCACATATATGTTCTCATTTAAAGTTGCAAATTTTTGAACTTATAATTCGCCCAATAAATATATTCTGTATTAAAATTAAATTAAGTATTTTGTTAGTTCGTTATCTCTTGTAAACCAATGTGAATTCAAATATCTTATCAATGCATACATACGTGTATTATTTATAGCCATTGTGAACGATTGTTGGTTCACCAATGTATGTTGATTTTATATGAAATAAAACCAAACTCTAGCTTAAGGCTCCCGTCTAGCCGCCATTTTGATTTCATCAGCTTAATGTTAATCCTATGGAATTTCGACTTTAATTCTCACATCTTTACTATTTGATCTATTTGAATGCAATAAAGTGCATCTGAAAGAGCGAAAAATAATGAATGCTTCTGTGGAATTACTTTTTTCCTAAGATTTTTAAAAATATTTTTATTCTTATTTTAATCATTCGTTTTTGAGTTTTCTGGTCTTTAAAAAAAAATTTCAAATATTTTTAAACATCGGAGGGAAAAAGTAATTCCACAGAAGCATTGATTATTTTTTGCTCTTTCAAATGCACTTCATTGCATTCAAATAGATCAAATAGTAAGGGTGTGAGAATTAAAAACGAAATTCCATAGCATTACGTCCACGAAATTAAAATGGCCGGTAGACGGGAGCCTTAGACGCTTAGTCATGTGGCCGGAGTTTTCTCCGTTGAGTGTGGAGCCGTCGTATAGAGGAGTTGGTGCACGTTAAATCTGTCGAGACTTAAAAGTTCTTACATAAGTATGGTCTGAAAGCATACGTGCTATCTAAATATTTGAGGGATAACTTTTTTGAATTTTATATATTATTCTGAAATGAGGGATATTCAGCAACACTATGTTTTCTGCTCACCATTTTGGAGGATGATATTTCGTGGCAAAGGAGGTTGGTTGACCTCGAATGACTGCGGTGATTCAAATTCCCAATCTTTGGGTCCGAAGTAAACTAGTCCGGGTTATTTTGTGGTGTCTTTAACCAATAAACGGAAAGGGATTCTCCTTGGGTTAGTTATTAAGGCGTTTTTAACTTCTGTCGTCGTTTTGTTACGGAAAGCCGCTGTATACTCGCCTTTAGTATCATTGTGCCTAACATAACTAAGCCCTTCTGGATAGTTATTAAGGCATTTTAAGTCATCGTTGCTGAAGACAGCTATTGCAGATTCAAAAAAATTGTTCATAATAGTTGCACGCCGTTGGTCTTACTTTTGAATTTTTACATAGCAATAGATGCATCTTTTGAAGCGAGTTGGTACGGTTTTCACTGTACGATTGTGCAAGCTGCCGCTGAAGAAAGATATGCGTTTTTGTAAACATCCGATAAATCTCGATAAAAACACGAGACGAAATTAAGTGAATACTAAAATATATGTCTAAAGGCAAATTGGTGGAATGCAGATGACAGGAATTAGCTAGTTATGTAACTTGCAAACCTCATAGTAAAAAAAGCATGCCAGATGAAACGAGATCATATAGAAAGTGTGGTAAATATCATTTCTCTGGTAAATATATATAAATAAAAACAAGTTTTTATTTAAAGATAAATTAAAAGGTGTAGAAACAATTTTTTAATGTAAATAATTTATAAGAGCTTGACTCGCTTAACTAAGATATCCGAGTAATTATCGAGGAATTAATTACCATAGATACTTACTTATTCAAGTATATGATATCAACAGAAGTATTAACGCATAAGAAGAGGTTTTATTTATTTTATTTTACTTCCTAAAATTATTTTTATACCTTTTAATCCATCTTTACACAAAATCTTGATTAAAAAATGTTTTTTACTTATATTTATTTAATTATTTCCAGTCTGGAAATTTAAGTCTAAAAAAGAGCAATTACGTGAACCAAAGTGCTTGCAAAATTTCAACTCAATGGGACACTGTTAAGTGCAAGGTCCGGGCTCTCTAAGTCCGTCTCTGCATGAGCAGACCACTGAATTGTCATCGGAGTTATACGTGCATACGAAATTTTAGCCATTCACTCGGTTGATAGGAAGTAATTGGAGTACAGATTTTGATCCAGAAAGACATAAATACAAAAACATATGAATATAACAAACTAAATAAAAGTTTTTTTTTTTAAAAAAAAAAAGATACCTTTCTAAAATCAGTTTCTCTCTCCAGATTTAGCCAGGTAAATTGAAGAAATAGAAAAATCTATGGATTAGAAAAGTGCTTAAATGTTATGTTCTGGACATAATTTGATTGGTTTTATTAAGGTCGCACTGAGAAGCAACACGAGGGCTATTGGCAGAATACCCAAGGGGACCGAGCTCACCCAAAGAGTTTAGAGCTACAAACCGACCCCCGGGGACAATCCCCCGCACTCAGCATTTATTGACAAAAGAAAATAGGACAACATAGTTTCAAAATCAAAAGCAAATAAAGTTTACAATGTATTTTTTGAGCCGAAAATGTACTTTACAAGAATTAAAAAAAAAAAAAAAACTAACAGTAGCTGAAACAATAAAGAAATTTATTGAGTAATTTTTACGAGCTGTAAAAATACAGGATTTAAACCTGAAATGCAAGTAAGGATTTTCACACACGGACTTCAGCCAAATAGGTTTCGCTTCAAATAGATTTCGTTTCATTAACGTCGCCCTAGAAGTAACACGAGAGCTACTGGAGACGGACCTCGTCATTTTGAACCTCGGTCAAGTGACAAGGACGACATTTGAGCTGGCACCCTCTTCTCCTAACTTCCATACCCTACCAACGGGAGGACTTAGGGCCTCGATAGATTTAACGTGCCTCAGCCCCGGATACACGACGGGTCTTCAGTGGCATCAAGACACGAATCCCGCGACTGGACGAAAACCGCCAGCCGCGACTCCACGCCCCTTCCCTCCCCTTGTAAAAGGGCAAGGTAAAACGTAATTGTCAGTATCTCCAAC
>BMAW01038065.1:0-13531 GCA_019974015.1 Nephila pilipes | reverse complement strand
AGAACTGCGAACTGATTTAAATTAATAGTGAGTCTCTTATTGGTAAAATCTACAAATCTATGTGCTCGACGAGAATTTAATTCAAAATTGTGAGGTGAGTCAGCTTTATGCTTATTTTGTTGATTTAAGAATGAAGATTGGAGAAGTTGACGAGTTAAGCAAAGCATTGAAAAATCTGAAAAAAGAAAAAATAAAAATTTACATTAGCTTATTTTTGATATAAATGACAGGTGAGACTGACCAAGAGCGCATGATGAAAGTCTGAGTAAACTAATTTAAAAATAATTGTATATATATTGTTTAATATATATATATATATATATATATATATATATATATATTTATATATATGTGTAATATTTATTAGGGGATATTAAAATATTATATCTAGTAGAATGAGTCGGAAGTTCTCATTATTGTAACTAGTTATTTTGATGCAAATTATTAAACAAAGAAACAGAAGATAGTTAATTTTACCACTCTTTAGAATTTTCTCAGATCTGTTAGTACTATTTATCTCTCTCTTTTATATATATAAATATATATATATATATATATATGTGTGTGTGTGTGTGTGTGTGTGTATTTTATACGCTCAGGCGACACCAGCGCCACTCTTTATACCCCGGATGTGAGCGGGAGAACGAGCGCACTTCCGTTTTGTCCCCAGCAGCGCGCGCCCTTAATGGTTTTTGAACCCTTATTAATATCAAAAGTCGTCCACAACAAATGGCGCACTTCGAAATCGCCCAACACAATGGCGAATGCTTAATCAACGAATTCCTCCGACGCCTACTAAGAGCCAATCCTCCGCTCCGAGACGAAAACTACCGTCTCCTTTGCCGAGCTAAACCAAAGCTTCAGACTCAACCAAACAGTCTCTTCGACATCGTCCAAAAGTGTTCCTGTAGAACAAAAAGGCCAATTTCCCCGCCTAGTCATCTTATCGAATGTAAACTCCATCTGCTTCGTATCTACAATCATTGTGAACTCATTGCAAACGGATAGCTTTTTAAAAGCGAAGTATGTCTTCAATCTACATATACTCCGATATCTTCAAATCTGGTAGGATCAAACCTTTTTTTTTACTCAGCATGTATCGTAATACTAAGAAAGAAGATCTTATAACTGATACGAACAAACTAGGTGTTATTGTCCCAGAAAATGCAACACTTGTACGTTTAAAGCACTATTCGAACAAACTGACACTTTCAAAAATGAACCTGAAGTCGTTAAGGATACGCTTAATTTGATCGTCGAAGAACGAAAAGAAGCCTAGCAAACGGCCAAAAAAACTAATTCAACTTAAGGTATCCGTACACCTTTAAAACGTCATTTTTGTCAAAATTTTCGATTTTCTAATTTTAACATCAGTTTAAATTTTAAACTTTTTTCTTTCTAATAGTGTTTGAATTTTGCTTATACCTTATTTAGAACTTAAGTTACAGGGATTTGAATTTTACTCGTTAGCTGATTTTTGAAACCGGAAGTGCATTTCTGCAGACAGGAAGTTGGAAGAAATGTTTGTTTACATTTTTATTTTTCGAAATATCTTTTATATGTACAATGGTACAAAATAAATAAATTTTAAAACATGAATCTGAATTTTCAGAATGTTTGAAAATACATTTGGCAACAGGTTTTTAAATACATTTTTATCTTGAATCTGGCAAGAAAAGAGAATCGTTATTGTTTGTTTACATCTGTTTTGGTTTCTGTTCTCATTCTTATAAGTTTCTGATTAAGATTGTTTTTATTGTTGAAAAGCTCAATTTTTTTCGTTTAAAATGGGAAATTCAAAAAGGAGAATTAGTGTTAAAAGAAAAAGACAATTTCGTGGTAATGGTTTTACCAAAAATGATAGCAAAAATAGTACTGTAACTGCTAATGCCAGTGCTTCAAAATTGAACCTTTCTGCCATTCTAGATGAAGAAATTGCTGAATATGAAAATAAACCGCTAACCGGCAACAGAATTATTGACATAGAACTCCTTCTATGCTCAATTTTACAACTTTGTTGCCCCAAATGCTTCCACGATGGTTTGCTGTTACATGAAGACTCGAGGTATGGATTGTGCTCAAGTTTTGCAATAAAATGTAAGCATTGTGACTTTTGCACAGGATTTTCCAGCTCGAAGAAACCATTAAACTATCCTGAGATAAATGCAAGATTTGTTTATGCAATGAGACAAATTGGGAAAGGTTTTTCTGCTGCATATAAATTATGTGCAACATTAAATTTACCCAGGCTCAGTAAAACTGCATACACCAATCATGAGAATAAACTTATGTCTGTGATTTCAGAAGTAAGTGAACTGTCGATGCAAAAGGCAGCTAAGGAAGTTTTGAATATTCATTCATCTAAAAATAAATTAGCTGAATGCGGTGTTTCTGTCGATGGAACATGGCAGCGTAGAGGTTACACTTCTATGAATGGGTGTGTTGCTGCTTTGTCAATCGACACTGGCAAAGTAGTGGACATTGAAATAATGTCATCATATTGTCCGACCTGCAGAAAGCTTTCGAAAATGCCTAAAGGTATTGTATCCGAGACGCGTGAAGCAGATCATGTGTGTCGAAGCAATTTTAAAGGTTCCTCATTAAAGATGGAAGCTGTTGGCGCAAACAGGATCTTCAAACGATCAATTGTGAAACGAGGTTTGAAGTATTCACACTATTATGGAGACGGGGATTCTAAAGGCTTCATCAGCGTGAAAGACACATATGGGAAAGATAGCGTAACTAAACTGGAATGCATTGGGCATGTTCAGAAAAGAGTAGGTGCGAGATTGCGCAAACTGAAATCCAAAAATAAAAGTTTATCTGGTAAAGGTAAACTTACCGATTCGTTTATTGACAGATTGCAAAATTACTATGGAATTGCTGTTCGAAGTAATGTTGGCAATCTACTCAAACTTCAACAGAACGTCATTGCGGCCTTGTACCACTGTGCATCGAGTGGCAAGAAACCCATGCATGGACAGTGCCCTATCGGGAAAGATAGCTGGTGTTATTATCAGCGAGCACTGTCATGCGGCAAAAAGCCCAAAGAAAAATATAATGGCTTATCCAATGATGTATTAAATTTAATTAAACCTACATATTTAGAACTGTGTTCTAAAGAACTTCTGTCAAAGTGCCTTCATGGTAAGACACAGAATGCCAATGAATGTTTTAATGGCATAATTTGGCAGAGGGTACCGAAAGAGGTTTTCGTGTGCCTTAAAATTTTAAAATCTGGTGCATTGGATGCTGTTATACAGTTTAATGATGGGTACAAGGGCTGTGTTGAAATTTTAAGGAAATTAAATGTAACGCCTGGTTATTTTACCTTAAAATCTTACAAACACCTTGACAGTTGTCGAATTTTTGATGCTGCACGTCATTCAACACCAAATGTAAAGCAGCGTCGAAAAATACTCAGAGCTCTTAGGAAAAAAAAAATTAATGTATTAGAAAGCAAAGAAGGTGTTATATATAAATCAGGGGCATTTTAAATATATTTTATTATGTTTATTATTAAAAATTGCAATTGAAAGTTTGTTTTTGATTTTTCTCAAAATGAGTTTTCTTGACATATTTACATTTGGCAACGTAGATATCAGAAAAAGTTATGAACCAAATTAATTGAAATTTTGCAAGTGTCTTCCTTATACAATTCTTAAGGACCCCTACCACTTTCATGATTATAAAATTGATATATTTTTAGTAACAAAGGTGTAAATCATGTATTGTTGTAACTTTTTTATGATTTTTCATTGTTATTTGACTCGAAACACAATAAAAATTATTGTAATAATATTTTCATCATGAGAGTAGTACCAGCCCCAAAAAATGTTATGATGAATAAGATAAAATTTACATAATAATGATATTTTTGTTTACTTTTGAGTTATGAGCGTTATTCTAATAATCAATTTATGTACTATTTTCACTGTTTTTCACTCCAAAATTTTTTTTTGATTTAAAAGCAAATTATTAAATGTATTTTTCATAGTATTAGGTTATATTTTAGCATAAAAAAGTATTTTTATAACAAATATCAATGTATTTCAAAAACATTTCTTCGATGGTGTACGGATACCTTAAAAAAGACATTGAACTCCCTAATATTAACTCCGCTATAAATTCTAATACTTCAAACAATATTACTCCAACGTTTGAAACACCGTCAACTAACCTCCTAGGAAGCCTCATTAAATCCTTTAAGACCATTAGTATGACAGTTCCTTGTAAACCTGAAAATTATAATTTATTTTTTCATTCACTTGAACGTGCATTTACAACCAAAAATGTTCCACAGGAATTAAAATCAGAGATCTAATTAATATTCTCGGTGAAAAAGCTAGCAGTATTTTGCTTTATATCTCCGAAAACGAACTCCTAGATTACGAGAAAGTTAAACACATTATTTTACGAGAATTCCAATTTCCAGAATGCTTAATTAATTTCTGTAGGGCTCAACGATTGCCAAACGAATCGCACGTACAGTTTTCATCACGATTAACAAGTTCTTTCGAATATTATTGTCAACTTCGTAATGCGAATGATTTTAAAACACTTTGTGTGAATTAATGATAGCCGACAAATTATTTTCCACTCTCGAACAAGAAACGCAACAACATATTGCAATATGCCAAAACAAATCTTGGCTTAAGCCTACTGAATTTGTTAGGAAATGCGATGCTTACTTACATCGTAACAAAGCGAAAGTCGTATTCCGACAGGACACAATACCGTCAACCTCCGTATGACAGCAAACAAAAATAAAAGCCGTCTCAGGGCTTTAATGGCTACTACTCGCGTGATAAAAAATTCACAAATTATTCACGAAACTCTATAGCAAATAACCGGCGCGATGGAAACTTATTTTAATTCTAGACCTAATTCAAATCACGGTCCTGTTTGTGAAGTCAAAGGTAAAATGTTTAATGAATTTTTTCATGAGTTGTAAATGAATATTTTCTTAATGATAAAATCGTGAAAACCTTAATCGATTCGGGAGATTATTGTGTGAAACCCTTATTCCCGAAACAAAATCTTTGGAATTGTTCAATTAAACCTGAGCTGGAAATTTAAGTCAACTAACAAATTAAATTAGCTCTTCCAAGTTTTCGAAGTCCGATAATAGTAACTGCATCTGTACAATTTATGCATTGTGATTTAATAGTTCAGTCTAATTTTGATGATTTATAGAGCAGAAAAGAAAATGCTCGCTTCGGAAAAATCCCATTTTCTCATTCTAAAAATTTCTTTCTGCATAAAAATAAAGATAGACAAAATAATTCTCGCTTCAGAATCAGCAGCAAAATAAGTCATTTAAAACTCTATCTATGAAGTAGAAATACATTCACTATCCCAAATCTTCAGTGGCTCAAGGCCAATAACCCTCAACTCAATTTCAAAACATTGACAGGCATACGAAAAACCTAATGAATAACAATGAATCGTTTAACTCTCCAAAACAGAAATTATTATTCGATGAAAGAAAAGAAATATGAACTGACGTCACTACTATATCCGATCAAAATGTTATCATAACTTGATTATCAAAGGCTAACACAAATCTTATTCTGAATTGAAATTAGCATTGTAATTTTACCAGTTAATAATAAAATGAAACTCTCTATGCTTTATCAAAATGAGGATTGTTATTGAATTTAAATGTATTTATCCTGAAGTAGATTTATCGACATTTGATTGTTGTTAAGCGTCGGAAGTTGAAAATCATTTTCCAATATTACAAACCAAATAAAATTAAAGATAAACTTACAAATGCAAATTATCCGTTCTGATGACACACCTATCGTTAAGTTCAAGAAGATTAAGCATACGGAAAAACTATCGAAAATCAAATTGACCAATGGCTGATCTGATGGAATAATTTCTCCAAGTTCAACCAACTTTTCACCTTTACTTTGTCACGAAAAGATCAGTCAACAAGAATCTGTGTTGATTTCTGCTCTTAATTCTAAACAATGAAGCAAAGATTTCCACTACACCTCATTGAAAATATTTTGACCAACTGTCATGGTGATAATTTCAGTCTGACTTAAAAATTTACACTCAAAATTGATCCTGATAGTCATAAATACACCAGCTTCACACATAATGGACAATACAAATTAATAGAGTTCCTTTTATTGGTAACTCTCAGTATTTCAAAATACTTTCAAATTGTTTTAAAGATCTCTTAACAGACACACTGTTATTGTATAACGACGATATTTTATTTCGGCAAATTCTGAATAGTGAATGGATTGCGAAGCTCAAAAGGTATTTGATGTTGCTGTTACTTATGGTTTAACTCTAATTAAGAATTTTCTTCAGTAGAAATTAACTTTCTTGACGATATTATTGAAGTAGCAATTTCATCCTTCAACAGCTAAACAAATGTAGTCATGAATTTTAGACACCTAAAACATAGCATGTCCAATCATTTTAGACAAAAATATTTTAGAAAATTTATTAACGCTATGCATCAATCGCACGACCTTTAAGCGAATCTTTTGAGTACATCTTCACTTTGGTCCAAAAAAACAAGCGTTTATCTCTTTGAAACAAATTTTGTCTCAGGAATCTGTATTGCATCTTTATCAGCAAAATCATACAAATACACTGCGATAAACCAGGCGAAAGGGTTTAGCGCTATACTTCTACAAATGGACTCAAATCCGAACTTTTATTCTAATACACTATATGAGTCGTAAAACTTCTCCTCGAAAGAAAAATACTCAGCTAAGAGCTAGAGGTCTAGCAATAGTTACAGCATTAAAAAATTTCGAGATACCTCGTCGCACAAAATTTCAAATAATCACAGATTGCCAGCATTCAAAAACAATGTCAAGAAAGATTTATCACGTAGAATAACAAGATGGACTCTCTTAGAAGACTTCGATTAAGAAATACTTCACAGGCCATAGCAATGCAAAATGTTTTTTCTTTTCCAGTCATGATCATACGTATCCAGTCTGACTGCAAATACAACGAGACAACACAAAAATTAAAAAAAAATTAATGATGAGTTTACATCTAGTATGAAAATGTTATAATCATCTTCAGCCTCTGATTCTCATTGAAAACGATGTGCTGTACAAACATATAACGACCAAGAACATTAGTTCCACGAAATTCAAACAAATCGCACAACTTGAACTTTCTAAAGGACTTCGTCACAAAATTTAAGACTTTCGGCATCAAAGACTGAAAATTTACGTAAACAACAATTCTTTCCGAATCTAGCTGTAAGAATGTAGAAAATGTAATTGTATTATTGCATTCTTTTATCCAAAAATTGGCAAAGAGAAGGATTTTCATCCGCACAAAGGTGATACCATTGGATACTTACCATATTGACATTTTTGGGTCCACCTACTCAAAAATTACAAATATTATCTTTTACTTGATCAAATATACTTTGACGGCAACAGTGCATTTACTTCTACAGAATTCAAGTCCTAAAAAAGCTTTCAATGAAGATCCCAATAAATGGTATAAACACGTATCATCAATTCAAAGAATAATTAACAGCATTAATGAAGCCAATAAATCATACACTATTGAACTTTAAAGGCGTTAAATGAAAATAAGATGACATCAAAATCAAAGCCATTCTCGAGGAAGAAAATTTTTAATTATCTTCAGAATAAACAAAATGGAGAAAGATGTCAAATCCAATATTCTGAAATTACAAGTACAAAGCAGACTTCACTACAATAAAATCGCAAAGCAAGAAAAATAGCAAAAAGTGACAAGATTGAACAAGAAAACCCAATTTGGAATAGGTGAAATGTGCATTAAAATATTTGTCCCATATGAAGTCGTGAAAGTTCGTCAAACAACAGGTACGATGTAAAGAAAATAGGAAAACAAGCAGGCCCTGAATTTGACATCAACATCTTTTGATCTGATGAAACCAGTGATAATTCCTAAACTAATTTAAAACTAATGACTTATTTTTTCTTCTTATATATACAAAATTTGAAGTTTAAAATTTGTTTAATCTTTTTCATTTCAATGTTAATATTTGTATATTTTCATCTGTATATTTTCCAGCCTAGTCGGGACACACATGCAGATGGACAAGTAGTTGTATGCTCAGGCGACACCAGCGCCACTCTCGTACCCCGGATGTGGGAGAAGGAGCGCACTTGTTGTCTACAGCAGCGGCCTCCTAGTTATTAAATATCCTTAAACAAAAACGCTCTTTTTAGTTGGACGCACCTAGACACCACCACCTCTGTTGCATACACACATATATATATAATTATTAATTTTAATTTCTAATTGACTCACTATAGATAAGTTTCTTTCTGGTTTTAACTAATTTAACTCTTTGTTGTTGAGCTAGAATTAAATTTTATTTATATATCAGAAACATTTTTCATTTTAAAATGTTTTTATCGTCTCCTCCGTAATAATAATGTGTATGCCAGCACAATTCGAATGAACGTGATCTTTAATACCGCTTCTTTAGTTCTAAATTTCTAAATACTGTACATTAAATTAATGACATAAAAACGCGGTGATCATATTACATGTTTCGATCCTTTATACTGATAGACAAGAATGCAATAACGTTTCACTCTGAATAAATAGAGAAGTAAGTCACTTAGATAAGATCTGCTGAACTTCCATTTTGAGTTATATTCATTACCACGAACTAACTTAAAATATTCCAATATATTTAAAAATGCGATTACAAGATGAAAGAAAATTTGGTCTCGATAAGGATCTTTAAAAGCAACAATTTTGGTGGAAATGATCAGCCTCTGTTTGGCAAGTTTTAAACCACATATTTTGACATCCAATACATTAATATTTGTTATGTGCTCCATTTTTATACCTTGTGCACTTCGTAGGATTTTAATTCTCAACGGAAACAGCATGTACTCCAAAACAGCTATTTTCAAAATCGCGTCTACAATGAGCTAGGAATACATTCTAATTCCACCACAAAAACAAGATTGTCCTAGAAAGCAATCATATATAATGATTTGGGGGCAACCAATTGACAAAGAAGTCTAAAGAAGAAGAGGAATATTATATCTGAAGAAAAAGTATTAATGCTGAGGTTAAAGTAACTTTCTTGAATGTTAGAGCATTCGTCGGCTATTGTGAAGCGATGTGGTAAGCAAAAGTAATAACCACAATAAACCGGTAGCAATAGTTTCCATGAATTTGGAAATTCTTAGAGATTATTTTGTTCGAGGAATGTTCTGATAGGAAAATTCATCATTTTTTCCACAGACAAAATTTGTGACAAAAAAAAAAAAAAAAGGAAAGAAGAAGCTACATCATCGAGAAATATACACCTTGCACTATTATTCGAAGTAGTCAACACTGACCTTGAGACATTTGTCATTGAGTGGAATAAGTTTAAATTAACCACTCTGGTAAAACTTGGTATCCTGCAATGCAAGGAATTGTCGCACAGCCCGCTCAACCTCAGAATTGTTTTGGATGGACCTCAGCACGACTAATACGCAGTGTGGACGCCACATCTGACACCGTTATGCACGCGCGAGCCGATCCGCTAATACCGTGTTCTGTAATCTAACAGTGTTATTTTCATTTCTTAATGTAAAGGGACGCTCACTTCAAATGAGGTAAGCGGATATGTTGTCTTATTTGATATTGTCTTCACACTCCACCATCTTTCTTTCTTGACTGATCATGCAGCACTAGTGTCCAAATACTTGACAAGTCATGAGCTGTTTACCATACACGGTCTTTCGGCATTCATGGATGACTAGTCCCAATTGCTCATTTATACTGGATAACAACACTGACTTCCAATGCCTACTACGTAGTCAGTCATATCTTGGGCACGCTCGTATGCTGCTATTCTCCTTTATTCGTCACTCTACTCAAGGTATTCCATTTTCATTGACGCTACTTCCGTCGTTGAACCAGCAATGGATGCGAATTCTTATGACTGTTTGTTTCAACTGGTGTACACCGGGCTCTATCAAAAAACGATGAAACTTGCTTTGGGAAATTTTTTTGTACTAGCATAAGGTTTCAAGTTGCAGCGATAATAATTGTAATATTATAATGCAAAATTTATTAATTAGTTTATCATCTTACAAACTACAATTTTTTTTTTTTAAAAAAAAAACTTCAATTGCGTATTCTTTGACTCTTAAAAAATATTTTGGTTTTTTCATTCACGCCTCATTTATGTTGCGAATGAAACAGTCCAAAATTTGCCATCCTCAAACAACAACTACTACAAAAGTGAAAATTATGTTTTAATAGAATTCTTTTTACGAAAAATTTGTTAACTTGCTTACGAAAGTGAGACATTTCAATAGATATATTTTCAGAGAGATATTCAGAATTTTTAATTGTTACACAGTCGACATTTCGAAGTTTCTGAAATTTTTTTTATGATATCTAGTGTTACCTTTTTAATTGCTATATTTGGCAATGCTTTTTAAAATTTATTTTATTGTGGAAACTAGAATAAATTCTTTGATCTATATGCGAAACAAATCTTTTCCTCTGTAAAATATTTTTTTTCCATGCCTCCGTAAAAATAATGTGTATATGGGAACACAATTCGAATGTTTTTTTTATATCTTAGTTACCACTAATTTAATTTCTATTTATTTAAGTAATATATATAAACTTAATATTCCTGTATTTCTTGGGAGTTGGTCGTTGGCGAATTCTAAGCGTTATGACCGCACTAAGTGTGGCAATCTCAGACCGTAAACGGCGGCAATATGTGATAAGAAATATTATTGGCATTTTTGTAAAGTTCGAAGGTGTGTAAATTACGGAGTACCTCTCCCCAGAGTGGGAGATACCTCCACATCAGAAATATTGAAAGAGAGAAAATTGAGGAAGTTCCATAAACTGAGAAGAGATAGAAAAGTGCTAAACAAGAAAAATATACCCGCCAACCGGGCATATGACGCAAAGCCGTTTCCCCTCGGCCGCAAGGCGGTCGATCAAGAGCTTCGGTTAGGCAACCTCTGTTTCCACCGACCCAGTCCTGAATGCAGCGAGGCTGGGGAAAGTGTGGGGAGAAATAATTAGAAGGAAGTGATTTTTAACAAAATTTCATACGGATAATTTTGAAAAATCTGGGTTTGTAATTTAAAAGAAGGATGAGTGACTATCAGTAATTACGGAGGCTGATAGGCATGGTAGAAAAGTTTAATTTAATTAAATTTTAAAGGTTACTAATAGATTTTTAAAAATTAAAAATAAACAACAGTGCTAGTGGGTACCCAGGGGACACCACTAGTTTGCTGTACCGGATTTGTAATCCAAATGAGGTACTGAGGTTGCACCGTGTGTGCTCTTTTGATGGATGGGAAATTTTGGAACGTTTGTTCCAGGAGAGCTCTGGGGCGTTTAACTGCAGTTTTACGCTCCGGTTTAATGTTGTAATTTGGTTGCGACCTCAGTAGCGCATTGGGGTGGTTTGGTAAGTTTTTAAAGAAGTTTTTTGAAAGTTTTTTAATATACTCCATGATGGGTTCAATTTTTAGGTCCCTGTAAATGACTTCATTCCTGACAAACCAGGGAGCGTTGACAATTTTCCTGACAAAGGAATTGGTGGCAATGTGCAATTTCTTAAGGTGAATCATGGCACTAGCTCCCCAAATTTGGGATGCATATGTCATGACCGGTCTTACAATAGCTTTGTAAAGCAAAACTTTGTGTCTGATCGCCAATAAACTTTTACGGCCTATGATTTTATTAACCTGGAAATGAGTCGCTCTGCCCTTATCGCAGACGTACTCAATTTGTTTTGAAAAAGTTAATTTTGAATCCAGTATGCACCCTAGGTATTTATAATGATTAACCCAGGGCACTGGTTGGTCGAAAATTTTTAGTGGAGCCAGGTTAGGAGGTCTCGATTTTTTAGCGAACAATATGGCTGCACTTTTGGATGCATTAACTTTGATTTTCCAGTTCATGAGCCAGAGCTCTAACTGGGAGATATGATGTTGTAGATAGGAGAGGACGACGGGCACACTCCTATTTTGAGTCAGCACAGCAGTGTCATCAGCAAATAATGCTAACTTAGTATTGATAGTCTGGGGTATGTCGTTTACATACAAATTGAAGAGGGCGGGGCCAAGCAAACTTCATTGCGGGACAGATGATTTGATTGGTCGAGCAGTGGAGAGGGTGTGTGCTACCCGAACTCGAAAGGAACGGTTCGAGAGATAGCAAAAAATGGTTTTAATAAGGTTTGGATTAAAATTTAATCGCATGAGTTTATAAATGAGACCAAGGTGCCAAATTACAAAAATGCCAATAATATTTCTTATCACATATTGCCGCCCTTTACGGTCTCAGATTGCCACACTTAGTGCGGTCATAACGATTAGAATACGCCAACGACCAACTCCCTTTTGTAAAGTATTCCGCATCCAACATTTCACTGCAGGTGCTTCAGAATTACTGCCGTTGGTCAATTCTTTTTTTAGCATTAGCTGTCTGAGGAAACGGCATCTATTACAGATAGCTGTTTTAAAAGAACTGGAATTTACTCCTTCATTCAATTGATATTAATTAAAGATTTTCTTCACGGTCTGCTCCATTTCAACCCTAATGAAGGAGTCAGAGAGAAAACGTCGAGGAACGTACACGGACCATAGGCTAAAATGTTCAATAATGGATAACATCACAAAATTCTCTCCAATGGGCCGCATTACAATTAGCGGCAGCGAAGGCTGGCCGTCTGGTTCAGAGAACGGTTAGAAGTATTTTTCATTCTTTATTTCTTGCTGCGAGAATGGATTTATAACAATGATATTACAAAAAGAGAATATATTTGTAATTTATATAATAGATTGAAACTTGAGTACATTAATAATTTTTTTTTTTTGTTCATTCCTCAACGAAGCACTTTTTTTTATATATAACGATACATGAATTAGCCAATATTTAGTTAATTTCAAGTTCTGTTTTTGTTCTTAAAAGGAAATGCAAGAATATCTTCACTTGTAAAGAAAGCCACTTCAGCAGAGATCATATTTTACAATGTTTGGCCCTCGATAGCTCCTTATTAGAAAACTTATCTCATTAAAATAATACACACTAAGTGGACTGTATAAAATTTCTCATACTTTATTTCAACCGCATACTCTGCGCGCTCAGTCGCGTCTGCTCTCTCTTTTTCATTCCAAGGCGCCAGCAGCGCCGTTTCACAAAAGCGGTCAGGGGGCACAACATACTGCCCGCCTTGACAAATTTGAAAACTTTTCAACACAATACAAAGTATACATTAATAATTCACAATAGATAAAATATTCAAACAATTAAATACAATAATAATGAATAGTAACACATATACATATACAATTCAAATTGACAATCAATCATAAAAAGGTAATTTAATAATCTTGTTTACTGGACGTTGATATATACCTTTGTTTGATTTCAATGTAACAACTCTTAATATATCCTCTCCTACGTGGACCTTAATTATTTTTGCTAGGTTCCAATTAAGAGTTTTAAAGTTATTCTCATTTTTTACCAGTACAATTTCATTTACTTTAAACAT
>BMAW01038060.1:629673-702808 GCA_019974015.1 Nephila pilipes | reverse complement strand
ACTGAAGTTTCCTTATGTTTATTCCTTCTGTTCATTGAAGTTTTTATTAGTATTGCATTTAAAATGTAGAAATATCGCTTAAATTTCATTAAATCAAAATGTTTTAATTTAGATTTCAATTAATCTAATTTTCTTACAATTTCATAATATTCCAAGGTTTGTTGCCTACACTCCATTAAATTAATGCTTATGTTGTCTGTAAGATTTTATTAAGGCAAATGCGCAAATTCCGTTTTAGGTTTTATAATTACATTCATGTAAGGAAATGAAGAACAACTGTATCGCAATTTTGAAATTTTACTGGTTTTTTTATTTAAATATATTAAGAAAAACTTTTAGTGAATAAAATCTGCTAAAATTATTCGTAATGGTTCAAAGAGGCTCATGTAATCTGAAGTATATCGCAAGATTTCTTTTAAAAATAAAAGCAGATAAAACTTTTGTTTATTTAAGTTTGGATATATTCAAAGTCGGTGATACATTTATTAGGCTGGAAAAGTTAAGATTTGATAATGGTATTATAGGTAACTTAATAATTATCAATAATGAATAATATTGCTCTAACTTTAAATCCATTTTTCTTCACGATTTTAAAAAGATGGAAAGCGCCATACGTATTGCCGTATTGAAAATAATTTGACACCTATTACTAATGAAACAAAATAATCTTTAGATCAGTGTTGCTTATACAATTTAATAACATTTTCACCATATTCCAAATCAGCATATCCTTTCAAAAATGTAAAAGAATATAATTAAAGCAAATAATACCAAAGGAATTAAATAATAATTTAATAGCAGCATATGTTTTCACAAAATATTGTATACTATAGTTTTAAAATACTATTCTCATCGAATTCTATTTAATGTTATTGAATCCTCCTGAGATGTGTGTTGCACCGAAACCAGAATAAATGTAATGCATAAAACATAAATTTACAAAAGCATTCTCATACTTGTGAATCAATATAGATAAACCTTTCTCAAGAACGAAACTAGTTTAAGAAAAACATAGATCAATCCTCTGATTTTATTCTCAGATGTATTCTCCAAAAACGGAGACTTGTAGATCACCATATGGAAAACTACCACCATGAAGAAAATATTACATGTATTTATAACACAATTCCATCTTTTATGGTTTCAATCTAAACGTGCAAAATGGTACTGTAACAGACTTAAGATGAAACAAATTCCTTAACCAAATTCACCTTTCATACTTACAGTCTTTTGATGATATCTTTAAAGGTTTTATTTATTCTAATTGCAAGAAAAAAAAATCAAAATTAAGTGTTCGTCGAATTCTTAGCTATAGGGGTGTTTTCAAGTAATAACATACTGAATATATTGAAAAATAGAACTACTTTTGAGTTTCATGTTTTTAAAATCAGTTATTTTGAAAAAAAATTACCTAACATTATACAAATTTTGAAGCAGAAAGAAAAACATTATTTCTATAACTTTTAGAGTAAACTTAAGGCAATAATTTTCTATCATTAATGGAGATAGCAAATAATGTAAAAATGACATAATTATTTATAATATAGAAGAATGCCCAGGAAAAATATATTTCTTGTGTGAATTTCACACAGTTTCAAGTAGAATTTGAGTTTCAGAAATATCGAAACTAATTTCACTTACAAAAACATCATTTTATTATATCTTATAAGAATACATCACTGCGAAACCCTACTATATTAATAAATATTAGACAAAATGAGTAATACAGAAAGATGAAGGGGTTAAGAAGCTTTGTCTGCTGTGTAGTTGTGAGCTACTTAACAATTATTTCATTGTAGAAATATTTGTATCTGGCTGGTACTTAATGGTGAAGCTTCCTGATATCCAGTACTTTCGTACAAGCGGTCATTGAGAGATAAGTTACTCACGAATGCTGGAGAAGGTGAACGTGCGCTTTTGTAGATAACGGGTATGAGAATGAATGCTGAAACTAAAAAGTTCCAACTAAAAAGACCTTAACAAATGAAGTGTGCCGGGTTTTATTTAAAATACATTACTCAATGACAAAAGACCATGAAAACATTAAAAATGCATTTGTAAATAAAACAAATAGAGATGATCATTCATTAATCTTATTAATGTAAATATTCGAAACGTTCACCATCGCCTTTGAGTAAATGATAATACATTGAGAAAATTTCTAAAAAATAATTGATCTGATTATGAAGAGTAAAAATTTCCCGTATGAAAAACATTCAATCACATATGTGCTCGTCGAGAGTAAATAATATTGGAAGATAAGATAAAACAAACTGTAAATTCGTAACGACAAAATACTCTCTATCAGGCAACTATGACTTCTGGGTCCATAATTCACTTAATTTTAATAAAATGAAAGATTATATTAAAATCAAAATTATTTAATTCTTCTTCTCAAAATTTCAAAAATTCAATTTTATTATTAAACGTAGAAACTAGGGTTGATTTGATACTCAATATACAATAATAATTTTCATTTAAACTGATCAAAACTTCTGAAATGTAAAAAAGAAAATACTTAAGAACTTTTAACACTTTTAAAATTCATTTTTTTAAAATAAAGAAAAAGAAAATATAAATCACAAAAAAGCAATGAATTGATATTGCATGAAAGAACAGTTAAACAAATGGCAACTTAGTCTAAGTGGTAGAGTCTTAGTCTAAGTACGTCAAACATTTAGAAATAAAAAGCTTGTTATCTTGGATAAATATGGGAGATACGTAACTTAGAAATCTTAGTAAAATTTTTATATTTTGCAACAATTCCTTTTAAGCCGATATTTAACCTTTCTTATTTGTTCCACCTTATGTCTAGATCAGGTACACGTATTTTATATAAATATATATATGATATTTTTTATACAATTAAATTAACAAGTTGTTGTGTAGATTGGCTAAATATGGTCGTTTAGCAAGTAAAGCATAAAAAACAATCGATAACACTTTCAATAAATATAGTACATTACAAATTTCCTTAAACCATCTATGTCCATTTTATATTTAAAGAAATGGTACGAATTCAAAAGTGATATTTCGTTAAAGCTACTAAGAGAAGTTTTTATTAAAGTAATACATGGATCAATATTGTACGATTATCCCTTTCAAGTAATTACTAGATATCTTATTTTCGCATAATACTCTTTTGTATTGTAATGTAACATAACAGCAAGATGTTAAAGAAAAATGAATAAAATAATCTTTAAAAGACCAAATCAATATTTTTCATTAATGAGTTCATAACCTTAATAGTAAATTCAAATGCATTGTACTAATATAGAAATTAATAATCCCTGAAAAAATTTCTTTTTGTGCTAACCAATTTATTTTAATTTTTAAGTTACTTCTACAACAATGTTAAGTAATTTTCAAACTGAAATTTTTTAGTGCTAGATGTCCAATAAAACATTTTGTAGCACTCTACATACCAAATTAAGGTAATTAAATCCTTTTATTTGATTAATAGTAAACTAAACCAAAATAATGATCTCATAATAATAATAAAATGGCTTTTTAAATATGTTCCTTAGAATTTCTAAAAATTATCTAAACAAATGCACATTTATCTCATCCAATGTTAGATGGAATCATAATTTTATCATGATCTAAAATATTCTATTCAACCATCATCTATGTATTCAAGACGAGTTTATGTGTAATGCATGTCTTTTAGTTCATTCTTTATTCATTATGATATGATATTTTTAATAATGATATTTATATATTTTTATCTTATTTTGCACATGTAAAAATAATTATTAGCATCAATAATGTAGTTTCCTTGACGAGTTATGCATTATGGAAAACACTCAAATACATATTACCTTAAAATACATCATATTATCTATAACATTATTTATGTTAGAAGTCACGATTATTTCCCATTTTCCTTTCTTATAATGAAATTTACAATTGCTTATTTTTCAGGACTGTAATTTATAAAAAAAAAGTATATATATATACAGAGAGTAAGAGAGACTTACATGTTATTATATTTATAATTATTCAAAGAATTTATTTTCAAAATGGTGTATACTATATAACTCTAATATATTTAAAATATATAAAATGAAGATTTATTGCACTTTTATGTAAATGCAACGTGTGTGATTTTTTTTCATTGAATATGAATGAATTTATTCTAACGTCTGTAAAGCGAAAATGCTAAGCAGAATGCTAAGCATATTTAAAATGCAATAGAAATTTTTCTGCCACTGTTAATTATTTATGCAAAATATATACATAAAGATACTTACAAACATACCATGCCAATAAATTAATTAAAATATATTTAACTTAGGAAACCAAGTTAGTATGAGCAACAAGTAACTATATTATTACATAAAAAGCAGTGCATATTAAAAAAATAAATTTTACGTAAAAACGAACTACCTTTTTACAAATACATAATTTTTATAAGTAAACACATTTGTTTTACTAAGCAAATATTACTTAATTATGAAAAAAATCAATTTTTGAGGAGACTTTTGCTCAATATCACAACTCTGTCAAACACTTATAATTTTTGCTG
Source organism: Nephila pilipes (assembly GCA_019974015.1). Taxonomy (NCBI): domain Eukaryota; kingdom Metazoa; phylum Arthropoda; class Arachnida; order Araneae; family Nephilidae; genus Nephila; species Nephila pilipes. The sequence goes on along the minus strand of BMAW01038060.1, from coordinate 698,280 downwards.
CAGAGAAATATTTGCGGGTTATATGAACCAAATATGTTCTTTTTTTTATAATCGTATAATATGAATTCGTTAGTTTGTTCAAACTTGAAATAATATCATACTCTATTTTTTTTTAAATGTAATCCTTTATTCAGAAAGGAAATATGTGCGTAATAATAATGCTATAAAATCAGCTTCAAAAGAAATTAGTGATATTACGTGTTCTTATATTTAACTTTGGAATTCAGTTATTTAAATTTATATTTAATCTACATTTACACTAAAGTTAGAATTTTGAAACGTTCGTTACAGTATCTCTACAACTGATATTACTTTTTACGTTTAAAATTAGAAAAGTTTATGATTCTTTCCCTTTTTCCCTTTTTATTTATTTTTTCGTAGTAGATTATTTCTCATTTCATTTCTTAAAGATAACACCAATTTACAATAAACCAAACATGTTTAATAATAATGATAATAAGAAGGCACTGATAACGGTTTTAGGAGACTTTCTAAGTCCTGAAATTTGCTAAGTTACTTTGAAAGGTTCATTTTACTTATAAATACATGTTTGCCAGAAATAAAGGGTACTCTGTGCATATTATTAAAATAGGAGACATAAAAAGGTTAAAAGGCTTTATAAAGGTATTGCAGCTCATAATTCATTAATATAACAAATAAAATATACATTAGTTTAATGAAAACTATTTATTAAGAATCAAGCAATAAATAAAGGAACAAATAAAAAAACTCTCTTAAATTGTCCAGTGAAATTCCAATAATGGGTATAGTGCCATTTATTTTAGGTATTCAAATATATATCCCTTTCACTACGAAGGGAGAAAATAGAAATGCTTCCCTTGGCCAGCGGCTTCTTACTGCAGAGTGTCTCGCTGTGCCCAGGCACTTTTATATATTAAGCCTAATTCGAAAGAAAAAATTCATCTAATATCAGCTATTCATTAGAATATTTTGATTTATATATATATTATTCAAAATGCATTAAACTTAATATATAAGAAAGGAAAAAAGTAATGAAAATTATACGCTTTATTCAAAAAATTACATAAAATGTTTAAATAAAATTTTATCCATAAAGGAAATACACTATATACTTCATTTAGTACTTAATTTCATGTTGTAATGATACACAATTACATGGAATAATAAGTTATAAAGAATTAATCTTATTTTGTTGTGTGTTATTTTACAAAACATTCTTCAATACATACTGCAACATAGCATGTCTTACATTGAAACGATTATTTTCTGGTTTTTTTTACACATATATCATTATTTGATGTTTCATGCTCGTCATCTATATCATTAAACAGTGCAGATTTTTCAGTGTTTTCGCTTACATCACTATCAGATTCATTCATTAATTCGCGAGTCTAACTTTTCTTTTAAATACTTTCTTTTCGCCATGATTGTCACTATACAAAAAGAACAAAAACTCGATTGAATGAAACAAACAGCATTTACAAATAAAGATTCTACCTCTCATGAACAGCCCATAAGTTCCCGTTCGAACTTTTAAGAAGCAAGAATGGAGTAAAAGAGAACCAAAAGCAAACGAGCCCTTTAAATCATGTCATCACAATCAAAGGGCTACGCCACAACACGTGCTTTTTCATTATAAAATCAATTTCCTTCTCCTGTCATCCAGAAATGAAATCCAAGCCCAAACCATCAAAATCAATATTAGAAATATCCTATCTATATAGATTTCCTGGTATTTTAAAGACATCTAGTAAAACTTAAGAATTCAAATAAAATATTCTTATCGAGTATATCTGTATGGAAACGTTGGTCTGCAGCAGACACTCTCGGAGCGTATCATATGTGATACGATGGGCACAGGGGAGTAAACGGGTTATTTTGGGTTCAATTTCTATTGAGGTAGCACAATTAAAAAGACTAATTATTATTTATTTCAATAGCACTTAATCAGAATCTAATCAAATTGAATTATGTATAAAAACGATAGCATAAAAGAATAAGCATAAAAGTCGTGGATGACATTAAATTCAAAAACAAATAATATTTTAGAACAAATTTGATTTCCAGACTCAAATCCAACTAAATCAGGCTGGAGTTTAAGACTGAAATGTAATAAGAAGATACCAGCTTCTTTCTGAGAGAAGGAGAGAAAATACAATTTTCTAAGCTGATTAAACAATTCTAGAAAATTGTTTAAGTAAGCAAATTTAATAAAAATCAAATACGTTTCATTTATTGCACAAATTTAGTAAATACCAAACGGATTTCATTTAATTGCTCAAACTTTGTAATAATAAAACATGATTAAATAAACTTAATAATAAAACAGGATTAATTTAGTAAAAAAAGTATTAAACATTTTAAATTCTATAATCATTTTATTTTTACATGATTTTATATTAATATTTTTTATACACTGTTACTAAAGTGTGCATGCAAAATAAACCTTTCTTTCTAAAGTATTATGTGGTACAAAATCTATGGTGTGAGCCAAAGATGAAACATAAATTCCAATTACCTATCTTACAGTTATATTATTATTCTTAATTTAATAATTTTAGCCAACTTAAATATCAAATAATATTCAACTGCTATTTTATTTTACCTAAGTCATTGTATAAATTTTTAGATTTATTTTTTTCAACACATGATAAAATGTAACACTATATCTTAATGACATTACCGGGACCATGCTTCACGTGATCTAAGCAATTTATGGAAAAAATTAATTTTTAAGGTATAGATTTCATATAATGGTTACCATTTTTTCTTAAATGACCTTAAAAAACATTCACGAAAAGTGAACTTCACCAGATGAATAAATTTTTTAAATGCAATTAATTAAAGAAAAATGATCTCTTAAGAAGAGTAATTAAAATAATTAAAATGTTATTTGCGACATTGTTCATGCTTGAAAAATATGTAGAATACTTTATGAAGTGCTTTCTTTTGTAATTTATTCATTTAAAGGCTCGTAAAAAATGGCACTTTTTATGAATACCATTAACAAGGAGTAATTTTCTTTCGTTTCTGAAATATCCTCTCTCTAATTTCATTAGAAGCACTTCTTTCAGCTTCTTAAGCTATTGCACTTTTAAAAGAAAAAAAAATGATGTACTTAAGTGACCTTAAACGATGCAAAAAGTTGAGTAAAAAAAGGCTACTTTCAAGTCATAGTAAGTCACATAAAAAACTATCTTAAAATAACACAAATGATACTTTTTTTGTGTTCATAATCTTTATGTAATCTTTAATTACTCTAGAAAAAAATACCAAATTGAAACAAGAAGCATGTTTAATCCATCTTCCCTTACAAGAATGTTACAAGAATACACTTCCTAAGATTTAATAAAAAATTATGTGATATGAATTTTTAAATAAAGAAATAAAAGATGTGAATTTTAGTATTTTTTCTGGAAGTGTATCCATCTACATATGCATGTTTTTTTTAAAAAAACTAACTGTTTAATAACTCGTTTAAAACTAAGAAATGCGTAAAATTTAATATTATTAATGAAAAGGAAATTAATTTTCGTTTTGTTCTGAACACGATGGAAAGTAGTATAACATGTAATATGGGCTAGTTTAAGAACTAATTATATTCAGAGAACTCGCAGCTTGCTAGTTCATAATTAGTATTAGGTTTATGAAGTACTAGGAGTAGAAAAAAATTATATTGGTTATGCTTTTTTTTATTCTCAGTTTCTTGCCATTTGCCTGTTTGGCAACATCGTTCAGGCGCTGGTTTTTTCGTTTTTTACTAATTTGTTAGTTTTTCGTGTAGATAATCAGATACGTTTGGCTCTTTCAATGTTTTGCCGTATCTTTTCCAATTTTTAATGTCGCATTTGTAGCCTAGAGTAAATAATTAAGAGTAAGGGTAAGTAAATCTAATACTGATGTAATTTTATGGGAAAATAATTAAAAAGTAATTACTTATTTAATACACAACTGTAAATACAGTTTCTCTGTTACGTTGTCATGCATCTTCCAAGGAAAACTCAAATATTTTTGACAGCTAAAGTCAGTTTTAATTGCTTAAAATTATTAAAACATTAATTGTAACATTTTCCTTCTTACGAGTGTAAAGTGAAGAAAAGTATGCAATAAAGATGTGACAATTCTTTAATCGAATTTGTGAAAAATATGTAATTTTTAAAAGGTTAAAATGAACAACAATTTGCTCACACACTTTCCCCCCACTTATACGTATGGACATGTATTCGTGACTTACGATAATTACGTCAAATTTTTGGTTCAATTCTTGATTAGATCAATAAGATGTCATGAGCAGTATTTAAAGTTTCCGCACTTTAAAGGAGCTTAGGCGTCGTACGAGTATTCCTCATATAGGTCAGTGCAGAATTTTGGGCATTAAGCTACCAGCTAGCGAAAGGCCTTTTTCTTTGACAGATATTCAAATTCATTTTTGGATTGATGTTTAAAATATGGTGGTCATTCTTTTGGTATTTCATCTTCTTGAAAATTAAGCGAACAAGTATATTTAGTGCCTGAAAAAATACTCCCTCAAGTACTTCATTGCGGCATAAAAAAAAAATCTAAACACTCTATAACATCAGTCTGCAACTCAAAAAGAAAGAATGAAATAGAAGCCTTCAGACTTAATATCAGCTTATTTTATTCCATGATATTTTCTTAAATGTATTAAATTCGGTTACATTTCCCCAGTATTATATTCTAATCAGGAAGCTCAACCTGTTGAAGTTTATTAATGAAACGCTACTGTAAAAGCATATTATTGTCTGTATTATAGAAGTTATATAATGTAAATGCTACACACTTTTAAAAATTAATAACAATCTATAAAATAACGGATATATGTTCCATTATTGTGACAAAAACTATAAATGATTTGAAGAAATTATTTTCTTCCGTCGTTACATTTTAATTTGTGTACATAATAATTGTTATTGTATTGCAATCTAGTAATGTTTCTTATATCTACGCAGCTGAGAGAATTTTATTTATTTTAAGGTAGCTATTATACATGTAAACTACTAAATATAAGTCAAATATATTAAATATAAAAGCTATTAATTGCTTATGAATTTTAGAAAATATTTAATATTTGAAATAGTAGTTTGTGAAACAATTTTGTAACTGATATCTTACATATAATTCTCAAGTATAATTTACATAACATTAGATGATAAATTTTTGCGCAATACCTAACGTCTATTAATAAATTTCTCTTTAGAATTAATTTCCTTTACAATTAATACTTAGATTCCCTTTCTCTCTTAGGTTCAGTTTAGCTTAACTAAACTTTCAATTTATAAAAGATTGATTAATCCTAAGATTAAAATCAATAATTAACATTTATTTCTTAGACACTTGTAGAATAATATAATGAAGAATAGTATCAAATGTTTATTTTCGAATTTAATGAAAAAAGGTAAACTATAGGTAATTATTTTTTAATGAAATCTGACAAAATGAGTATAATATTCTAAATAAATTTACAATTTTAAAGACAATATATATTACAAAAGTCTTTCAATACAGCATTCATCATAATTAACTTTCAAACATATTTCTGGAAGTTTATTTTCCTAACAATTTCGAAGGTATATAATAATAGTTTACTTTACCCAAGTATTCAATATAATAATAATTGAGAAGTAACGCAAAATGTTTTCGTTTGTGTTTCCGAAATCGTTATCGAAATTTTACATTAACAGAAGAATACAATGAATAATACAGAAATTTTTTTTGTGTCTTGTTGTTTTAAAATAAGTATTGAATTTCGACTGAAACATCATTACCTGAAAGATAATAGCTTATTTAAAATGAGTTGGAAAATACGTAAATGTAAATTGTTAGTCCACGGATAATTTGTCTAGACATGATAATGCAGAAAATAAGAGAATTATTTTCTTTTCTAGAATTTAAATATAATATAGGTCAATCGCGTGCATATCATTTTTTTCTTTTAAACACATGTTCTCATATTCTTTATAAAATCATTTCAAACTCAGTGGTATTATTTATGTATGTATATGTATTTTTCTTAAGCATAACGATACAAAAAACTTAAGAATTCATCGCATTAATTTAATTTACATATGATTTACATTATAATTACACATAAAATATTTTACATAGTTTGTTAATATAACGATCAGTAGAAAAACGTATTATAACTAACAGATGGACCTACAAAAGAAATTTAATTTGATTTTGGTTTTTAAGAGTTATAAATAGTAAAAACCACACTTTATTTTTTTTTCTAGAAAGTACGAGAATATTTTTATAAAAAAATGTGTATGTCAGTTTATTAAAAATAAAAACTGAAAAATTTAAATTAAAATATTTAAAAAAATTTATTCAGAAATTTTACAGAAAAAATTCTAAATTTAAAATGAGTATCATAATATTTTTGGTGACACTTCAAGAATATAAGATTCAAAATAGCTGTTTTTAAAACTCATAATTTCCTAAACGCTTAAAATTGTTTTATATGTCTTTGAAACATTAATTTGAGACTGTGTAACAATATGTTCAGTTCATTTCTCATAAAAATGCTGTCCTTGTAGTCAGTACTTTTTCCTGATGAGGTTGATTGCTTTAAATACATTTATACGATTTTCTAATATAAAATTGATTTTCTTCGGGATTCTTTTTGTTCAAAATAAAATTAAGTTACGTAGTTTAGTCAGCTTTAGGAACATTGCTCTGTGTTAATATGAAATTAAATCCATCTAAAGAAACAGTACATGATTCAGATATGCTTCAGTTGCTTTTTATTGCAATGTGTGTAACGGGTTCTCTTACATTTGCTCTTTAACTTACTTTTTGGCTACTTTATAACGTTATTTGAGGAATTTAACTTGTTAATAAATCTTAACTTATGTAAATGATAATTGCTCTAAATATTAGAAAATGCTATAAATAAGAAAGAAAGAAGTAAAGATAATGGACATGTAAAACTGCTTAAAGAAGATTCGAGAGTGCAGTGCACATGAAATCAGTTCAAGAAAATTAAACAATCATACGATAAACGTTACTAAATCATTTGAGTAAGCATTGCTTTTAACTCGGATTCAGTATTGAGGTTTTGAGGAATGTAAAATGTTTATTTTAACAATGGTTGAAAATGTGAGTAACTACTCCCCACTCGTAATATAAACTCTTATATTTGATAATTTTCTTATAAGGATAAGAGTAGGTTTAATTTTTTCTAATTTGACAATTTTATTGACTGATTGCTCAGGAAAGTTTTGACTGATTACTTAGTGAGTTTGGGTGGATCATATCCTGAGTTCCGCTGTTGGGTCTACACATGTTCATGTTTGAAATCAGCATTTACGTGTAATTTTAATAAAAAAAAGCTTAAAATACAAACATATTACACAAAGTAAATTTTTGAGCTTTCGATTTTTCTGTATCCAAAAAAGTATAATAATTCAACGGTTATTTGTCTAACATCAAATATTTTCAGAATTTTAAAATGGAACTATAATTAAAGAAATAGGTTTCTTTGTATGTCAGTACTACGTATTTTATAAATATAAAATCTGATTTAAGAAATTACCACTCAAATATATTTAGAAGTATTACATTTCATGTAGCGAAAGATACTCAATAAATATTCAAATACAGAATTTCAAATGTGAAAAATATTAATGTATTTACAGTAAGTGTAATAATATATTTTTCTTAATACTATAAATTATATATACTTTTTATTATTCATTAAGTTTTTGTTTATATAGAACTTTTAAATGTTTCTTTCGTTTTGTAATAGACATTTAGATATTAAAAATATTTCATAAGATAATCTTAATTTAAATTCCATTGTACTTACTTAATATTTAAGGTAAATTTAACATAAATTCACAAAATATACATTACACGTATTTTCGGAGCTTATTGAGGATTATACTATTGCTGAATCTGTTGTTTTGATGAAGGAATGAATATAAATAGTCATCCTGCTTAAAATTATCTTTGAAATATAAGAATAAAATGTATATTCTTACATTTGTAATCAATATAAAAAACAACTTTGTTGATTTGTTCACCAACATGATCTTTATAAATAAACTGACATTATTCATTAATATGCCAATAATAGTATTAGAATTTAACATTATGTAACTTTACATAATCCAAACAATAACATTTTAATTATTTGCTATAAAAACAATAAATATTATCGTTCATCTTGTAAAGTACACTAACTAAAATATATTTCTCATTCGAAACTACCAAAGAACGTTAAGATAATTAATATTCTTTTTAACTATCCGTGTAATGTCACATAATTCTGTCTATAGTTATAATCCTTTACATACTGGTCTCTAGAACTCAAGTTATTGCTAGAATTTTGTATCTAATTAGAAAACAAATGAACATAAGACATAACATTTTGAAGAGCTTTAAGTAATTTTAACATCACGCTTAAGTTGAAAATATTTTACTGTATTTTTTTCAGAATTTTGAGAAAAAAATGAATTAAAGAGGTTTTAATATGCAGTGTGTCTATCCTTACTTGTATTAAATGGGCAGTATTGACTTTCCATAAATTGAATTAAGTTCTTATACGTCTACACATGGACCATTCGTTTTTCCAGGTCAATTTACAACTTCGTCAGAGTAATTAAGATTATCACTTGTCTATAGAGATAGTGTCTATGATGCTCGATCTAATTAAAGTGGAAAATCGAGCTGGTCATTTGATTCTCTCCAAACCTTGCTGCTAAAGATATTCATGAAGAAGGCTCTGAAATCGCTGAATTATACATTCACATCCCATATGACAATTCTTCACTTATATAAGTAACAAATGATATGACAAGAGAGTCGTAATCTCAGTCCGATAATTTACAACAGTTCTTTTGCAGTTTAACTGTAGGTCAGTGTTGCGAAGATTAAAAATTTAGAGCCTGATTGATCTTAATGCAGTGCTATCTTGCCTGACGTAAGCGTGTCATTCTTTGTCGTCTATAAAGAGGGACATATACCTTGAGGTGTCTTGTAAACACCCTACGATTAAGAAGATTACCGCGTTCCGTAAATGCAGATACCGTCATCCTTGATAATGTACAAATATCTGAAAAGTCTTGAAACATAACCTCTTTAGGACAGAAAGAGCTAAAAGGTTATCTGGCACAAACGTACTGTTCTATGGGTGGAAAAGATAAGGCCATCGTAATACTGAAATTTTGCATTTAATTCTGTTTTTTGAACCCCAGGCTCTTTGAGCATACCTAGACACAAAATTCATCAAGCATCGTTAATTTATAGATAGAAATGTTTCTGGTAATCTGATTTCCCGCTAACTTAACGAAACATGTAAGAGACATTTCGAAACATGGTTGAGAATATCTTAGGTTTAATAATAAGATTAACCAGCGAAAACAATTTTCACGCAAATTACAAAAACGAGGAATCTGTAATATTCTATTAACTGTATATTAGTGAATAATTCTTTGAAAAATGCGTGGTGTTTGTAATTGTTTTGCACTGTCTCATGAAAATTTAGCTAATGATTATTTCCATTAACCATATATATATTATGATTGTTTATTAATCTTTTAATGGTGAGCATTATAAAACTGTCTGAATTTTAACATTTAGAAGTCAGTGCATCATATTTAAATGCGATTTTTTGAATTTAATATTACCAATCCCTCAAAATGTTCTGCGGAAGAGAACCTTTTAATTATATTAAACAATGTTATTTTCAGTTATCGGTAAACACGTTAAAATATGTCTTATATTGCACATTATCGTTGATTTAACTACTCGACAAACGTGATTATAAAACCTCAGAAACAATGACCATTATGGGTCACTCTTCTGAAATCATACGAAGCACATTTTTGTAGGCATTTTGTAGAACCATTAGGGGAATAACTTATTCCACGAATAATGCCAAAGTTTTAATTTTGTTTTTGTCTCTTTCTGTAGAAAAATTTGTTCCAGACCCTTGCGTGTCTTCAATTAGCAAACGGGTGAGCACGATGGACAATTCGGTAGAAAACTCTTAATGTGAATTCCAAACAAACATCGTCTTTATCACGAAGAAAATGACTGAGTGTCTCTATCACGCTACATACATAGCGCGTGATTCGTTGTCTTGTCCGCATTTTGCTGCAATTTGCATTTTGATAACTCACGAGCTAGAGCGAGCAAAATAAGACATTCGTTACATTTCGGGCACGTCAGAGTAATTTTTGGTGCTTTAAAATTAATATAGTGATGAGAATGTTTTTCATTTTAATTTGTCGAATGATGACATGAATATGTATATTTGAGAGGGAAAAAATGTTTTACGGCGACAGATCGCACTTTGAGATAGGACTCACGACATACCTAGAAGAAAATAGAACTAGCTCAAAAACTTTCACATGGGACTCAAAATCCAAACTATGGGATTCCCTTTGAGAATAGCTATTATGCAGTAATTATTTAATTTTGAGAGCAATTTCTTCTTTATTCTTAACTTTTTATACCCGTTAGCAAGCTACCTGTTACTTCAAAACTTATAAGTTCATAAAATAAAGTTATTTTTTCGAAACATTTTAGGGTAAACATTTTGAAAGAAAAATTAATCTTTATTTATGATTTCATATCGGCTCTTAACTTTAATTCATTTTTATTATTTTAGAAAACAATTTACTCATCCGGAAGAGTGAGTAACTTTACACTCGATAGGGTGATTCAGAAGAGATAGGAAAAGCGTTAAAAGTCTGTAGCACAGGTTTTTTTTCTTCATAGAATATATGGCTCAAATTGAAATGTAAACTTAGGAGCAACATAGTAACACTCGATAATATAAGAAAAAAACATAAAAATAACTTATGCGTTATAAAGTCAATCTTATTTTCTTAGTTAATGTTTACAAATAATTCTCAAAAAACGACTACCTATGGTGATACAAAAATAACATCAGAGCAGGAGGGATTGGTGAACATTTTGGAATATTCCAGGTACATCGCGAATCTCCCCAGCAACACCCGAAATTCTTGCAATTATGACTTTTTTACATTCAAGAAGAGTTTCATACATCATACTCTTTGGACGTACCCACAAAAAGAAATGAAGGCACGAAAATTTCATAGGGACCATGGGGGCCAAAAAAACTACGAGACCATTTCTGGCAACACTCGTTGCAGAAACGTCTGGTAATTGCCCTCATCAAAATGTCCCTGAAAAAGTTATGGACTTATTATAATTATATGTGAAAGACATTGATGGAGTAGTATCGCTGTTTTGTGAACACACATTGAGGGAGTATTATCGCTGATTTGTGAACGCACATTGATGGAGTAAAATCGCTGATGCACATTTGTAATTGCACCATGTTGATTTACAGATGCACAGATGTGTTTAAGTGAGTGTAAAATGCTACATCTTGTGCGAAAGTGCATTCATCGGTGAAAAGAACAGTTGCTTCAAAATTTGATTTTGCAGCACTCGGTTGTTGGAGTACGAAATCTACGTGATCAGAACAATCTTCTTAAATCAATGCTTGGATGCTTTGAAAATTATATAGATGCAATTTTTATCTCATCAGAGAATCCCCATACCATAGATTGTAGTACATCATATTTACAGTCCAAAACTCGTGCGTTGGTCTTGTAGCTGATCCCATTCTATAAAATATTCTCTTCCACATGTATTGTTCTGGTATTCCTTGTAGTATCTTCATCGCACTGGGAAGTATAAAAGGAACTCTTTTTGCTTAGCAGCTGCTGCAAGAGAGCTGATATTTTCGGATATGGTCATCACCTGTGAGTAAATCGCACACCGTACAAGCGTTAAAACTCTGTTGTATCTTCGTTAGCAGCTATGGAAATCAAATACATTTACATGTATACATTTATATAAAATAGGAATGTCGTTTTAAAGTTTCAGGAACGGTCGTTTGTAAAAGTGCTAAAGTGTTTGCATTTCAATTTAAACCATGTATTATTTGATGAGAATTGTTTTTATTGGTCTGACACCTATTAAATCTTTTCCATCCTTTCTGAATTCCTCTGTATTTCGATTTCATGAAAACTGTGAAGATTTTAAAATATAGTATGGAATTTAGCACTCAAATAATTCAACGGCTATCCAAATTTCTGAATTCCTCACAAAAACCGTGAATAGAATGCATAATAAAATATTAAAATTTTTTGTCATAGGTTGCACTTAAAATTTGATTTACCTTTTATAACTAAAGGTTTACTACTCAACAAAACGTATACGTATACTATATATCTATTTTGTAATATTTTATCAAACTTGGTTTATTTCGTCATTTTTTAAGTTCTATTGTTTTTTTTCTATGCATAAGCTACAGATTATCCAGTTATAAAGGATTTAATTTAAACACTTAAGCAATTTGTACTCAATCAATGATAAATGGATGAGATATACTTTGATATTACTGTGAAAAATTTAAAATAAAATAATTATTCATAGGTATATAAGAAAATCTCAGTAAACCCAGTTTAAGTTTCACAACTCAGATATTAAACAACTGTGAGTGCAATACCTCAAACTATTAAAGTTATTTGAAATTATAAAAGTAGCTGCATATTTCATTGGAGTACTCCTGAAAATTCTAGAATATTATTTTTTTACCATTGCATGCTGTTAATGTATGTATCACTCAATCGTTTAAGACACTGAACTCTGATACATTCACTTATACAAAAATAATTAAATATACGAGTATTTCTTAAGCATTGGATATATTTTAAGACACTTCATACCAAGAAATTTATATATATATATATATATATATATATATACAGACAAACACACACACACATATATATATACTTTAAAGCAAAATTATATCTTAGTGTTTTTCCGATTTAATGTAATACAGTATTATTCTTAATTCAAAAAGTAGAATTTCAATTTTATAGCACTTCATGTTAACGCAGAACAGAGTATAAGAACCAATAATTACATTAAAATAAACAAACGGCTAAAACAGATGTTAAAATTTCACATATTCAATGTTGCAGCAATTGTGGATATGCAAACAATATTATAGAATGTAAACGTACAAAAATTTCAGTCCTAAATAAACGAATTTTAACTCTAGTATAAGCAGTAACTAAGCAATTTAGTATAGTAAGATTAGTTGCTGCTCAAAATGTATTGAAACAATTAATTGTATCTGTATCATTTTAAATGCGAAATATGAACTTCTTTCTTTCTTATATTTAGAAATGGTATTAAAGAAATAAGGGAAACGTTGATTGCTTACTTTATTTTCTTTGTATCCGTTTCAAAGATTCATAGTTTAAAATTAACGCATAACTAAGCTTCTGCATTTTGTTTTAAAAGAAATGCAAATTGTTTCATTTAGCATTTAATTGTTATTCTTTCGCTTATGAAGCATTTAATTTTGTATTAAAAGATAGAATTCCCAATTAATATTTTTAAACTGCGTAAGAATTTCTCTTGTTAAATTGTTTTGTAAAGAATATTAATCAAACTCCCGATGTAAAGCAAACACTTAAGCTCCAAGAACTGCCAAATAATTTTGCTAGTAATAAGTATTTTAAAAATACCTTTCTTCATAATTTGTACATTATCAAGCACCCATTATTTATTTTGTTTTTTGAAACATTTCATGAAATGTATTTCATTTAATAAAAAGCGTTATCAGAAAGCGCAATTGATATGAAACACATTTAGAAACAAAAATTGTTTCCTATCTTTTTTAAGTTTATCAATTTTTACATCGTTCTCAATAAATAAATTTGATACACTTTCATTGAAGTATTTAGGTATTTATTTTAACTAAATAGCAAATTATTTTACATCCTAATTAATTTAAATAAGCATTAAATTCGATTCTTGGAATTACCTTTTATAATAGTTATCATTATTTCTAAGGTATTTCTAAGATTTATGTTAATGCAGTAATAACACCATGATAGTTACAAATTTATTTCAAATTAGGATTATTAACTACTTCTTAAATATATATATATATATACATTGAATATAATTTATATATTTTCTAGCATTATATATTGATAATGATAGAGCAATTACAATTCTTACGTTTCCGTTACAAAACATCTAAAATATGTTTTACTAAGTAAATATCTTGATTTTAAATTGTCTAACTTTTTTTTTTCATTTGACAAATGTTTGATTTTATTTATTTAATCTAGAAAGTAATTTTGATTAAAAATATTTCTTAATCATTTCAATTTCATTATTTTAAATGTGTTATTATAAATGAAACCCATATGGTGAATCTAGAAACTTAACGCAAAGTAAAAGATTTCAAATTTAATTGTAAGTTATCTGATCTAGCTTGAAGCCAATGGCGCAACTTTAATTAATATTTTCTTAAATATATAATTGAACCATAATTAACAGAATACTATTATATATATGAGTCCTTTATAGTAATATCCCGTTTTATATCAAATATAACATATATATAATTAAATTTATTAGACTATTTTCTTTCCTAAAAATATCAGTTACACATTTCATTTATTTAAAAGCAAGTAATAAATATTATTAATCTCTCAAAATGTGAGAAATGAATCTCACATTTTGAGTTTCCCAATCTCTTAGATTGTGCGCTGAAACTATAGATAATTCTAAATAAATTCTATCTAAAATAACGTTTCAACCTAACTTGAATAATTGTAAAATTTATTGTATATAAACCAAATCACATATATAATTTCAATATGTACACAATAGATAAGTTCAAATTTTTCATTCACGAGTTATTTCATTTCTACACTCAGGCTAAAAAATCACGTAAAAATCTGTGGAATGGTATGCAAATGGTATGTATCTATATGACTGGTATTTTCGTCTCTTTCATGCTGGAGATCTTAGACTAAACTGCCTTTAGACTTTTGTATGGTTACTCAGGCTTTCTATTGCTCGCATTAAATGGTCTGCGTGCTCGACTTTCCACAGACTAATGTCTGCATTACGGAGTGCGTGCCGGTTATTACCTCCATTACTGTGTTGAGTGGTTATGCATGTTTTCGGAGTGGTGTGATGGTGGACTTTTCGGTTATGTGTTACAATTTTATTTATTTTTTTCCGATATCTTTCACCGATTGTTTCTATATTAAGTTTATACTTCCATTGGTTAAAGTGATGAATATATTTTTCTTTTGACTTCTACCTGTTTAATATAGTTTTTACAGAAGTATAAGATTATTTTATTTTATGCTTAAAGCATCTTCTGCAGTTTATTTACTAATCATCATTTTTTATACAAAAATAGATATATTTTGATATAATGAACCCGATTACACACAAAAGGTTGTTTACTGAAAGCAAAGTATTGTTTCATTCAATAGCATGCTTCTAATTGGAGTAAAGGTGAATTTTAAGTTGAAAAAAGCTTTATACTTTTTAAAGAGTTCTAATGAAATTGCATACAATAATAATTAACAATTAAAAGGTTTCCTTTAAATGAAGTTTAAAGTTTATTTTTACAGTGACTATTTCTACAGTTATACAGATACTAATGCGTTAAGTATAGTTGAATAATAATATTTTATAAAATTTTTGCTACCAACCACAATGGTGATGATTAAAATAAAACTTTCATCCCATACATCATCAGATTTTCTTTTAAGATTGTTAGTGTTATAATCGTTTAATGTTCAGAAAAATTTAAATACATTAGGAAGGAAAATAATCTGATACGAATTGCAAGACATGAGTGAACTTAAAAGTTTTTTCAAAAAAATATATGTATTGTGTAGAAAAAACATTAGTTACAGAATTCTAACATGACTTAAATCAATAGTCTGTACTTATATTGTGTTGTTTTTCTCAGGATGAAAAGTAATAAGCACTTATTTATGAAAATATTTTATCGTGTTTCGAATTCAAAAAATAAAGTATTTATTTAAAAATTAGTCTTTATTAAAAACCATTCTGAAACGAATAAAATTTTTATTTATATTAATTGTGAAATAAACGAAATTAAAATTTACATTAATTACAAAGACAATGATACCTAAAGTTACATTGATTATTTGATGTAATTAGCTGCTATTCTTATATGTTTTGACAATATATAATAAACTAAAATTTACTTTGAATTACATCCACAGTAATTTTTTTAGTTTTTACTAAAACTATGGCACTTTACTTCTTAAAGAGCCACGCAAAAACGGAATCTGTACTAAAATTGAAATGTTAATTTAAGCCAATTTTTGTGAAACTTAACCAGTAAGTTATTTTATTTACTTTTAAATTATCAGATATATTGGTGATCTTATTCATTTATAAGATCCACAAGTCAATGTATCCATTACTTAATCAAAAAGTGCATTTAATGAAACAGAAATAAAAGAAACAAATGAATCATAACATATATCTCACAGGTTACTCATTTTAATGATACTTCACAATTAAGTCGAAAACTTATAAATAGATCATTTTTGATTTTCATAGCTTTATCTATGCCTGCTGTATGTGACCAGCCATTCAAATCCCCCCCAATGCCTTCTAATGAGCTTTAATTAAGCTATGAAAAAGCAAATCGTTAATTCAGCTACTAATTCTGCCAAAGAACGTGAAGGCGAACAATAAGTTTCACTGTATGCTTAACTCAATATGTTCTTTAAGTTCATACGTGGAGTGGTTTGAAAACATAGCGAGGAAATTACCAGCTCAAGAGTCATCACGGGTGTTCTAAAATTATAAATTCCATCGTCAATAATTCTTGTACAAATTTGGAGCAATCTAAATCACCAGAAATCACACGACTTTAGTTAGTTCATGTGAAGTATTTCATTTAACATTCAGAAGAAAATATTCAAAATTCTCCAGTAATTTTATTGAAATCTCCCTCTAAATATTGAAAATTCAGCATAATGAGTAGATTCCATTTCAATAATTAGTCCTGAAAAATCTACTAATAAGAATGTTTACATCAAATACGGAAATTGCTTAAATTAACTCTGTCACCATCCTTCCATTTTTCAGTCATTTTAATGATCTTTTCATTTGGTAATAAGGAAACAGGAATAGGATATGCTTCCAGCTACAGAAAAATCCCTAGCACTTAACAAATTTCCCTTTCCAGTAAAATCCACATCCATTGAAACTCTGATTACTTTAATATCATTACCACCTATTAAGAAACTCCAGTTACAAATTAGCGCTAGGAAAAGATGCCATTTTGCTTTCAATCTGTTCTCAAAACGGCATAATCAAAGCGAGCTTCTGTCTTTAACGATTTAACGTTACTTTGATATTCGTAAGTATTGATACGAACTTATTTCTAGAGCTCGTTAAAATATTCTTAGCTAATACGGAATGTGAAAGGTGCGAGGAAAGTTTTCATCAATGCATTTGCTGAGAGTAATTCTCTGTAGAATGTCATTAGGTAAAGACTGAATAGATTGGTACTGCTTTAACGCTAAGACTTGCGTTAAGATATCAATAAGTTATGCAAATGCGAAAGGGCTGGAATGAAACAGTAAAAAGGAATAAATTGAATGCAGTATGACAATAGTTACTTATAGTAAATATTTCTAAAAATTAGACTAAATTTGTCGGAATTCATCGACTTAAGTTTATTAATATTTACAGCATTTTCCCCCTCCGGTACACATGTGATTAGTTGTTTTACCTGTGATAATGACTATATTGGTGACGGTAATCTTCCACCAAAGGCAATTAGTTTCTGCCTTTTCAACATATATAGCCCTCCCCTTTCTCTTCAGAATTTTCTCATTTATACCTGTATATCAGTCTTCAGTTTTCAAACGCGAAATATTGAGATATTCATATAAATGTATAAAGATATAAACATCTTCGTTTCTGAATGTCATGCCTAATCTAGTTTTAAAAATGATTTATTACATTTGTCGTTAATTTACACCTAAATTTCAGGAATCCTGATTAAAGAATTGCTTCTTTTGTACGTCAAATATGTGTGACAATTCTTTTACTGTAATTTTAAATAATGATTCCCTCCATTCTTTAGATACATAAATTACAACATGTATAATAACTATGACCTCTTAATTTTATTTATCTTCAAAAGGCTCTACATAAGATGTATAGATAGGACAAGCATAGGAATTCGAGAACTTTGTAGAAATAGGAAGATAAATAATTAATGAGGAAGTTAACTGATGCGATAGATTTAAATAACTGAATAGTTAATAAAATATTAAAACTACTAATTGTAATATAATAAATTACTTTGTTTCGATTACTTAGTGTGATTGTAATAACTGATTATTACTTCAACATTTGGAAGGTATTTAATTCTGTTTTCCTAAGTATTCCCGCCTACTAGATTTTTTTTTTTCGTACACATAATGTTCATCCTACAAAATCTTTTTCTATCATTTTCAAATCTAGATTATTGTATCTAACCAAATGTAAAACAATTAATCCCAAAATTGAAAAAATAATAAAGGTTTCTGAGAAAGTAAATTTTTCCTCCAATTTTTGAAAACATGTTTGCATCTATCTTAATGATTTGAATATAGGTTTCAGGAAAAATGTAATTACACAGAAGCCTTTACATTTCTTACCTTTCGGTTGCTTTTATTGCAATAAAATAAATACAATACTTCCCATATTAGGTTGAAAGTAAGGATTCTATGGAATAATTATTATGTTCATGAACTCAAAATGACTGGTAGACTGGAACTTTTAATGGATAATAAGAGTTATTTTATCATTGATCTCCTGATATCATGAAAATTTCTTTTATTTTTCATTTAATGAATATGCTCCTTCTCAATATTATTAACTTAATATGATTTTTTTATCTTTATATTTATATTAAACGTTAAATTACCGAACTTTCAAAATTAATCTGAAACATTTTAAATATCTTATTTTAGAACATTTAATGCATTTTATGAAGTGGTTTCCTAAATTTTATTGAAACAGGATCTACATAAACTGCTAAATTCGAAACAGATATTTACTTAAATGTTATTAAATATAAAATAATTCATTCTTCTGCAATTTAAGTTCCTTTTTGTAACCTTAGTAAAAAAAAATTAAGAATATTTATTTAAAACTGATTTTACTTTAAGAACAAAGAAAACATATTCTTGCATAACAGCACAATTGAAAAGAATTTTCTTCCTTACCATAGTTATTTCAAAACAAATATCTTAAATGTTTGATAACTAATTTGATAGTCTTTAGCTGTTTTATATCAAGACTCAGGTATAAATTTATTTTTCAGTAAAGCAATTTGAGTAAACTTACTAGATATTTTTAATGTTTATATGCAATTATTTTATTTTTATAAATTTAATTAACAACTCTAGGCTTAAACAATGTTAACCATTAGAAACTTTTTGAATAAAAATATATTAGTCTATAAATAATAGTAAAATGAAAATAGCTAAAACTTATTAGCTAAAGTTAGCTAAATGTTGTTTCAGGATAATTTCACTGCAATTTTCTCTTAACGCATATTCAATTACAACTCAAACTGTTATTAAACCCCATACATGAATGTTTGTTTTTCGAGCGCGTTTCATGCATCTTGCTTCACTTTCGTAATTAAATATGGTAAGGGAGCGTAAAATTTGGTTAAATGTAAGTCATAAAAGAGAATTAAATTAGCAGTATGCAAAATATTTAACTTACAGTTTCTATTTTATTGCTTTACTTTTTGCTTCGTTAATTCTCTACGTAAAACGTTTTAATTGATACGTAAGATTAGTCCATTATGAAAGAATTTAAATACATAATAAGCAAACAAAAGGAATAATTTTAAAATAAAAATAAAGCATTAAATAGAATTGTTTTCTAGATAATTTTTCGGATATGAATATTTTAAAATGATGTAATTTTCTAACACATAAATTTGCCCCTACAGAATAAAATCAATCATATGTTATAAACTAATTATTGACATAAAAGTCTATTGATTTAATCAACTTAGCAGAATAATGAATTTTTATGTACTTAAATACATTAAATCAAATTCAACATTTACTTAAGGATCTTAAAGAAATTTAGTTGAAGTTGCATCAAACGATATATATTTGCACTTCTATATATTAACTCTTATTAATCCTTTACCGTAGAAAGAAGCAACAAATCTAGCAAATTAATATGTTTTATGCCTTAAATTAATTCTTATTTCAGGTATTATGTAGACAACAAAAAACTGAAATAATGGAAATAGTTTTTAAGAAAACATAAATTCTACAATAAAATATCACCAAGTATAAATATATATATATATATATATATATATATATATATCACGAATCCTTTGTTCTAACACAAATTATTTCCAAATTTTTTTCCAAATATTAAAATGCTGTTTTTACAACCTAATATCACCTCTTTGATTTAGCCACTCGATCTCGGTCTTTTCACAGTATTTAAAAGATACTACATAAAGGAAACTTTTAAATACATTTTAGACTCACGGAAGAAGGAAATTTTTTTGATGTGGAAGCATGGGGGAAGCTTACGATTATGGACAGTGTTACAGATGCTTCATTTGTCATCAAACAGTTGCACCAATCGACTTTAAAAGCTTGTTGGAAAAATATTTTCTCACTATACGTCAAAAGTAGAAGTTTTGTAGTCCAAAAATCAGTGGTGAGTTTTGAAATTATAAATTTTTTTCAATGCAATTGGTGGCGAATTTTTTAACAACATGCAAACGGTTGACATCAAAGAAATGATGCTGGAAAATCCTTTGGTTGAGAATGGCTTGATCGAATTTATGATAGTTTATGATAAAAAAGAAATCAATAATGACGAAGTCGAAGGCGAAATTCAGCTACTAGCCATTGATTTAATTCGCGAGGGCTTGGAGTTGCTACAAATATGTAACATTTTCTTACTCATGATCCTGACATAGAGCGTGCATTAAAATTTAAATGCAATCTTAAGTTTTTTGTAGCAGGATGTCAAGAATTATATAAGCAAATTAAGAACCTCCCCAAAAAACCGCTAATAACAGGCTTTGTAACAACAAAAAAAATCAACAGAGCCCTTGATAAAGAAGGAAATTCTTCATTGAAATCAAAGCCGACAGTTGTGGTAGATATATCTGACACATCTCCTGATGATAGCATTTTTCATCCATTTCGTAATAAACGTGCACGCTTGTTATTAATTAGCGATAAATAGTTGTTAGTTAGTAGTTTTATTCCTAATTTCAATTTCAATTATTATGTGTGGTACATAGCTAAGGGCCGAATTTTAGTTGGTACACTAACTTCAGTTTTTTTTTTTTTTTTTTTTTTTTGTAATAAAATGAAATGTTTTTGTTTTATAAATATATAATATGGATTTCATTATTACTTTTTTGCCCGGATCTTTTGGAAAATATTTAGAATTATTTCAGCTTACACGATTTTTTAAAGTTGTTGAAACGTCACACGTACTTTTTTACAAGAATTTTTTGCACGGCTTACTGAGGAATGTATAAGCCCTGTAACAACTGTAAAAAAGATTTGGGTACATATATATATAGCATATAAATGAACAAACTATTTTTTATTTCAAATTTATTTTGTGCAAAACATATAACTGCATTTACTTCTTTAAGCATCATAAGGTCTGTTATTATCAATATTTTTAACAAAACAGCGATAATATTATAATGCGTATTAATCAACAAAAGCGTGGCAAAAATTAACGGAAAAAACAGATTTAAGAAAAAAAATTTCAACAAAATATAAGTTAGACAGTTTTGTACTCAAAAATATGAAGACGTTGAAAAAAGTATTATTAAGATTGCGCCTAATAATAATGGATGGTTATGCTTTCAACATACTGTCATAAGTCATTCAGCGAATATTTGCACTATACATGGTTATACTTATTTTAATCTATTTGTTGTATTTCGTTTGAGTATTTCCTCAAAGGCAAGAAATAAGTATCTCAAACAAAACATCACCCAGAATTGAAATTTTATCTACACCATTCTTTAAACAATTTTTCTGCTTATTTTACCAGCACAATGTTATTTATAGGAACGCTATCAGATTCTGAAAGAAATGAAATCAATAACTTTCTCTAATGATACCATGTCGTAAGGCCCCCGTTATTACCTTCAATCATAGCATTGAGCGTATCTTGATGTTTTAGACTGCAATAAGTATTCTACTGAAAAGGATATGTTTAGTCTTAAAGCCTTCCCTGATCTGTATTCATAGCTGTTGGGGCTGTAAGGTATGATTTGGCTTTCAATGATATTTTATTGTTCTATTCATCTACATTTTATTCTAGTCTAATATATTTTTATTGAAAACCATTTCCTTCAAACAATTGTTTGCATATGACCTATAAAAATAGTCATTTTCATAGATAAAGGCATTCTGTAAAAATGAAATGTTTTTGTCAAATATTTTAACATTTTCCAATCATTTACTTTAGATCATACATATCTTTTCAACTAAATGACTATATATGCATTTCGTAATCTAATTGCTTAGAAACAGTACTTTAACTGATGTGTAAAAACTTTTAATCGGCAAAATCTTCCTAGTTAAAAAATATTAAATGAAAAAGTAATAAATAAATGTCAAGAAAATGAATGTATGTTAAAAACAAAAGGAGAACTCAAACGATTATAAATAAATAGATTTATTTTCTCTTCTCTATTTTTAAACATGTTAAAAGACTTTTGCGTTTAAATTTTCTAATATGAATAATAAACGATAGCATTTGTTTTCTTAATTATATCTTATGAACTCTATTTAATAGAAATACTAAATTTATAACTAAAAGTTTTACTCAACGAAAGTCTGAAAATATTCTCAAAACTTTGAAGTTTTGATAATTTTGCAAGCGAAAGACTTTTGTGATAATCAATAAACTTTCAGTATTTAGAAATAATGTTAATTTGACATTTTTTTCTCTCTTGCTTCTTTGGTATCCCTTATTTTGATTTTAAAAGAGTACTACTTTAGATATTAAGTATAAAAATTTAATAAATTTTCCTATTAAATTAATTTGAATTTTGCCCAACGAATTATTTTCCTTTACCAATATTCCCTACCTTAACTCACATCACTTTCTATTAACCACTGAAGAAAAATAAATTTTGTTGTTTTATAATAAGAATAAGAACTTGAGTAAGCATATTGACATCTTTGTTATCAAGTGAGCATATGTCACGCATTTTGTTTTACCAGTGTTGTTCTAGTCAATCGAAGAATTCGAGTCCTGATTAAGTCCTAGACTTTGATATGTAGAGTAATAATGTTTGATTCAATTTAAATGAAATATTATGCAATAACCTTACCTAATGTTGTATAGAATTCAATAGTCAACTCACATACCGATTTCAATATTGAACCATTTTTTTTTTCTTTTTCAATTTCGGAATTTCTGCGTCACATTATCCTCAGGCTTATTAAATTAATCTAATACGGATATCCATAAGAATTTATAGAATAATAATTTTTTCACCATGCTTACCTAAATTTTCACTAAGCCTATATTAATCCTTTAATTAGTATTTACATCCTATTTAGCTATATTATCGTAATATAACTAACTAATTTTTTAAAAATATCAGAAACAAAAATGTGTACTATGTAAAATAATCAATTTAAACATACTCTGTTTAGAAATCTGTTTTCGCTCGACAGCGAAAACGTGTCCTTTAGGAGTAGTTTGTAGCCCCCCATACGTATTTTAATACCTTTATAATAAACCTTCAAGAGTGTGTATGATTCCATGAGCATGAACATTAATATTATCGTACGTCTCATATTAGCAGGTATATTCACATGAAACTCACGTTAAAACTCGCGTATATATTCGTTTTCATACGGCACATAGAATTCCTTACAAAAACATAACTTTCCTTATTCCCTATATTAACTCAAATATTCCTGTACCTTGTTGTGATGTATTAGAAGATACCTTAGACATTATAAAAAGTGTCGAATAAGTTAATACGAGGGCTATTCAGTAAGTAAAGAACGTTTCCGTCTGACGTTGCTAGGCGCGCGCGGATCAAGTATATTTTGGTGTCTGCCCGCTCGGTATATCAGTCGTCGTCCAGCCATCACAAGGGGAATATTTCCACACTGCCCGTTTTTTTCAATATTCAAATTTAAAATGTGCGCTGCAATTGAAAATCCCACCAGTTGTGAGGTGTAGTCTGTGATACGGTTTTTGTTGGCAAAAAATCTAAAACCTATGGAAATTTATCGGCAAGTGTGTGAAGTGTACGAAAACAACGTAATGAATAAAAGTTCAATCCGGAAATGTTGCATTCTGCTTAAAAATGGCCGAACTAACGTTCACGATGATGAGAAGAGTGGACGCCTTAGCATTGTGACTGACGAACCGGTCGCTAAAGTCGATGAAAATATTCGTGAAAACCACCACTTCACAATAATGGAGCTTTCGCTTAGTTTTCCACAAGTTTCACGGATTTTTTTTTGTTTGAAATTTTCACACAACAGCTAGGCTACCGCAAATTTTGTGCAATATGGGTGCCGAAATTGCTTACAGACCACCATAAAGGTCAGCGAATGGAGGCAGCTTTGATATTGCTGGAGGCCTACGACAGACTTAGTAATTCATTTCAAGATGAAGAACTGGCGAACAACACAGCACTTCGAAGACGACAAGGAGCTGCGGGTGCGCGTCACGGAGTGGCTGAGACTGTAGGCGGCATAATTCTATGACGAAGAAATTTCAAAGTTTACCCACCTCTATGATAAGAGCCTCAATTTGTTTGATGACTACGTAGAAAAGTAGAATTTTAGTCGCTCTTTCTGATGTATATAATATTTTTTTTCTTGCACTTAGTTTCTTTTTAATTCCAAAACGTTCCTTACTTTCTGAATATGCCTCGTAATACTGCCAAATGCACTATACACTTATATCAATTTCCACTGTAATGATTTGCTGTGTATATGCGTTGAATACTATGCAACTCAATAACCTGCACAATACAAATATTTCATTTTATTGGTTTACAGTTTAAGTGGCTGAAGTGGTCATGGTCACGAACTCGTAGCATATGTTGTTTCCATCGAATCGTTGGCTCTTACTGACATTGACTGTTGCACGTTAAATCAGTAGAGGTCCCATTCCTCCAATTGGAGAGTAGTGGAAATTTGAAGAGGGAGATGCCACCTTCAGTGTTGTACTTATCACATGAATGAGACTTAAAATTATGTTCTTCGTGAATTTTCCTCATGTTGTTTCTAAATAGAACGTTATCAAACATCATTCAAACTATTAATAATTTTATTGTACTGTTTAATGTATCGCTCCCAACTATCCTAAGTTCTAAAATTATCCGTTCATTAAGATTTCGTAACCATTGATGCTTTTCTCAAATAAGGATTTATGTATAATTAAATTGGATTTTTTTTCATATTTATATTAAAACATTAAAAATTCTAAATTAATAGTTTTGGAAATTAAAATGAAACTTATATTTGTTTCTTTTCAGATTTACATTCACATTAATTCCAGTAAACAATGTTGCAGAAGTTAATTGAACTCCGGTATAAATTATGAATTCAAAACAACCCACAGCAGCGAAGCTTTTAAAATTACATCTACGTCCAAAGTATTCACGAAATTCCTTAAACAGCCGTCAGAAACAACCGCAAGACTTCACGAATATAATTCATTCTCGGATAATAAATATTACATACCACTTCCTTTTGGGAGCGCGCACGAATACTTCGCGGGTAATCACGAATAACCGTTTGATAACAACAAAATCCTTTTGATCTAAATTCAAACTTTAGACCATGCATTAAGGTGAGAAAACAAAATTAAGTATTCAATCATTTTCATTGGGAGCATATGCCATCAACATATTAATAATGATGGCAGAAGGAGATTTTGTACAGGGGCTGTTCCTTAACTATGAGGCGAAGCCTTGCGAAGATTTCCGATTTTAAAACGAACAGGATTATTGCGGGGCGCCATTCGTCACGTTTTGGGGCTAAGGGGCGGACATTTTGAAGCCCCACTTCTAGTACTTAATGATTGGCCACAGCGTTTATTGCGTCATTTGGCGCTAATGGCGACACATGGCAGTAACGCTTCTGACTTACCTCAAAATTTAATTTCAGCCCTTGGTAAAGTCGTTAGTTAAAGTGATAATCGATATTTGGCGAGTATTTTAGGGGTTAGGTGACCAGCTTTGTTCTTACAAAAGACCGATTGGTTTTAATGAGGAAAGCAATTGCCGAGTTTTGGGTAATGAATTTAATATTTCTTAATTCCTTTCAAAGGCAAGGAAATTGTTTTTCTTGTTATCCATTAGTTTTTTTTTAAACGTTTCATTTGTTGCGTTCTGCTGTTTTAGCTTTATTTTACAAAAACCTTTATTGTGGTGGTTCTTTGAGACAAATGAGAATAACATGTACCAGAATTTTAATCTCTACAGGTAGATATTTATTTTCAAATTGTGAGTTTACAAGAGGTTTTGGACATTTATTTATTTACTCAGACTCACATAATACCTATAACAAAAGTACAAATCCCCATATTTGAATTTCAGTAAAACTTGATGTAAAAAACGCTTAACATTTTCAATGTGCGGCTGTAATCAGTTTTATAATAATGGCGAATCCATCAGAAAAGCGGTATTGCAGTACGAATTTGAATCTATAAATTTTAATTTTTAGGAAACTATAAACTAGATATTTTCAATTTGCTATTGCTTGGTACGTTACGGCTTATATATTGTGATTAAAATAATTTTAACGGCAAAAGATTTGATCTTTTCATTTTTAAACTTCCAATCAACTCTTAATTTACTTAATCTCAATCAGAAGGTAGCAATTGCTTCTGTTGTGCAAACTTCAAGGAATTCGGAACTCAAATTTAAAACACTCTAGATTGGAATAACGTATTAAGTTTATCCCTTACATCCACCTCTTTCAAGAATGAAATGTGTTACTAACAGAAAGGGACCACAAAAATTAATTTTGAAATGTTTATATTTTAACTGTGTTGAAATTTCTATATCAGCAGGGAGTTCAACAATTGATGTTCAAACATCACTGGAACTAAGAAACGTGAAATCTAGTTATTTGTCTCACATATAAGAAACATGTTTTAAATTGTTCATACATTAGATAATTTCTTTTATTGTTATTTCATGAATATTAATAGTAGTATAATCATTATTAATATTTTATTAATGTAATTATTAATACTAATAATACTCAATGATTGCACAGTTCAATCATGTGTAGTTTTTGAAACAAAACGAAGTCTAATGCAGAATCGTTATTTATATGAAGATGAATAACATATGAAAAATAAATTAACGCTCTTAACTTCTTATAAGTCTTAAGATTTATAGTTCTTTTTTTGATTGATTTTTATATTTTTTACAAATTTTTAATGCAGTTTTTACTTTTCAAGGATGTTCAGTTCCTAAAACAAGTTATGACTACCATTTCAACTAATATAAATCAAAACGTGCTATACAAAAATATCAACAATACTTCTTATTAAATGCTCTTTAATTTTACTCAGATTATCCGTTTGATATTGTGTTTTTGACTCTATAAAAATAGAAACATTTCTTAGATCATATAGAATTTATGTATATTTAAGTATATTTCGATACCATGCTTACAGATCCTTTAATAGGACTTACAAAAACTTTTATATATATATATATATATATATAAACCAAGATTAAATATCCATCAACATTAAGCTCTTTCGATGAAAAAAATACGTGATTGCTTCAGACAATTGAGGCCAGTGACCTTTGACATAGACAAAGTCTCATTCTCTGAAGTCCCTTTCTTTTTCGAACGAAGAAAGCTCCAGAAGCTAATCTGCTTTTCTGTCTAGATGTTCGATTTCATTCTTTCTTTCTGTCTTCACTTGCGTTAGCACAATGTGATGAGGCCTCTTGTCACTAAACCAGCGGTGGAAAAATGGGAAAGTCAGCAAAATGAAACGGATTACTAGAACAACGCAGGATGCCTGGAAGTTTTCAATTTAATTTTGATGCGATAACGTGGCATTTGTTCTGGCTGCGTTGGTTATTAGATTTTTCTTGTGTTCTTGGTGTTATATTGTTATTCTCTTCTCACTGTCAGTTTTTGACATTATGATTATACAACACTGAATTTAATATTTTACATTACGTGGATTAAAATGCTCGTAACTGGCAAGACAAGTATTTAAATAAGTTATTTTCTTTTCTAGAAAGACAAGCTCTTAGCTTAGGCTTTAGAATCGGTGTTACAGTTTTTTCGATTTAAAATATTCAAAAAGAACGTATATTTATCTTTCATTAACTTTAACACATTTAACTGCACACTGAATAATATTAAATCAGTGTGATATTATCTAAACTTTCACATAGAATAAATTTAAATCAGGTATCTAAAAACAGTTCTGTAAAAGAATTATTAATCCTTATTTAAAAAATATTTTTTCCTCAAACAAATACGTTTTCGCAGATTATTCTTAAAATTATTTCAAAACACCGATTCAAGAAATTTTTTGTCTGAAATTCATTACTAGCAGTTGAAAATGTATTATTTGTATGTGAATCATTATGCTTATTTTCATCGAAAAATATATCATTCTTCCTACCAAAATTGAATTAAAGAAACTTTTTTTTTTTAATCAGTGAAAAATTATTTTGCGTATGATCAAGGTTTAAATTTAGCATAACAGTTTTCGGGAACAAATTTTGTTCACTTATAATGCATATAGTGTAATTTATGCAAAAGCTTAAAAAATCAATAAAATGCATTTCAGTATTATAATAATTATATTTATTTAATTTAAAAATTGTCATAATAAAATATAATCTATATTATTTGTCTGAATTATGTCGCGAAAATAACGATTACATGTATAAAGGTGCCTAAAATAATAATGCATAATGTAATATGTATGAACGCATACAAGTATAAACTCGGTTATACAGTGATACCTTTGTTAAGGATGGCCTTTGTTAACAAAGAGCTACATAAGCAAACAAGTCATGCTTAAAGAAGCAGGCTTTGATTTACAACATCTCGTCGATTGTTCCATTTTGCTTCAGGGCTATGAAGCGGCCACGAATGATTAAAATCATCCTTATATCATTAGCTTGATCAACGTAGAAGTATTATTCAATACAGAAGCCGGAAAGAATTAATAGATTACCATAATTGTACTTGTGAGAAATCACGCCTTGTATAGCGAAAGTTTTACTTAGGCTTTTAATTCTGGAATCGACTATAGTCTTTAACCAACGCACAATTGTATTTAATTGTATATCATATGGGTAAATATGCATATTTATTCACTCAATGCTGGAATCTTGATCATACTAATTGGTCTACAACTTGTAACATGTTTATACATAAATCTGTATAGAAATGAATTCAAATGTTTCACCAAATCTATATCTCCAGCTGGCATCTAAAATCATTGATTTCTCTCACACGCACACTATAAAAATTAGTGATTTTTCTTTACTTTCTATAACTAATTAGAAATATATCATCAATTAGAAAAAAAAATATTAACATTTTGATTTTTGATAAAAATTGACATCTCAATATCAAACATTAAGTATAGAAAGAAAATTATTTTCAAGTGTGTCTAATTTTGTAAATAAAATCAATGCAAGGAATTTGTGTAATTGATAATCCTTAGTCTCAGGAATATATAATTAATTTAGTATAAATTTTTCTGGATTTAATTACGTTTGATATTATTAAATACTTTTAAAAATAATTTAACATAACTGATATTTCATCAACACCAAGTTATATTTAATGAATTTATATTATAATTATTTAAATAAAATTTTTTTAATTCTGCAATGTTTTCAAGATTCTAATCGGCATACTATTGTAGATTACCGTAGAATTAAAATGTGCATAAAATTGTAAAATATTTGAAAATGAAACTTGTAGAATTTTGTAGATTTAGATAAAAATAAGTATATTTAAATGCTCAGAATATTTTTAAGGCCCCAAAGGTGATGAAAAACAAGAATTTTTTAATCAGTTCAGGATGACTTAAAATATTTTGGACATTCAATTTCACAAGGAGCTAACTCTTAAATGACATTATTAGAGATATACAAAATTCAATAGAAAAATATTCTATGATGTGTTTTACTTACACGACCAAAATGCTTTTCATACAAGTGTTAGGAGAAAATTAAAAATATGTATATTCAACTTTCATAACTTATTTAATCTTTTTTATGAATACGAAATTTCATAAGAATTTTAAATGTTATAGAACATACATATATATAATATTTTTATATGTTCATTAACTCACTTAATAAATTAATTGAGTTGTAATTTAATAGATCGTATACTTTTTTTTTTCTTTTCTTGATTAACATATCTGTATCATGATGCCATTTTTCATTTTTCTTCGCACAAGAGCTATCTTATCTTTTTGGGGGGATTGCAGTTATACTTGATGGTCAAGCGATTATGAAGAAATATAAAAGCTTCTCTAATACCCTTTAATTTCAAAAACAATTAACAAAGATAAATAGTTTCTAGAATAGTTTGTGTACTTTTATAATTCCTTCGTATGCTTGTTATTTTTCTCACATTTTAGAATCACATTCTTTCATGATGATCAAAACTTTAAAATTAATCATAAAATCATATACTTAAGTGTCGAAGACATTATCAGCATTATAATACAATTTAATTAAATCATAATTTCTGTTGTAATACGAAATATATTCCACCATTCATTAAAAATACAGAAATGTGAAAGAATGGGTATAATATAATGAAAATTGATGATACAGTATTGAAAATACAGAGGGATCATTTGGAAATAAAACCACCTCACACGCCGATGCATGAGGCAAATCTAAAAAGTGCATATTCATTTATTATTCGATATTGTCCTAAAGAATGGGACCGTATATGTTTTCAATCCCTCTGCAAATTGTTCTCCACAATTGAGGCTGGAGTGGATCAAGAAAATGATGGTCCATCCCGTCCCAACTATGCTCATTCTGAGAGAAATAACGACATATTGTACCCCGAGGAAACACACTAGATACCCTGCAAGAGTATCTGATGAGGAATATCCTGTGCGGTTTGTCGTAGAATTCCTAGAAAATAACATTTAGTAGCCGGAGCCATTATTTAGCACTCCGATTGCTGCACCTCGTCAACTGATCGTTGCACTGACAGTGTGACTTTGGCGTGTTCTTGATTAAGTTGTGATGGCTTCCCATTCCTGTTTACCTCTTGTGCTATAGCTAAACTCAATGTTTTAACACTATAAGCCAATAAGTTGATCAAAGAGACCTTAGAAACAACTATCACAATATTTGTTACTTGGTTGATAATATAACGACAATTATAAATGCTCTCACGGACAAAACCTTAACTATTTTAACTCAATCTACCTGTAGTAATCTAACGGACTCTTACCACTAAGACTATCTTGACTTCAAGCATACATTAACCAGCCCATAACTTGTAACAATTCTCGGCTCCGACTTCAACTCCGACTCTGGAACAATTGCTGAACACTGGAATCATTCAACCTTAACTTCTCAAACCACTCAACCTCTACTTCAACCTCTCTATCACGACTCTCAGTCTGAGTTTATATATTTCCTAACTCTCCTGCTTCACTTCATTTCTACCTGCTTTACATAATCACGTTTCATTTTTGGTTGGCAAAGTTTGTTTAGAAAATAAATCAATTTTAATTAAAAGTCCCCAAGGTTAGTGAAGAGAAAACTGCGAATAGCCCAACGTCACACAGTTACAGTTAACGTACATCCAGGGGATGACCTGCTATCGAGTTTTATGTCCCCCTTTCCCAGTTTAGTTTTAGCTTAGTTTTTACTAACTTTGCACTATAAGCAACACGAGGGCTATTGACGACGATCCTCTTAAATTTGAACCACGGTCAAGTGACGAGGACGACACCTGAGCCGGCACCCACCTCTCCTAACATCCACACCAAAGGGTGGACTTTGGGCCCCCACAGATTTAACGTGCATCACCCCAGTTACACCGCAGGTCTTTGGTGGCCAAGAATTGAACCCGCGACTGAACGAAAACTATCGGTAACGAATCCGAAACCATGACCACTACCTGCAGCGGCCGCTCCCCTTTCCCGAACCATTATACTTGATTGACTAGTGATATAGAGTTCTGTGGTATCGGTTTGCTCTATTTCCCCGACGCCTCTCTACTCTTACCAGGTGACCATAATCGAATCTCCAGAACGAAGATTCTGAGAACCAGAAAACTGAGCAACACATTGTACCATTAAATATTGTACCAAGTGGGATTCGGTCCAAAAACCATCACAATATTACCTGACATTGGACTGATATTAATAGAGAGAGTAGCCCTCGTAAAGAGCGGATTATATGCAAATACGATGTACGTTTCAGCTAACTATCAAAAAACTGTTCTTTTATGCATTAGATTAACTAACGCTCCCTACAAATATTCCGTAGAATGTCGAGAGTAATTGATTGAGGGTACTTAATGCCGCATTTTATTTTGCGTCTATCCATATCTTGTGTTGTATGTCTAAGTAGACCTGATATTGCGCAATGATCATAGTTTCCTTCTTTAAGGTGTGTCGGAACCACAATTTTTTCAAAAAATGACAAATTAAGATTTTTACATTTTTAAATTGCATATATTTTCACCTTTCCCAAAATACCTCATTTTTAATCTGTACGATAATTAGAAGCTTCAAAAACTTTATATTAAATCAACAATGGAACGAGACTACGTTCATTCAATAGGCAAAAAATGTAAGCAACGCTTTTCAGTTTGGTTGAAAGTTAAATGTGCGATCTCTCTAATTTATATATTTCCTCTTAATACAATTTAGAATGCATTGATAGCATTTATTGAATAGAACAGGAACGCTTTCTTGATGTTTGAAAAAAAAAAGATGAGTGGCCAAAGGTTTTAAGATAGAAAGCATTTATTAGAAAAAAATGGCAGAAGCAGTAATTGACTGTTTGTAAACAAACAACGGTCTGTCCATGCGGAGAAATTTGTCTACTATAGAGGATAAGCGACACGCCGTAAGGACAATATTTTTACACAAACTCAACGGATGAAAAGCCTCAGTACATATTTTCCACTCAGATACATGTACAAAGCGTTAATTTAAAAAGGCAGAATTGCTTAGGGAAAATTTTCCATCATAAACATAGTTCACTTATTGCTGTTATGGAGACTAAGATGATTTCAGATATTTATAAAATCCAGATCTATTGAAGAAATGCTTGCATGGCTATACCCAAAACCCGCATGAGGATGTGAATATTGTGATATGGTCTAGATTACTAAAAAAACAATTTTTACAATTATAAGTCTTTTCTTTCTATAATATTTCTTAAATGTAGGTAATGTTTTAAAATGGAAATTTTGAGAAAATTGAACATAGAGACTGTTGATTATTCGATATATGCCCCGAAAAGAATAAGTAGTTAAAATTAATTTACAAAAAGCAAAGGATGTTAGAAAGAAGAAAAGACTGGAAAA
Source organism: Nephila pilipes (assembly GCA_019974015.1). Lineage (NCBI taxonomy): Eukaryota > Metazoa > Arthropoda > Arachnida > Araneae > Nephilidae > Nephila > Nephila pilipes. Next base: position 664,843 of record BMAW01038060.1, on the reverse strand, counting down.
AAAAGAGAATGGAGAAATTTTAAAAAAGGAGATTTATTTAGAGAATGGGGCAGGAATGTTCTGACAGGAAAGTACTTTTACATTAAAACTCGTTTTCCTCAAAATGTGAATTTTTCATGTGCAGTGTACCTTTTCTAAGAAACTACTGTTCATAAGTATGTAAGTTTTGTAAGTTATATTCATAATACTTGCTAATATATACTGAAATGAGTTTTTTTAAAAAAAATTAAAAATGTATTTTTTATAAATTTATTTGTACGAAAAAAGACTCAAAAATTAATATGTCTGACACAATGTTTTGTAAATGAATGAATAATTCAAAATTAGACAAAAGCTCATTTAAGTACAATGAGAACGATATATTTTATTAAACTAAAAAAATTTAAAGTTGTATCTGTAATAGTTTCTGAGAAAGGGTACATCGAAAATGGTCAGTTTAACATTGTCAGAATAGAAGGTTCGAACTCCACTGATGCAAACTGGTGTAAATTCCATGCTTGTTAGACACATCTATGGACGCATCAGCTATACGACAGTAAGAACAACCAGCTGTACGTAAAAGTGTAATTTGACCAATAAGAAAGTAATCAGATTGAAAAAACTACCTTCGGTGTTGGAGATCTTGTATCTCTTATTGTGTACGAGTCTGCTGAAAAGTAGCAAAATTCAAAATTCCGGATTCCTTAGGCGACAGAAGGTAGTGAGTGTTAGTTTGACTTCCTGTTTCCTTTTTTTTTTTTATCTCTCACTGTAACGACACCAAAATACATTTGAAATAATCTTCATAATTTGATTAGATGAGTACTCTACAAAACCTTCATATTTATAAGGTAGAATATTCTTTGTGTCACATTTTCAATGTCGCATATGAAATTGAAAATTAGATTAGCGAGAATTATAATGTTTGTTGTATCCATTCTGTAATGTACGAATATTTTGCTTGACAATAGGGAATATTTTATGTTCTCAAAATATAACACAGATGTATCGACTATTGATATACGCTAGATAAGGTCTCCTACTTGTGCTTCTGGCTAACAACGTGCCCCTAGATGGTCTGACGCTCCCCCGGTATTGTAAAAAAATGATTGAAAAATTAATTAAGTCTTCAATAAAATGTAAAATATTTTTGTTAAATGTTTGTCCAGATTAATTCTGGACAAGTTCTTTTTTTTTTTTTTTTTTTAAAAAAAAAAATCAAATATAAATGCATTAGAAATATTTTTAATGACTCTCTGTATTGCAGAACAGTATGCCAATGTTTATAGAGGGTACCATATGGAAATAATAAATATTTCTAATAGTTATAGTGTCATCTGCATCCATTGATCTTTATTTAATGAGTATTTTCCTAAATGTTATGCTATATTTATTGCTAGTTATATGTTCTTATTCCTAGTGCATGTGTTTCCTAATTTATAGATTTGGTATTTTTTATTTTTTGTTTCTTTCATAGACTTTCTTGCTTTTATCCTAAAAGTAGTGATACAAATACAAGTCTAAGAACCTTTAATTTTAATTCTAAATAGGTAGAATCCATTTTTTTTTTCTTAATTTTGAAGATAATTGTGCTTTTTTGCAAAGGAAAAAAATATAAAAATTATTTTCAGACCATTCATGCCACTTTTAATACCGCATATTCGAATAAATCTGAAGTTAGGAAGATGAACTGAAATGGGCTAAAATCAAACTTATCTACTAAACTGTCAGTTCTCACTAAGACTGTAGTAGAAACACTGCTAACACTTCTTTTAAAATTTCTTACAAGTTCGTAAAGAATAAAATGCATTTTATGGGATACAAATTGCTTAAAGAATGTCTTTTAACTGATGCCATTGCTTATTTGAGGGATTTTATGATAAGCATTTGATTATATCATCGATACTAGACATGTTGTTGTCAGATAATGCAGCTAACTAGAAGAACATATGTTATGCTGGCATACTAAATAAAAGTATGACTTGAAAATATATGACTGTTTCTCACTATATTTTGACGAGTTTAAAGATATATGAGACACTCTGTGGTTTGCAGTTATGGCAACTATAATATTTAGTAATTTTACTGATAAAAATACATTGAAAATTTTACCCATAAAAAGACAAAAATAATATTGAAAATATCTATAACATACATTATATAACGTCAATAGATAAGCTTACCTCGATAACCAGTGTTATGGTACACGCTACAAAGTGTATTATTGATGGGTTTGTTATTCCTTGCTGGAAAGATAAATCATTTCAAACTTTATGTCACATCACAGTAACATCCCTCAGAAAATTTTGAGTGGCAGAATATTGCTCTTAGGAAGCATCATGAAAATACTAACAAAAAATATTAATTTTTTTTTAACAGTGTGGTAGCGGTAGCTTAGTAGTCATGGCTGCGGATTCGCGGCCGATGATTTTCATCAGGCTCGAGCGTTTATACCAAAAGGACCCCCCATGTAACCGGGCCTGATGCAAATTAAGTGTGTCGTGGTCCTCTCTGTGGCGTGGTGTGAAAGTTAGGAGAAGGGGCTTCCAGCTCAGGTGTAGTCCTCGTCACTTGATTGAGGTCCGTTGTCAATAGCTCTCATGTAGTTCCTAGTGCGAAGTTAATAAAACTATCCAACCTGTCATTTTAACAGCCCTTAAATAATTCAACCTTTTCCTGACTTTCTAAAGAAAGATGAAAATCTTGACCTCGTTCTGCATACTGAAGTAAATTGATTTAATATATATATATATATATATATAACTTTTGCTGAAATAACGGAGTATTGCTGTCTGATGGACTTCGTTTTCTTCAAAGACATTTAAGAAATAAATTATTTAAACTCGAAACTACAAACGAAAGATAATCACATTGCTTCAATTACTGGGTCTGTAAAGTGATATAAGCCTAAACTAGGTTTGTGGGTATCATGTCTGTAGATGGAGTCAATTATGCATTGTTCAAATATGGAACAAGGTTGGGCAAAGTTGAAACTTATTTGTCTTCATTTGTTATCAATCTTTTATTTTTTCAAGACCAGTGTGAAAAATTATTTCAGCGGCCAATCGAGGTAATGGTCATATTTTCAACAATCATTTTATTTCGAAGTAAATGTAACTAAAATATCTGCATATTACATGGTTTTTTCAAGATATAACGCAAGAATATCAAATAAAAGTGCGGATGTTTTAAATAGTGTCCTAAAATATAATTCATCATATGAGAAATTTTGGGATTCAGTTTGAACAAGAATAAATAGTTAAAGAGAGCATCGTACAAGCCATAATCATTCTTTTATTCCCTATACATGTGTAAGGCATTGTTTACAACAATATGTATTAGTAAATCTAAGTACATATTTCGACTAAAAGATGACCATATTGATAATTGCTTACATCGAATAATATATCTTTCTCCCTCAATTATCAAATAATATTGTCCATTGAAATACAATGACGAAGAGCCCATTGATCTTAAGAATTATACTTTTATACCATATAATGGTAAACCAAAGAATATGCAGGATTTTAATAGTTTTATTTTCTAATTATTTATTTCACATAAGAGAACATTCAATGATTTTTAGATTTTGTGACTTTTTTTTAATATTTTTTTTCCATACAATGTGCATGTTAACTATGTCAATATATAAACTTACTTTGCAAGAAAAATGTATCATAGAATATGCTTTAAGTTTTAAAACGTTTGTGGATACCAGAACTAGATACTAACTAACATTTCTGATATCAAAATAAAAATAGTAATAATTGTTGGTTACATTTACAAATAAAAGATCTATTTTACTTGTTCAGATAGTATGGTATTACTGCTATATATTTAGCTATTTATGACTTATTCCGATATTTTACTGTACGGTGAAAAATGCACAAAACCTAAGAAAACATTGACAATTATTGGTCAGTAAAAAGACACAGCATTTACTTCGGAATTCCTCAGACTAAAACCAATAAGTCTGTAGTCTTGTTTCCCGAACGGAAAAGCATGTCAATCTCCTTCTCACAAAAAGAATCTTCTTTACTGAATAATAGATAAGAATCGAGACAGCTGAGGTATCTTTTTTTACTCTGAGTTTCTTTCATTACACAAAACAATACGTTGGATAAAATAAAGCAATAGATGTACATAAAAGTATTCGATATATAATTATGAACTATATAATTTTATAATCTTACAACTGTTGCTTCAAATTCTTAGCAGCCTAGTTTAACTCATTAACTTATTTATTTATATATTTCCGAATTTCGCACTGTTTTTATTAAAGTGAATTATACCTTATATTACAATATATTTCTTTTATAATTTTTAATTAATGAAATTCAAAAAAGTTAGATTTAAAAGTGTTGTACCTATATCTATTAATATTTATAGTAGCAAGTTTAAAAATTCCTTTTAAACTTATAAAAAAAATATGTGAATTTATTGACTATGTCCTAACCCTCTTGTGAGAACATCTATGGGATAGGAAGATGCAGTTCCAATTATCATCGCTAAAAGAGACCCGTCAGTCAAACGTCATAACCTCATTATATGACTCAGTACGTTTCCAACATTTAAAGACAGATAGTTAACTCCTTTTTTACAAGTTCTTTTATTAGTTTGTTTTAAATTAAATTTTAAAAAGACTTAATATTTTCTTCAAGTACTTAATGAATTAAAATATTTTTTTCGGTAAAGATAGTTTTCGGCATTTTCATAGCAATTCTAAAAATAAATACGTATGTTTTCCTTATATATAATTGACTGAAAATGCTGAAAATAATTATTGACCTCAGCATTTGTATTTTATAGAATATCTCTTTGAAGAAGAATTATACATGTATTTACGTTAAACTTTTGAATAAATTCCTTTTAGATAAAGGCATGTACAATCAATAAAGTTCTTAAATGTCATGATTTATTGGTGAGTAATTTATATTTTTTAATATGCCTTCCCAGAAGCAAATATTCCTACTGAAGGAGAAAAAAATTATGTTTCAACCAAAATGTTGATTACATATTTGATTCATCTAGAAATCTATAGCATCTGTTGCAAGGGTGTAATTTATTGATGGAAGCATATATTGGAAGCATATATTGAAAATTACTGCATTTCGAAGAAAACTATTGCTAAATTATGTTTTGATGTTTTTCTATGGTTTTCTTGTTTTGCGCAATTAATTCTGTAAATCCAAAGAAATTAGTACATTACATGATAAAGAACCTTTATTGCTTTAATAAATAATAGAAGTACACTTATTATGATAAATTTCAATTTGTACAAAAGTAATTAGTACTCAACTCTTAGCAAATTTCATGTGATTATCTGTTTTACATAAACTGACTGTCTCGTAAAAGAAAGGAAATTGATTGGTAATAAGTAGGCTCTTATTTATCTCTTTATATTTATTAACCTTTATATATATATATATATATATATGTAGGAATTTTTGCATTTTGAGACGCCTTCCAACACCAGTCATTCGAGGCGCAAGCACAGCTGCTGGAATCTAGATGGAAGAGTGCGACCAACAGAGAAAGACGTGCGATCTGATAGTTCTTTAAATGTGTAATCAATAGTTCTATTTTAACTTAGTAAATGCTGTACAATAATATATGGTTTAATTAAATCTCATGTCTTAAAAATCCGTTTTCTTATTTGAATCCAGAAAAACCCTAGAAATCTTTAAAACGAGCTATGTACCCCATTTCTGTAGTTAGGATTATATATATATATAAGTCAGGGTCTAAAGTAAAATATATTAAATTAAAGTATTTTTTTTCCATATAAATACTAAATATTAATAAAATTGTGTTCGAATATTTCTATACCTTTGGTTTTGAAACTATTGTGCAAGAGAGTAAATGTTACATCTTATGACCTTTCTTTATTATGAGTAAATGAGAAAATAGTTATTAGAACATACAAACGGCTGCTTTCAAACTTTTCTCATAAATCACTGTAGTACCATGAGAAACTTGTCTAGACATAAATATTAATATTAAACTCTTGCATTCTAACATTTTCAAATTATATTCAAACTACAGCAAGTGTTTGAACCTTTACAAGCATTTTCATTTGTTCGTGCATTATTTCACAGAAATTGCTATGTAAAGTAAAAGCAAAAATAAAATTCTTTTTAGTCTATTCTAGGTATTCAAGCTTTTATAGACCTTATGTTTATCGTTTTAGTAAACCTGAACTAGAATTGAAACAGGAATTTTATTCTATTTTAATATTTTGTGTAATAGGTATTTGTGAGAAATCTTTACTCTTATGCATGGAATGGACTCAGATTTTAATTTTAGGAGACAATTTAAAAGTTACAAAATTGAAAAAAAACAGTTTAAAATACATTTCAGCTAAAGCACGCCGATTTTAAATAACTTTCGAATTTATATATGTATATATATATATATATATATATTCCTTATTTAAGCAGAGGATGGGTGTTAAAATTAAATCATAAAATTATCGTTCACGTCGTGTTACCATGACAACAATTTTAAATGGTGAATTTAAAATAAAAATATTTATCCTTATAAATCTAATCGTTTTTAAATATAGTTTAAGTACTCGTACGTACGTTTTCTTTTCTCGAATAACAATAAGAAATATATAAATTTTAATAATTGTGGTTCAGGATAAAAATTTATAATAGTCTAATGAAAAATCTGTATTCAGAAAATATAAAACGACTCATATATTTTGTACTTTTTTTTGAAAAGGTTCTAGACTCATTTAGAAATAATGTTGTAACCTTTATTAAAATAAATATTATGTCATAATACAAGAATTTTTTTGAATTATTCATCAGCAGTTTTTTTAATTTATGATATAATATTTATTTTGGGTGTGGCTTTTAAAATACGCGATAACTATAAAAAATTTACTTTTCGAACTTTTTCTATTCTTTTAACATATATATTCATATGAAATAAATTTGCGTGTTTTATTGGTCTGCAGATATATATTTTCATTATTTATTTGAATAATAGTTTGGGTGTGCCTTAAAGAAAAACATCTAAAGTACAGAGTAAAATCAACGATTTTATATTTCAGAAATGATAGAACTGTTCAGACAAATAATTTTTTTTATCATACAAAAAAATTTTATACGATATAACACTATTACTGTTTCAAAAAAAAATGTATGAATATATTTTCTAGTAATTTGCTAATTGAAAAAAGAAAAACAAATCTAATTTTCGAACTTTCTAATCTACTCTTTAATGCGGAAAAATGTGTATGTGTATTTCATATTCATTAGAATACTATTATAGCAAATATTTTCTTTACTTCAAATTTTTTATGATAACAATTATTTATCTAAGCTATTAAGCCATTCCTGCTGTTAATTTTTATAACGGTTCTTTTTATATAATATTTTTGTTTTATTTTACTTTCATTAAATTCATACAAAATATACGTTAAGCAATTCACTATAAATTTTTAATTCGTATAGATTAGGTTTTCAATTAATTCATTAATTTACTTTCATTTACTTTGATCATTTATACTAATTGCTGTGGTAATTAGTAGCATAGTAGTTAATTTCAATAATATCTACATTTTTTTAAAAATATATATTTTATCCTACTATATTAGATCATATTTTATATTAAATTAAATTATTATTCCCCAAGCAGAGGGAAAACGAACGTGAGGGCACTTGTAAAAGTTTAAAACTGTTTTCAGACTACTTAGATATCCATGGTTATTAAAATGTAATGGGAAATTGTGGTAGAATATTATCTATTCCTCCCTCATTTAAAACTTTTTCATCATAAAAATCTTCTGAATTATAATTATATTTTTTTATTTTATTGTATATAGCTTTGATAAAGTGGTATACATATAACTTACAATCACGTGTTGGCAGAATTGTTTGATAGATTAATATACATATGAACAAGTACGCAGATATTCCAAATTTTAGAACAGTCTTATAAGCATTAAAATTATTTTTAATATCATATCTTCCTTTAACAAAATATTTCATGGTATTCTGTATGAGTAAAACTATCGAAAAACAATTTGTGAATTTCCTTCTTCCTTCATTTCGATTCAATACAGAGCGTACATTTTGCAGTTATTTCGTTTAACAAAAATATGCATTACAACAGATTTAAGTGTCATTTGAATTTAAAAATCAGACGTAGTTAATAGTTTCATAACTGTATATAGCATGCAAAAATGTATACATAACCAATAAAAAAGGTAATTTACTCATCATTTATCCTATGATTATAAAACATGGAACGTTTTGAAGCTGCAAAAAAATTTATTAACTTAAAAATGCTATCGTAAGTGTTCTGATCTTATTTCAAATCTGAAAGAACTTGTACATTGGGTAGTAAATATTTGTACAATATTGAATGTATGAAACTTAAGTTTTTATCTATATATATTTTGTGCTTGGAGATCAAAATATTTTTTTTCAGATAGTGGAAGAGAGTGTGTAAAAAAGTACGGTAACTAATGTTTACACTGAAAATAATTTAATCTGACCCATTTTGTTTTCCAGTTATTGAAATTCACATTAAAATCTGAGTTGAGTAGGGTCATTTGAAAAATGTATATTTTATATTTTATTTTTTTTTTCCAATCATATTAAGAAATAATGCTATATCTGTGTTAGTTAACTTATTGTAATCACGCAGTTGAACTGTACAGTTAAATTTAGGGGAAATATTCTAAGCTCTATTTGATGGGAAAGAACTTGAAAAGTTGTAGGATATATTATTGAATAAATCTAAACAAGTTTTAGAATTCTTATGTAAAGTGATATGGTATTTTTTTAAGAATAAGGTACGGTCTCATGAAAATACTTAATATTATTAGATTGTGATTCATCTTCAATGTTATTTTACAACAGACCATTGAGCAACTTTAATTCAACTTTAAATGGGTGGAAAAAGGAATTTTGTGTTAAAACATTAGTTTAATTGATATAATTTAAGATTTAATGTATGAAAGCTGATAGAAACTGAAACTATTTAATCATAAATACAGTCAAAAATTAAATATTTGTGCAATAAAACAATTAATTATTCAGTTCTATAATTATAATCATCAGCCACCAAGCGGGCTATAGCCTACAAATCACCTACAAAATGCCGTAAATGAAACATTTCAAGTTTTTTATTGTTGCTGAAAAATTTTCAAATCATATCATGTTTATACGTATAAGTTTGACTCCCACATTTATTAAAATAAAACACAGTTTACAAAAATATATTCATACAAATTTCTTTAAATTTTTATAAATTGGACTCAAACACACACACACACATAAAACTAAGTATTTTATTTATCTATGTAATGCTATATTATCGATTGATTTTACGATTTTACGATTTACAATTTTCTGATTTTAAAATTAAGTATTTATTGCTCTGAAAGAATAACAACATTTCCAAAATAATCTTTTAGTCATCCGATGTTCTATTTTTTTTAAAATAAAAATTATTACGATCATGAATTTCTCTAGAACTCATAATAAAATTCCTCTCAAAATGAATGGAAACATTTGAATTTTTGCGTATTACAATGAAGAATATATCTCAATTAAAATAAGCCTTTTTTTATCCGATGTTTATTTCTTATTTTAAAATGAATTTTTTTAAATCGGTAATTACTTTTAAAATTGATGCATTTTTTTTATTTCCTATAGTTAAAATTACTCTTTGAATTTGAATAAAATATATTAAATCAAAGCCATGGTTAGAAATTAAATTGATACTTTTATCAAATATCTATCATAGTCTCCTTCATAGAATGATCGAATATATTTTTCTATCAAAACTTAATAAAAACCTATCAAATAATTATTCATTAAACGTAAATTAAACACTTTTTGTGTGATATGCTATAGATAACATAGTGAAGCCTGTCAGATCTTTTTGGTATTTATATTTCATGCTCGTGTCACATGTTGGATTATATTTTATGAAATAATCTATTAAATTCCCTAATAGACAAGTACACGTGTCACATTACATGACAGACGATGGTAATTGAACCTTGTAAAAACGGGTTTTGAAAGATGATAACAAAAAGACTGGAAAGTTTCATTCTAAAATAAAGAAGGAGATCGCCGTAAAATTGACAATGTAATCCGGGAATTAATTTTCTGAATGGTTTTGAAAGGGGAAAAAAACTGTAGAAATATTTTATACTACTTTTTTCATTTTTTAATTACATATCTCTAAAGAAGGAAAATGCTATATTTATGATACAGATTTCAATTTATTGATATACTTTTAATATTGATACACTTTTAATATTATTATTTTCTTGCAAACTTACAAAAGATACTTGTAAGAGTATTATTTTCCATCAAAATGACATGAAATCAAAACATAATTTTTATTTATAATTTTTGTTACATTTTCAAAATATGGTTCTTGGTAGTTTGAGGCCGTTATTTATATTTCAGTATCTTAAATATTTACATAGTTAACTTATTCAGTGTTTGTTTTCAGTGAAAAGTTTTTTGTGCGGAAATTTTCTTTCTTCTCGCAAAGTTATACTTAACCTATACTCTATTTATAAAAAGAAATTTTTATTACTCTATTCTTCACGTCATATTTCTGGATTTCATGCTCTAAAATATGTGCGTTTCATAGTTTCTCACAAATAATTGTAAGCATGTATTAAATTATTAAGAAACAATATCATGTATTTTACAATTGATTCCTAAATAAACCGTAATTCTGAAAATATTTTTTTCATGTGCACATCTTGAAGTAATTAAAGTCTTTCTATAAAAAGAAATAAATTGTTTTTTCCAGTTTTTCTATTACAGAAAATCTCTTTAAACCAGCAATTTAAATTCGTGAAAACAATATTAATCCTAAGACTTTTAACATCAATTCTCAATTTAAAACATTTTATTATTTGAAAGCAATGAAGAACATGATAAACAGAAAGAATAATGAAGGTTTCTATCGAATTATATTGTTTCTCTGATTTTGGAAAATATTTCAAATTTTTTAAAGTCCGGGAATCCCACGAACAAATCACTAAAATAGGGCCAAAAATATTTTTATGAATCAAAAGAAAAAAGAAATTCCGAAAAAAAAAAGCCCTTTCAGATGCACTTTATTACATTCAAATAGATAAAATAGTAAATATTTCAGATTGGTAGTTGAAATTCCGTAGGATTAATATTAATAATAATATAGCAATATTTTCACAAAATCAATATGGGTCGGTAGACGAGAGCCATAAGTTCTAACAACATAATATATGATTATATATATATATATATATATATATATATAATTTGGGATTTTTTTAAATATTTTTAAAACAATCAGCGAAAGAAATTAATTTTTATTAAAATAGTGAATTTGAATTTCATAAGATTTATTGAATTTTCTGGAACAAAAAAAAGTATGACCATTGTACAGAAAAATTAGAGAGTTTATAAGTTTTATCAAAATATTAATGTAAGTAAAAACACTAATTTCTGTCTATTCGAGGCATTTAGAAGCAACTTACAATCAGAAAAATGGTAAAAAAACACCTCTGTAAATCGTGTAAATCGTTAAAAATGTAATATGAATGTTTATAATTGAAATATTTGTTGTTTATATTAAAAAATCCTCCCGTAGTTTTACAACGGTTACATTTACAAAATGGTAACATTTAAACGTCTAATCAATTGCCAATACAATCATACCTATAAGTGCAAGAAAATGATGAAAATTTTCTTCTATATATTTGTAATGAATTTTTCATTTTTGATGACATTACCCCATATGGGGGAAAAAAGCAGGAATCGTATAAATTCCCATCTTTGATATCGGGTGAAACCAAAAGTTCCACTTCTCTTTCTACGCCTTTTCCGGCACACGTTTTACCACTCGCCGTGCATTATGGGTAGAAATGATCAAAACGTAGGAGAAAAGTGATTTCCTTCCCCTCCCCATTACGCCATCCAAACCTATTCGAACATTCATTAGTAGATACTACCCCCCTTCCTTTCTCCATCTCGAAATCACGTTACCCTTACTTTATAGAGCCCAATCAAGCGTTGCCATGGTAACCCAACGGAAAATACTGTCCCATATCATAAAATGGAAAAAGCTAAAGCCGATAGGATAGCAAACTAATACATTTCACATAATTCTTACAGACTTCCTGCTTTGGGAATTGAGATGGTAACAAAATTGTCTCACGTTTCAAACTGCGAAAATCTTCGTCAACGTGTCGGCACGGAAGGTCACGTGATAAAACTAAAATCACGTGATAGCGGTAAAAACTGCATCTAGGTCACGTAGCCCGTATAGATGTATAGCTTCCACTTTTTCTTGGATTATTATTTTTTTTTACGTTAGTGTAGACGTATTTTTATGCTCACCTTCCGTTATTGATACTCGCATTTACTTATTTATTACTTGTTGTAAAAAATGTCCAGTGCTTACGGCTAACGTCTTTTCGTGTGGCGAAATGTTTTTCGTACATCCTTTCTCATTTCCGCTAAGGGGTTTCAGAATGGACGTCGTAAGGTTCCGTGGCCTTGTAGGTCCTGCGTATTGCTCATTACATCACTTATCGATAAAGCCCTTTTGTATCAGTCAAGACTTTTCTTCTATCGCTTTCTTTCTCTGATTTGCTTCTTACTTCTCCAATCAAACAAGGAGATTATCGTTTCAGACAGAGAGATGCAATGTTTTTGTTGAAATCAGTTGTTTTTTTTTTATGTTTTGTTCGGTAAATTATTGCTGTCTAGCAACATATTGTTGGCAACAAGTGAAACTGTACTATAAAGCATTGCATTTGGATTAAGTAGTGATATATTTTGCATCATTTAGGTTTATGTCTGAAGGATAATACGTGTAGATAGCTTGCCATTTAAAACACCTATACCTATATTTTCTATTAAATTTATTAAAAACTATTATAAGTATAGTACCTTAATTAAAAGTTAATTAATTTTGTTAATGGTTAAGTGAATTTTACATTTTGATAGGGATTTATAAGCTTATATACCTATTTTGTCTTTTGGATTAAAAATAAGAAAAGCTTAAGTGTGTATCACTGAGTTACTTTAACATTAATAAGTAACGTTTACATTAAAAACATGATTTTATAGTTTATAATATTAGATGAAATTTTCATTTTATTCAATAGAAATTTATTAGAATTTTATGAAAAATATATTTTTCGTCTGATTCGATAGCAAAACAAGGTATCATATTTTTATTAATGTATTGATTATTTCTTAGACTATTTTCCTACAGCTTCTACATAATTATTGTAATGTAATATTATTTGAATAAAAAGAAAGAAACCTTTTCGAGCTGGGGCTATTAAATAAAGAGACTAACTCTGCTACAGAATATGTACACATGCTCCAAATGCTATCGACCAACATTTGCTTAGCATGAAGCATTCTCTTTGGAATGCATTGCCTCTTGCTTCTGTAAACAAATCCTTATATCCATATTCTTCGTTCTCATTAGAGTCATGTTTTTTCTTTCGCTGGAAAAATGATAAGTAAGCAATGAATTGTTACGAAATTGTACATGAAAAGTGGAAGAAATGCTACTGAAAAATATAATTTATAGCAAGTAGTCTCAGACAAAGAATGTTCATCGCAATCACGTGTTTATGAGAGGTTGAATTGTTTTCAAGATGGCCTAAGTGACATTGAAGAGGATTCATCCCCGTGTCCACCTCATAAGCAGATATCAATATCGAAAAAGAATAATCATTTAGTTCAATCTGAAGATCGATTAAGAATTCGTGTCATTTCTGAGACTGTAAGAATAGATAAAGAATCAATGAGATAAATATTCCCACCAATACATTGCGCCGGCTCATTCCATATTGTCTGTCAAGAGATTTCTAGCTAAATACAGCATCCCTGTATTAGATCATCTCCCTTATTCATCGGCTTTAGAGTCATGTGACTTCTATCTCTTCTTGTTTTCTAAGGTGAAAACAAGAACACGATTTGAATCGTTGAAGCTGTGAAAGAAAAAGCAGCATGCTTCCTGATGGAGCTGATAGAAGACTTCCAACGCTGTTTCGAAAAATGAAAGTTTCACGTATATCATTGTAAAGATAGGGGAGGTGTAAATATTGAAAGTGATATTAAGTAAGTGACATTAAGAAGTGATATTAAGTAAGTGACATTAAGAAGTGATATTAAGTTTATATGACATCAGAAAAAAAGGATCGGCAATTTCAATCTCATTATTAAATGGCCACACCTCGTACATATAAAAAAATGTACCTACTTTAAGTCATCAGAGAAATAATCGTAGGTTCTGTTTCTTATTTGTTAATTTTCCTTTCCTGTGCACAAATGTAAAATACATTTACGCTTTATTAAATTACATACTAAAATACAATACACTTTTTATTACAAAATACTTGATAAAAATAATGTTCTCATCCCCTGTAAACATTATTTGGTCATAAAAATAATTCAGATTAGGGGTGTTATCCTAAGGGGTGGCTGGAATTGGAAAAATTCATTTTTATGTGGCTGGACGTATTAGGCACCGCCAGCGAAAGTGTTCCAAATTAACTTCAGATTTTGAAAAATTATAATTTTATTTTTATAAATTTGCTTTGTGATATTTTAACACAAATTACCTTTTACAGTAATTTATTTATCAATGATCTTTCAAGCGCAATATTTATTTACGTAATAATAAAAGTAAGACTCCCTGCAGTTTAAACATAATTTTGAATAATACCAATAGAGCTGTAACGCTATTCGCGCTCAATACTCAACTCTCGTGTGATATTATATTCCAAAAAATGCTTCACTGCGGAATCTAAGTACAAATTTAATGTCAGAGTGTTAAACAGTATATCACAAACCGTAGAAAGGAAAACTGATAGATAAAATGTTCGAAATATACCCATAAAACTTAAAACAAGGAAAAAAAGTTGCATGAATCGATTCCTTTTTTTCCACATCGATTATAAAATCTATCTCATATTTTTGTACAATAATTTCAATTCATTTTTCTAATATTTGAAGTGTTGTTTTTTTTATCAATTTTAAGTTACTTTGAGTTTTACAATCACATTTAAAAACAATTTAATACAATATTCTTTGCAATAAATAGTTATTAACTAAAATTTCGTGTGAAAAACTTTGGATATAAGTTTCCTTTTGCATAATTTTGATTAACATTGGGATGTAAAGCTAAAGTATCTAATACTGAGCATATAATTTAAGTCCTATTTAAAGCAAATAATTCCTCTTTTTAAATTAATAATAATAAAAAAAAAATAGTATAGTAAAACTAATAGATATTGAATTCGTTAAAATTATTGATAATTAATTTAAACATTAAGTAATTATAAAAATAGATTAATACTTCCATTCATTTTTTTAGGTAAATGTATCAGAATCTATCTACATCTTTAATTATTTATATTACATTTTTTTTATTATTTATATTCTACTAAGTATATATATTTCCACATTAAATTATTGGGTTAGATTAAATGTTAAATTTATTCCAAATCATTAAAAAGTGCTCTTAATTTTGACGAAAAATCCTAACACATACAATAGTCTTCCATAAATTTAATAATATGCAAAGTTTTTTTCATGATAAAGGGGAAAACATAATTAAGGTTGTAGAACAAATACAAATAGATATGCTAATTTCCTGTAATTTCAAAATAATTTATACCAAAGGATATTTCAAAAAATAAATCAAAATTAATTAGAATCAATTAAATTATCTTAAAATCGATATTTTAGCATCATAATTTTGTTAGAAATCTTAATAACTTAAACTTGTTTTCAATTTTCTTTCACATAAGATGTAAGTTTTGGTAATACATCAATCAATAGGGAAAACTAATTTTAAATTTTTCTTGAGTTTAACTTAAAAGTTGAGTTAACCCAAAAGATTCCTGAAAACCCAAGTTACATCTGTGTTACATTATGCATGTATATACGTATTTAAATTTATAAATATTTGAGTTGAAACGACACACACACACACAAATGCGGTGATACAAAGCAAGAGAAAAACTTTTTGCTTTGTATAAAATTTTCTCTTAACATTATTGATTTTGGGCAGCTACCCTCATCCCTATTTTTCTTATTAGCAAACATTTGATCAGTTTTTCTTCTAAATGTATCTGTAAAAGAATGGTATGTAAATTTACACATGATTTGAAGTTTTTTTAATATTTCTCGCCTACACAAAAACATTTCTGTCTTTAAATAAAAATTGTGGTAATTTTAAAAACCTGTTCTGATACTGTAACTAGGTATAAGACAATATATTATATTCAAGCTATCATAAATTGAGTAAACAGAATTGATATGGATTGAGAATGCTATGGCATAATTTTCACTTATTTTTATTTTATTTGAAAGAGTTAGAGGCAAAATTGAAGCAAGTTGTTAGTGGCAAAATTGAAATAAGTGTGGTAAAAAAATATCAGGTTCACATTCCTATACAATATTCTATTTTATGTTTCATTAACTTAAAGTTAAATTGATACAACATTTGAGATTAAAAAAAATTAAAAATAAATAAGTCAAATGTTTCATACGTGTGTTTTCTCGAATGTACATCGATATGTTTAAAAAAAAAGATGTATTCTAAGGGTTTTCCTTTTACGAAAAATAAATCACCTTTAATTTTGGTTATTTATTAGAAGGATTATATTTATCAAATAATTTTGTGTTTTAATTGAATTATGATGTTATTTAATTATGATAGTAGAAATACCAGTTGAATAGATATTCTTGCCACTATTAAAATGCTTAAGGTATCTTACTAAACCAAATTTTTCATTTTATTTCAAATGGTGTCTAATATTTAATTTCCTTAAATATATATTCAGATCGTTTAGATTATTTTTAAAATAATGACGACGCTATTTAAATGACTATGATAAAACTTTTTTAAGCTTTATTATATATCTTTGATAATCTACCTTGTTAGTACACTACAATAATAAAAAAATTAATTAAAGTCTATAAAATACTTAAATAAAACGGGGAAATAAAGTTACCTTCAAATTGCGAAATGAATTTCATAATGCGATTGCTATGGTGCACAATATCTCCAACACATCCATTTTCAGTTTCCCAGTGAGTGTATAGCGTGCATAAGTTATAAACGAAATGATGAAATAATTCTTTAAATGATTAAAAATGATCTCAAGAGTAAATACTGTAAAAAGGGAAAAAGAAAGAAAAAACTGTTTTGCGGAAAAAGAAAATAAAATGAAATAAACGTGCTTTTTTACATAAAACTTCTTAACTCACTTCAGATTTTTAACTTTTCCAAAACACATCAAAAACCCCTTCACATTTTATTTTTTTTTTCCGTGAACATACTGTTCGGAACATGATTCATCCTCCCCTCCTTCCTCCCTCTCTGAACATAATTATGTCTTTGAAAAGTCTAAACTGAAAACCCTCCGGGACACAAAACTGTATGCAATTTAATCAGAGCACAAGTTCCAAATATTAGAAAATACGAACTTTAACCCTTCTTTCCGTTTATCATCATTAGTGCACTACTTTTCTCCTTCACAACAACAGTTCTAGTTACTGCAGGCAGTTTCGAGACAGTCCGAGATTAGTATTTTGTGCTCTGGGCTATGATTACAAATAACGCAATAGGGAAGAGACTTAGATAAGGAGTGTTTTTCATATGAATCTTTCCGAAAGAAACTGATCAAAAGAAAATAATTTATCGTCTTTAGTCATTACATGACTTTGGCCTTTGTTCCTTAAAGCCGATGACACCGAAGTCATTCGGCTTTTATTTACTGCTAATGACATTCCGAATGACTGTTCACGAAAAGATTAATTACTTTTGTAATTAAAGTCAAATAAAGCCGAGATTCGTTACTTATGCTTTGCATAAGTTGGTCTTAAAAGATCGCTTAATTGGAAGGGTGTTCGAAGTTGAAGCGACTGTTATTTGTTTTGCGTGAAAAGGAAAGTATCTGTAGGAATTATGGAAAAATAATGACTACTATGCGTAATCCATCACTAGAAATATTATGTTTTGTTAGTTTTCCATTTTAATATTCAAGCACATATCTTAGTATTATATTTTTTTCAGTGATGTAATTCATGTTTAATTGTCAAACAGAAATTAAGATAGTAATATTTAAGTAAAAGGCTGCAAGTTGTAAAGCATGTAAATACAAAGCAAGTTTGTTAATCTTTCGGGATGTAATTCTATTATTTATTTACCTTTTGAAACTGACATTATGCACGAGTTAATCGTAAAGTAGTAAAACAAATCAAGTAATATAAAAAAATAATTTATCATTTTACTTTAACTTAATAATTCTGTATTATTTCAATAGGGATGGATAACAGTATTATTTTTTATTTATGCACATTTAGAAAGAAAGAAAATAAGTTTTCATTAATTACATTTCTTTCTCTTTAAATTATACTCATTACATTATTTTTGAATTAAACTGACATTTAAATATTTCTTTCTCTTTAAATTATACTTATTGCATTATTTTTCAATCAAACTGAAAATTTTCTAATTATTATTTACGTAACACGTTTAAAAATTATTTATTTAGTTTCCTTCGATATTTATTTTATTAAATCTTATTCACATAAGACAGCAAAAATAGTTTTTAATCTCCTCTGAATTACACTTAATTTAAGTTGTTATTAGAAAAAATTTACATATTAGAAAAAATATAGTCTTAATTCCTTATTTAGTCACCTTAATTTTCACACCTGTACCATGATTGAAAAATATACTACTTATTAATTAGAATATATCAATTAATTCTTAATGTATCAAAAATCATTTGAATGTCATGCTTCTCTTAAAATAATTATATGAAAACATTTTACTCATAAAATTATGCACAGTTCAGATTGAATATTTGTTTTCAAATATTACATAAGGAAGATGCCTTTTCTTATATAATCTTCTTTAAATTTTCTTCAAAGATGATACACGCTTATCCTCTACATTCTCATAACTTTTTTTAAATTAAAATATTATATTGATCAATGAGATCATCATGCCGATTTTTTTCACTTTTATTATTTGAGTAAAAAAAATTGAGGATTTGAAAAAGATTATCTTCCTTATTTTATCTTGTAGATTGTAGTGCTTGTATACTGGAGTCATTGTTAGAAATAATTGATGCGTTTAATATTAATTTCAGTAAAAAAGATCTCTTTCAGGAGAACATGCTACCACTTATACGTAATTAATCTAATGTGATCTGACATGTGTTTTGACAATAGATTAAGACCACACGCTTCTCAAATGGAGTTAAATAAGTTGAGACGCAGATTCGAGTTCCAAATCATTTTGTGTTGAATAATGCAGATTGATAAACGTTACTGTAAATAAGACCTTGAATTCCTAGCAACACTTACTGAAGTTCATAAACAGGGTACGTACTCAGATGTCATCCTTGTCATTTAATCCAATGTCCCAATTAGGGTCTATCTCTAATTGGCATTACTTACATGGATAGATATTCAGTTCAAAACAATCTTTCAAACAAATCATCATATAAGTCTTATCGTAGTAGGGAATTAAAATAATAATGTTAGATAATGTTTTAGTTGTTAGACAGCACCTTATAATTAAGATAGGCGTTTTTCAGTAGCATTGCAAAGCATTGCTAATACCATTATTTATGATATGCTTTGCTATTAATCTAATTAAAGTCATATTAAT
This sequence comes from Nephila pilipes, assembly GCA_019974015.1. Lineage (NCBI taxonomy): Eukaryota > Metazoa > Arthropoda > Arachnida > Araneae > Nephilidae > Nephila > Nephila pilipes. The sequence goes on along the minus strand of BMAW01038060.1, from coordinate 645,178 downwards.
ATAATATTTTAAGCAGTATTCTAGCAAAAAGGTATGGTATGGAATTCGAAACCAGTTTTATACAAATTATATTAATCATCACTGTGAAATCGAATCTTGCTCCACTTAATTATAATTTGGTACACAAGTGCTCCTTTACAAATTTAGATATCACAAACTTAAAGCAAATTGCCACATTATTTGAAATGCATGTCTTGCTCTAATGAGCGTACTTGTTATCAAATATAAGGACAATCTCAACTCTTGATCAACCAGGCCATTGTTTCCCCCACTATATCATTTCCATGTCACCGTTATCTTCATTTGAGTGTATAGTTACGAATGGGTCATAATAATGATCGAAATCTATCCCAAAAGACGTGATGTCGCCATTCTCTATAACAGACACAAAGGACGATTCGCATTTAACTCTGTTTCAGTAAGCCAAATGGCAATCGTTTAATAGGCGCTTTGTCAACTAATGGCTCTCTACACTGTTTCCCTGGTGGTGAATAGAATGGGTGTAAAGACGGCTCAGATGTGTCACCAAATTAGATTATTATTGCCTGAACTTAAGCCTGGGAGATATAGTATGGCCAGACGATGGATACGTGATATAGTTTACTAGTATTTAAAATGTTTCACTTTTCAAACGAAAATTTTTATTATACATGCGAGATGTCATATTTTTTGTTTAGTCAAAGATATCATAATTTAACCCTCTATAGTACTATTCTTCAGAACATTTCGGGCCACAGACCTCCATTTTTGAAATGAACATTACCTAAATTGTATTCATATCTCATCCAATATTTGTGTGTATCGTAGCAACACATATTAGTATATATCATTATTCATTTAATTCTGTATACAGTGTGAAATTTCTTTCCTGTATAAATATATAGTGAATTTCTACTAGAGGATATTATAGAATTTTAATTCTTATTAAAAATGACCAAGATATATATATGGAATTTATTCTGCACCCGTAGTAACATAAAGTTTTATTTATTACTAAAAATAATCCATAGAAATTATGTTAATTTTTATTTCTTGTTTTTTTAGCTCAGTCATCATCCAGAGTTATATATTTTTTCCAGGATTTCTTCACATTTCAAAGGCCAGCATTATAGAATTAAGCCTTTAACTTCAATCTACAGTTTACTGAAATCAAGCATTTAATATATTTAAATATAATTTGTAACATTATACATATAATGATTAATTAATATGCAGAATAAATTTTATTCATATATCTCAGTCATTTATTTATAATAGTTAAAAAGTTTAGATACTCCCTAGTACTTAAAATATGTGCTATAAAAAAGTTGAATTTTTATAATTTATTCTTATATGACACAGGTCTATGAGAGAAGAGACTATTAGCTTTGGCGAAGCATATTATGTATTATGATGTATTTTTATTCTGGTGCAGGAATAAATGTTACGATTAATCCAATAACCTAATCAAAGTCACTTTGTTTTTTTGTTCATTGTATATTTAATGTGTATAAAATTAAAAAAAACACTTCTGGTATACTCATATATGTTGTTTGTAATCAGTAGTTATGGGGAAAATCTGTTATCTTATTATTTAATATCTGTTAAAAAAACAAATTATGTATTTTTAATGAATATACTATTTCAAAAAATTTTACATTGTTTATCTTCTTATTTTTCAATATAATTACTTTAAAATGTTCCTTAATAGTAAGAAACTTCGAACTAAAACTGCAATTAAGGAGAATGTACTTTCATATTTTAACTGTTTTTTGTTAAATCAAAAATTATCTTTGGCTTTTTAGAGGACTTGAGTTCTTTAAAATTTTCTTATCAAGTGAGAAAGGATATTTCTTAATGCTTAAAAATTTAATAAAATTATTTTTGAGCGATTTTTCATAATAAAGTAAAGCTTCTTTTAGATCAGTAATGAGCTAAAATTAGACTGATCATTTCTAACAGCACATTAAATTCTACAGTAAAAATGTTTGCACGTATATATATCCAATCTGCAAGAATAACCAACATGCTTGCGTCTTAATTTATTTCTTGAACAATTAAATTCTTATCATTTTTATTATTCAGAGAAAATCTCATTTGAACTATAAATGATATGTAGCTTAAAATTTACTTAAGAATACTATCACATACAATTAAGAAAGAATTCTCCCTTGCTGCAGTTCACAGATAAGAAAAAGCTTCAAAAAATAATCAAATCAAAATTACCGAACAGAGCATTTCAAAATCATATAATTAATTTGGCATGGTAATGTAACACCTGACAAAATTTATATTTCAACATTTATTGAAAGATTTAACACTGAAATTTAAACTATACTAAAGAAAATGATTTTACAACTTTAATTACAAATGTTGCTTAAAAGACTAATTCCAATATTATAAATTCCGAGTTCTTAGGATAATTATTAATTTCTAAAAAAGGTCAAGAATCAGTAAAAATAAAAACAGTTTTATTTTGTTGAGTGAGAAATACCTATAATTATTCAGGTGAATAAAATTACTAGATAATGTAAATCTGTTTATATATATATATATATATATATATATATATACAGAGAGAGAGAGAGAGAGAGAGAATTCATCTCAGTTTCAGATATGTCTTACAGTGTTGTACCAAAATATCTGAGAAAGGTATTTATTTAAAGAAATTTAATTGGAAGTTCAAAACATGTGTATTGTATAATGTATCCAATTAGAATTTTAAGTGAAAATGAAAACTAAATAAGTTAGAATGCTTCGTAGAACTTTCCAGTTAAATTGATAATTAATTTTTTTCAGCTATTTCTCAAACTTTCTAATACTTAACAGAAAATTAACCTCCATCGAAAGGAGCCATGGAAACATACCCCCACGCAACAATCCATCTAAGATTGTGCAATATACTCAATATTCTGCACAATTTCAGAACCTGATAGTTATTCAAACAGTTTATAATATGCTTAAACAGCTTAATTGATCATTAAGGTAGTAGTATAGGTAGATCCGCGATAGAGTGCTCCGAAAGACATTCGCGTTTATCGCACTCAGCACGTTTTGGGTCCACTTACTCACAGCTTAAGTTGAGAACTTAATTCTTGAAGATTACTGAATGCATTAGTCGTCTGTTTTGGGAATTCGAAACGGGTATTTGTGTTATAGTGATATTGTATTATCAGCTCATTAGAAATGGCTGTGAGGTAACTTAAACTGTCGTGAAACAACTTTAAATGCGTTTTTGGCTTGTTAAACTGAATTAACGAACAATTAGTACACAAAACTCAGATTGATAAGTAATTTCTCAGAGGAATTAAATTCTTTAATATAATAAATACAAATCATTTGAGATTTGGCCTTTTTTATGTGAGTTTAAACTTGTTTTTCGTAATGGACTAAAAAATAATCATAATATTTGACATGTAAGCCACTCCTATATGTTAGTTTATAAAATCGCTAAGTGAAAAAATTTTCACTGTGACAAGATATAAATCCTAGTGAAATGATTTTTAAGTAATACGCTTTTATTGAAAATCTCTCTCTGTGACGCTTCTCTTAATTTCTTCTCAATCACTTTTAGATATTACATTTATAAATGAATCCGATTTATATGAATTCTTTAATATTAAAATACTGATAGAAATCAGTGTGTTCCATTTTAACAAAAAGTGTTATTTTAAACAAGGACATATATGTGCATGATATAATTAATTTGGCTAATCATTTTATGCGAAGCAATACAATTTTGATTATTTTTTGTTGTGGTCTTACCTTTGAAAATTATAAGATTATAGCAAAGTCATTACATTTAATTTTAATGTAATATTCTTTCATCAATTCATATCAATAATTTTACATTAAAGCACTTAGAAATGCTATATTTTATATAATAAAAGAAATTATCATTCTGTAAATCGCAGTTCTACCACAAGTATTGTAATGAATTTTTGAAATTAAATTTTAGATAATTTCGCGGAAATAAAACAATATTCTTTCCATTTAATTATTTTTTACAAATGCAATTCAAATTGTACCAGTTTTTGTTTCCATATGGTGGTACATATCTAAGATATTATTGTTGGAATGCGAAAGGAATGTTTGAAAAAAAAAGGAAAAAAAATTATTGTGAAATACTACATCAAGTTACCTTATCTCAATTTCATACAACAAACAAATATCACAACATGACTCATAAATGATTAATATATGGTACACAAATTATAAAGCTCACTCTAGAAGTCAAATACACTAAAAAATCAGAGTTTGTAATCAAAACTTCTCATTATAAAAGGAAAACAAAACTTACAAAATTACTCACTTCATTTTTAGATAAACATCCAAAGAGTGGATATAAAAAAATATTTAAATGCTTTATAATTAAACTATGAGTAATACAGTATACATAAGTAAATGCTATTCTCTTGGAAAGCACGAAAACTCATGAAATTGACTCATCGATAAATAATGAAATATTTTACACTGAGTAAACTTCCTTTCATGGGCAAAATCCTGAATGGTAAGAGTCATTTCACGAAGTAAAGACTTAAAAATAATGAGAAATGCCGAACAATTTGTCAATCATATTTACTGCGTTACGAAGTTTTCAATTAAAGGAAATCGAAACATTCTAAAGAGTCTATTTTTGCAACGTTTATTTAACCATAGATTTGAAAAAAAAATCATTTTTATGAATAAATCATATAATAAAATAGAAATAGTCATATACCATTGTCCATTATAAAATATATTAACATCCAAAGAGCAATGAGTCCCCTTCTAAGCTAAGCAAAATAATCAGACTATAAACAATTTTAAAAATGCTACAAATACCGTCGGTCACTTTAAAATAAGTCTTAACTTAATGTTATATGTGTTATTTTATTGCCTGAAAATGATTTAAGCAAAACTGCTCAAAACGACATCTTAATTCGCATGTATGTTCAAATTTTGATTAAATTGCTAGAAAATCATGAATTTATATGGTAAATTCAAATAAGACTAATATTGAAACTGATATCAAACAAAAATAAAAGTGATTTTAAATAAACATATCATATTTTGTGTAAGCTGTAATGAGATCTGAGAAGGCTGTCTTTGATTTCATGTTTATTTCAAACTAATTGGACTAAAAGATCTTGTGTCATATGTCTATTTCCATTTATAACGTCCTTGATTTAATAATTTATGCGTGGCTTACTGATATTCGATATGCATATGATGGCGTCTCTGAATTGGAGATTTAAATGGTTCCTAGATTTGATCCATTTACTGTGAAGTTCCATATTTTATGACGTGTTGTCAAAATGTCAAAACGGTATCTATGTTTGTTGACTTATGCACTTAAATATTTATAAAATTATATATACCTCTACGCGACCAAGCTTAATTTGAGGAATGTGCATAGAATTGATTATGTCGACTATTATTAATTTCTACATTGTTTGCAGTGTGAATCATAAATGAGTTCCTGTTCTAAGGATACATGTATTTAATTAGTATTTTAAGTATTAAGGGCATCTCAACTGAAATTGGACTTACGAATGACTTGATTCATTATTTCGAGACATGAACTGTAACTACAAGGTTCCAATTCCAAACGGGAACTTTTCAAGTTTATAAAGGCAATATTTGATATTACAGTTATAATTAAGTTCTCCTAGCAAAAATAATAAATCATATAATAACAATTTGTATGAGCAGTAAAAAACAAAGAAAATATGATAAATTGAATACATAAAATAAATAAATAAAGTACTCCATAATTTCCATATGCAATTTATTCTGATGTTATAAATATTTAGTTGTCATTATATATATATATATATATATATATATATACTTTATCAGAAAGATAATATGCTATTAAGGAAAAACAATCACATAAAGTTACAGAACTAAGGCTCGAAGAGCATTAATAATAGAGTAAAATCAAATTCAAAACATGTAATAAAAACAATTAATGTAAACAAGATAAAACCCATTCATAACGATCAAAATACTAAAATTTCTTACAAAACATTAAAAGTGGTAAAAAAAAATTCTACAAAGATAGGCACTAAATGCAATATATATACTCATTGCAAAAGGAATTATGCACCAAGAAAGAGTTGTCAAAACAAATGAAATTTTACGTAAATAACTATAGCGTTGGAGTAGTAACTACAAATTCAAAGCAAAATGATGATTAATTGAAGGAAAAATTTCAAATGGATGAAGGTTTTACTACCCAGGCGAATCACCTCTAGCATTACGCATGATGTGGACACGGATGGGAATCGAGACTTAGAAGTTACGTATGATGTCTTGCGACATCTCGTCCAACAGTTGCTGTTAGCACGCCTTTAACTCGGCCAAAGTCGTAAGCTGTCCAACTTACCGTCCTAAATAATCCTAGATATGTTCGATTGGTGACAAATCTGGGGTTCCAGCAGGCAGGGAATGGTGGAAATGCAGTGGAGGCAGTCCTGTAAAACCCTTTCTGTGTGAAGCCGAGCAATATCCTTTTGAAAAATGGCTCCTGGGAGCCCTGATGTGAGTGGAAACACATGTAGCTGAATAGTATCACTGACGTACCTATGGGCTATCATGGAGACGTTGATCAATATTAGGAGTGACCGTGCGTCGTATGGGAGGGCTTCCCAAACCATGATACCAGTTGTGGAAGTGGTGTGGTGCGATATAGTGAAGGTAAGATTAAGGCGTTAACCACGGGGCAGCCACAAAAACGTACAAGATTGTTGTCACTGCAAAAATTGAATCTGGATTCATCGCTAAAGACTACCTGATTTCATTCGGTCGAAGTCCAATCCCTTCGAGGACGACACCACTCCATACGGAAGCTAAAGTGAGTGAGTGGCAATGGCAGTACACGTATTAAGCGTCAGGATAGCAACTGTCCTTCAGCCCCGCACCTATGTAAGGTACGGACTGACGCAGAGGCCCATATTAAAGGTGCAGCCTGTGTATGGATGTTGGACAATGAGACAAATGGCGCTATGTGTGCGTGTCGTATGAATTGATGGTCTTCTTGACTATTGGCCTGTCGAGTGCGATCTGAGCTTGTTGGCAGTATAACAGACCTCTATCACTTTCAATAGACCAAACACCTCCTCACAGTAAATCCAGAACGGCCTAAGCGGCAAATTACTCGCCGATCTGACCACCCGGATCATCTCATCCCTATTGTTCTTCCCCTCTCGAACTCTGATAACTGCTCATATTGTCTCCAATGGTGGCGTAATGATATCTCTAGTTAAAAAGCGTCCCTCTGCATCACTTTAAATACATGCTAATAAGCTCTACTTATCAATTTTATAATCCAAGGAAAACGAAGCTCAACACCCTCTGGTGGCATTATGTAATAAGCAATCACGCTGCATTTCTAACCATTTACATATCTACCGACATGTACTTGCATGCCAAGTTTCATAACAATCCCACTCCTACTTCTTGGTGTGCTACTTTTCATGTAAATAATTATAAGAAATAGAATGATAATTATAAGAATAATAAAAATTATAAGAAAATCTTAAAAGTGAGTCATAAGGGATTTATATCTTTATGAAAAGAACAGTATAGATAAAAAATATAACTAATTTAATTTAGATATGTTGCAGATCTTACTTTATTTTATGATAATCATATTCATGAATAAAAAAGGCATAATTAATCATATTATCAAATTACTGAAATTTTGTTTAAACTAATATAAATGAAAATGATTAATCAGATTTTATTCAGATAATAAATTTATTTAAGATATTAAAAAAAAAAAAAACAGAATCAAGAAAATAAGTGGAAATTATTTAAAAAAAACCTAAAATTCTTCGTAAATGCTTTTTCTCTTAATTTGTAGTAGAGAATAAATATTTTTACCCAAAAGTACTGATATATTTATAAAGCTAATCATTGGCAGTAGATATATTTGAAATGTATGTTTTATATCACTAAATTGATTTTTTTTGATAAATTTTCCGATTTTTGGTTTTAGTGGTATTATGAAAGATATTTCCATAATCTATATCAGAAATAGCGGGAAATAGAAATACGCCATTTTGTGGTTACTGATACAGAAATAAGTTGTAGGTTTGTAGGAATATAACAATATTAGCTAATGATAATTAGCTTTAGATTACTTTACGTTATGGTTTACCTTAAGAAATGTATTCATAATGTGATGTCATTTAGATATTCATTTTATAATATTTTATGTATTCCATTTTCAATTTATGGTTTAGTTTAAACTATTTATTGTAAAATAATTATCTGAGTGTGATGGTTTTGATAGATGAAACATGATTAGAAACGGTTTTCAGTCATAAGCCTGAAACAGATATTTGATTTACTTTATATCCAATCTATATGAGAATCAAATTAAGGGCGCTTATGTTTAGATCTTTAGAAAAAACTCATCATACAAATTGAAACATAATAGCTTGCGAATCGTAGGTTAAAAAAGAGGGTATATGATATGTAGTAGCATGTTTTGTTGTAGATATATTTCAAAAATTGAACAAAATACTTTTAAGATTAGATATTTAGAATAAATCGTAAGACGAATTAGTGCATAGTAATAATAAAGTCTTATTTTTGAAAAGGATGGATACAATTAGACTAACTTTATTGTAGATCTATATTGAAAACTGATTAAGTATTTTTATACTTTGAATATATTTTTGAAAAAAGTCTTGAAAAAAAATGCTACACAACACTAATTACCTCATATGTCAAGAAAATGAAAAGTGAAACTTTTCGTTAAAGAATTTAGTAAGGTATGAGTTTTGGAATGAACTACAATCTTACAATCAAAACTAAAATAAAAATATTTTAGGAACATAAATTTGATTGCCTACCTGAAATTCTAACATTTCAATAGTTATCGATTTTCTCTTTCAATTTATCGATAAAGAAAGGGGGGTAGAAAAATGCACGGAAAGAAAGATGTTTTCACTCCAAATAGAGTTTATCGTGTTCCACGCACCACAAGACAGTCGATAATAAGAGACTGTGACCGAACGAACTAAAGTAAAGCTGCACAACAAAGTGGGTGAGGCATTTAGCTCGTTTTGTGTGGTGCTTTTGACACAAATGGAAAACAATTCAAGATTTCCGTTAAAGTACTGGACCGTGAAATACAATATATAGATCTTCAATTCCCAAAAGGTTTCATCAATTTCCTTCAACTAATGTTAAGTCCTCGTGTGTTTTCTTTAGAGAAGCACCTCAAGTTTTCAGAAGAAAGGACGGAAAAAAAAAACATAAATGAAAAAAGCGTTATTGGAAGGAAAAAAAGAGATTAAGAGCTTAAATCGATGTATGTTTCTAGTCCTCACGTTGAGTCTACGTTTTTCTCCTACAATGTCAACTTTTTCCAGTTTGTTTAGAAGGGGCTTGAAAGAGTTCATCAAAAAGAGAAAAAAAAAAGATATATATATATATATATGTATGTTTCCTCCTCCAGAAGTCGAGATGTTGTTTTTTCTGCATGTAGTCGAAAGACGAAGTGTAGTGTGGTAATTTCTCTCGAGTAGGAAGGAAGTAATGAAAAAAAAACTGGGAAGACAATACTCTTCTTGCATTTGTTTCCACTTGGAAGGTTTAACATATGCATGTGTGAAAGTTTAGAAATCAGATTAAAAATTCTTATGGATGAACGGATTCTTCGAAATAATATTTTCATGGTGAATAAGTAGTACAATAAGTACGAAATTTTTTTGAAGATAATAATAAAGTGGTATTGTTTTTAGCGATGTGATAAATATTTATGTCGAACAATTTTTAAGAAAGAAAATGTAAATCATTTTCGATGATGATTATATAATGAATAGAAATAACTTTTCTTGTCAGTGACGAAATATTAACTTTAAAAGAAGTCTGTAATTATATATATATATATATATATATATATATATATATATATATATATATATACATATACTGTAAAAAAATGAATAATAATACAAAGGACTATTTTTTCTTCTTTTTTGAATTATTCATTTTGAAGTTTAGTTTTTGAAGGAAAAATTAATATTTATTTTTAATATGTGTATAACAACATACTGAGAGTGTGAGGCACTAGATATGTAGACTCTAATGATTGATTTGTATCATCTGGATGCCATTGATTTTGTGAAAACTTATGGAATAATGGTATAGGCGATTAATGTAAGTTAAAAGATGCTTAGTATTAAAAAATACTCATTACATAAAAATCTCAAAAGAATGAAAGGTTTTTAATTATCGCCACTGTCAATTGACTGCAACTCGAAGGAAGTACTAAGTTTATTGTCAGTGACTAATAATACATGAAAAGCATTGTTAACTAATGCTTAAAATGAAGTAGTAAAAATAGTAAGCAAAAAACAACATAATCATTCTGTAGATATAAGCCACACACTCATAATTTCTGAGAAGTTTGAAATATTCATTTCTTCATTTAGGTATAGCAATATTTAAAATCAATAAAAATTGTTATTATCTAAATGTAATCTAGAAATATTGATAAGTCTAACGCATACCTCTTAAGATTTTCCAAATAATCAGCTTAGAATTTCGGGATTGTGTTTCAGCAAAATTCAGGAGTATTAATTAGTTTTGTAACTTATAAAATTCATATGCAATAGATAATGAAGGTAATACAAATTATAGTTTAATTTTCATGGGATAAAATTATGATTATCGACAGACTTCATCACGTTTGTAACGACTCAATGCGGCGTATTCAGTATATGTATAATTATTACTCATTAAAAATTTTAAAATAATATAAGAATTTATATGAAATAAATACTTTGCTTTCAGTGAAAGGAAATGTGTGTTACTTATTTATTTTTCAGTTTTCACGAAACAACTTGAAGACTTTAAAAATATATCCTCGTTAATTTTAAATCTTAACTGAAAAATAGTCACTAATAAGTTGGATTATAAAATCTGACTTCTCTAATTAATCGAAAGAAAAATTATGTTTGCTCTTTTTTCTTATTACATTTCCTGAGAAAATTATCTAAGCAACTCAGAAGATTGTGTCATAAATAGTTTTGTATTATATATTCTACTTATTATAGTACAAATAATACGCTTTTGAATATTACTAATAGCGTTACACTTAAAATATCATTTTCCTCTGAATTTTAATGTTATTGAAATTCATTAGCAATTAATAAACCAATAGAATTGCAATGAGAAAAAGAACACCTTGCAGCCGTAGAATAAAATGTAAATATCTATAAAATGTCTTCATAAACCAGTTATTTGCATATAAATAATTAAAAGGAATTTAAAGTAGCGTGAGCAGTATATTTTTGAAAAATAAAGTAATTTCAAGTGAATCATTATCAATTTAATTATTTTATGTCACTCAGTGTATAACCACATTTTTTCCTGCTTATTACTATGAAAGTATGTTCCAGGTAAAAAAACTTTTTTTCCGTCTGAATACTACTTTTATGTAATATAAATACATGAATTAAAAACTAAATAAAAATAATAAAATATGTGGGAGTTTAACATATTTGAAAAATGAAAGCCAATAGTTTGAATAAATTAGAAATTTTTACTAAAATACTTGAGTTAGTTCTTTAATTATTTTCTTTCTTATATCCCATAAAACTAAAATCCGAATTTTGCGATAGATTATTAGAATGTAAAATTGTATTGCGTATATTTATCACAAATCATATCAAAATAATGATTAGTTTTAGAATATTTATAAAACGTAATAAATGACTTTCTTTAAAATTCTTACTGTGTGCTCTTTCATATGAAAAGTAAAATACGTAATTCATTCAGCAAAGCAGAAGATACTGTTTTCTTTCTATTGTAACGAATGCAAAATTGTTTTCTAAATTTTTTTTTTTTTTTTTGAAAAAAATATAAGGATTTTGTGTATTTCTGACTCAGATCTTAACATAAAATCGATTGTGAAAAGGAAAGGGAAATCGATTGTTTGAAGCAAAACGCACCATTTCCATATTTTCTTTTCCTTTTATGTTTTATATGTATAAAATGAGAAATTTCTCGAAGTATAATTTGTTAATTTCTATTATTAATGTAATCTTTAGAAATCATTCAATACATGGTTTTAATTTAGGATGTATATTAGCTTTAGAAAATTAAAATATTAATTTTGGAGAGAACATTGTTGAATAAAAGAAGCAATACATTTTATAATTCTTTAATATATGTGTCAAATGTTCTTCACTTCTGATATATTTCATTCATGATTTATTCAGTTATGTATGATGAAGGGAAATTTTAAAAATATATATCTATTGAAAAACTATATCTTGTTGAATTAAAAAACGTTTTTACATTTTATTATTAATTTTAAATACTTTTTCCCTAAACGCACTAGATATACACGTATTTTACTCTTCTTTTTTTTTTTCATTTCAATAATCTATTTTCACTGTAAAAATATTTTTTGTTTAATACAAATGAAGTTGTGAAAAAAATAATCATTTCTATTCACACTACACTGTCTCTATAATAATACACAATAACAAGATGCAAGCCGCATCTAGGAATATAATTTGCGCAAGAAGTAAATTATCTCAGTCAAGAAAACGGATTAACTTAGTTATGTCTTAAGTTACTTCATATGTCTACATTAACGAATCATGAGCAACATACTTGTACATTGCTTGATTAAACTAGAGTTACCCTCAAGATGATGGTAATTCAGTGCTTAAAAAAAAAGGGGGGGGGGAAGGATCAAATCACAATTCTTTCATAAATTTCAACTTTTTGTAAACAAAGTCTTCTTAATTATACAGAATAAGTTATCTTCTTCTATAAGTAATGTGAAATAAATGAAGTGGTTCTGTAAATATTGATTTCATTGCAAAATATTAACGCAACAAAAAATCTTAATAGATACAAATGTACAAAAATGTCTGTAAATTACAAATCAATATTATGGTTCGAGAATTAATAGTAAATTATTTCAAACTTTGTTATTATGTGATTGCTATGATTTACAATGGGTGAATCATGATTTTAACGTTACAAAACCGAATTAAAGTGAGATGGTATATAATATGCAAACATCTTTCCTTAATTTCCGAACACAAATTTAACCAATTCTAGTATTTATATTCTATTATTCTATTATGATGCTATTTTTTTTAAAAAAAGACTTGACATTATATGGTATTTGAAATAACCACTGATATTGATGGATGAGATGATGCCACCAGGATACGATCGAGAACGTTAAGCATAAAAGATTGGTATGTGTCTCGAAAACCCGATAGATGTCTCTTGCGGGGATTTATCTGATTACTATTCATTATAAATATTGTTGTTATTTAACAATTTTTAAGAATATCGTATTAAGTCTTATCTTATAAAATATAAATAATAAAATATATTATCTGAATAAAAAAGAAAGTGTACTTGAGACCAAGAAGAAATTTGTTTACTTCATAAATGCAAATAAATGCTGTTAAAAAAAAGTATTCGTATTTATGAAGAAAATACTTAAGATATTCTTGAAGTTTCAGAAAACTTCAAAGCAGTTTTTAAAAGAGGTGTTGAAACTTAAGTAGAAGAAGTTTATTTAAACATAGTATAACCTTTCGTGAGAAAATGGTGTTCAAAAATACTTTCTAAATGAAACACAGTCTATTAAATTTTATGTAAAAATCTAACTGCTTAAAGAAAAAGGAAATTATCCTTTCTTACTTATAAGTCCTTTATTTGTTTTAATCCACATGAAACAGTGAAAATCATTATAACTTTTAGCTTTTGACTTCATTTTATGTAGCTAAGCTGTTTTTCAGAACTGTCATGGTCTTAAGTCTTAAAATATTTTTCTTTGTATGTTATACGCTGTAAATGATGCATGTTTATTTGTTGTCACGGATTAGACAATTGCCGCTTGTAAATAAAAGTCACGTGCAACCTTGGAAAGATAAATTCCCTCTGATGATATAAAAAGCCTAAATGGTAAATATTTATTTTTTCTCAAATAGAACTTCAAAATACATACAATCTTCAAAATAACCAGTATAAATGATATTTAGCAAAATTTAGGTAAAGGTCAATGTAAAAGAAAGGATTTCTAACTAAACAAAAACTTTTGTATTGAAGATTATTCTATAACAATTATAATATAATTATTCCTTTTATATTGTTTTTATTTGAGAAATTATCCTTTTTACTTCTAAAAATTGTTTCATCTAAGAACTGTAAATAATATCAATGAATGATTTTTATTAATTAATTTCAACATCTGAAAATGTTCTTTAGTGAGCACAAATTTGTACACTTCATCCATATATTGTTATCTTCAAGATTTTTCATTTTGCGTTTATATTAATGGTCCCTTAGTACACCGGGAATTTTTCATTTTACTAAAATTTGTAATGTATATTTTTTATCTGACTGAAATTTTAATGATACTATTATTTTGAATAATATACTGTTGTTTCTCTTTCAAATATTTCTAAATATATGATTACATTCTGTAAAATAAGGTAATTAAATTATGACTAACTATTAATGCTAATTATATTTAATAGTCAACTTTGATTGTGCATTGTAAATCAGAATCATCGAAAAATAACTTTTAACTTAAATAAATTTGTATTAATAAGCGCAACTCGGAATGACTTATTTATTTGATAATAGATAATAAAAATAAATAAAGAACAAAATAATAGTTTAATTAGTTGAATTATATAAGTTAGTAAGCTTCTGAAAAATAGTTTTTTCTCATCGGCATTTTTCCTTTGCAGAATTGCTCTAAACCGCCTATGCTTCAAATTTTCTTTAAATTATATTATTAGGAACTGTGAAATCCATTAAGAAATTTTAAAGTGTTGCATAATAGATTTCTTTGGACGAATGATTGATTTGAGCAGTATTTTCTTATTTTTTTCACTTCTATACTTTTGAAAATATTTTTGTAATGAACTGTTTGACATTTTATTGTATACACAATACAACATTATGTTTTCAATGTAATACTGTCAGTTCATAAATTTCATAGCTCACATAATAATTTACTTACGAACATCTTTAGGGATATTTGCTAATGACTGTCAATTACTTAATGTCCCTCTAGGTAGATTTTTGAATATTAACGTTGTGGCGAAGCACTTCGTTTACCTGACTTAAGTGCCATAACTCAGTCGAATACAATTAACTCTAAATGTTAGTAACCTACTCAAGGATCCACTACTCAAGTCAAACACAGTTATTTGTCACTTTATAATATAATGTTCAAGGTATATTTTCTCTCCTTGGTGACCACTTGAAGTAATTCACCGATTCAAATATTATTTAACTAACACTCTCTTACCAAAACCTCTCCTGTTGAAGTTTTTTTTTATTTCTCAAATCTTCTGTGACCGCTATCACCCGTAACAACATCTGTTATCATCTGTCGCTTATAAGGCATAAACTAAGAGCCAGTTCCACTTATCCTCTATCCTCCAAATTTCCTTTTTCTTGTATACCGTTACATCTAACTCATTTCACTTTATTTCTACCTGCCTTTATTTTGCAAAATTACTTTTCATTTAGATTG
>BMAW01038060.1:585367-625976 GCA_019974015.1 Nephila pilipes | reverse complement strand
AAAGTGAATTTATATATAATTATTTATGAATATTAAAGTGAATTTATATATAATTATTTATGAATATAAAGTGACACATGAGCATGCAGAACACTCACAATTTTGAAATAAAACTTCAAATTATTTTAATTTAAAAATGGAGATTTTTTTTAAATTTAGCGCTTAATAAGTTCACTTTGATGAACGCATCTGGATTATCTTTATGAGCCTCAGGCTCTGTTGCATTATAGTCTAAAGACAGGAGATATGCTTAACTCAAACAAGTGAAATGGTCATGAATACTTTAAATAACAAACCAGGACACTGAATGAGAAAAATGTTGTCTGTTAAGGTTCCCGTCTACCCGCCATTTTGATTTCGTGGAAGTAGTGTTAATCCTATGGAATTTTGACTTTAATTCTCACATCTTTATTATTTGATCTATTTGAATGCAATAAAGTGCATTTGAAAGAACAAAAAATAATCAATGCTTCTGTGGAATTACTTTTTTCCTAAGATTTTTAAAAATATTTTTATTCTTATTTTAATTATTCGTTTTTGAGTTTTCCGGTCTTTAAAAAGTATTTTGAAATGTTTTTAAAAATCTTACGAAAAATGTAATTCCACAGAAGCATTCATTATTTTTTGCTCTTTCAGATGCTTTTTATTGGATTCAAATAAATCAAATAATAAAGATGTGAGAATTAAAGTCGAAGTCCCATAGGATTAACATTAAGCTGACGAAATTAAAATGGCGGGTAGACGGGAGCCTTAATATTTGTATGAATTATTTCTACTTATTCAGTTCCTTTCTTAAAAGCTTTTTATCTATAATTTTATGAATATATTAAATAAAATTTGCGGAACTTTGTATCATCACTTTCTATAACACTAACGTAATTACATTTAGAAAAGAATAATTAGGAATGAAACCAGTAGTGTACAAGGTATGCATGAACTCTTGGGCTAAACATTGAAGGGAGGTAAAATGTACACCGAACTCTTTTTTTCATGTTAGATAGGTTCCTCACAAAACAGTGCAAACAAATTCTTGAAAAAAATACATGCCCCAACCTTATAAAATCGTGCATGATGAAAAACCTCTGAATATTTTCAAAAACAGAACCGTGCAGAAACTTAACAATGAAATCCATATTACACATTTTAAAAGAAAAAAAAACTCATTTTTATTACAATTTTTTTTTAAAAAAGCCAACAGTGAAAATTCAATCTATTAGTGCATACAATATATAAAAGATCAATTTGAAATTATTAGTAAAACTTGTAACTAACAACTATTCATCTCTAATAGACAACAAGCGAGCACGTTCATTACGAACTGGATCAAAAATGCTATCATCATTAGATGTGTCAGATATGTCTAGAACAACTGTCGGCTTTGATTCAAATGAAAAATTTCCCTCTTTATTAACTGCCTCTGTTGGTTTCTTTTGTTGTTACAAAGTCTGTTATTAGCGGCTATTTTTTTTTTTTTTTGTTTCTCAAGTTGCTAATATAATTCTTGCTATCCAACTACACAAAACTTAAGATTACGTTGAAATTGTAATGCACGCTATTTGTCAAAATCATGAGTAAGAAAATGTTCCATTCTTGTAGCAGTCTTCAAAAAATTGTGAATTAAATCAGCTGTTAATAGATGAAATTAATTTTCCACATGGTCATTATCGACATTTTTGTTATTATATACTGTCCTAAATTCGATCAAATCGTCCTCATTAAAAGGGCTTCCTAGCATCAATCTCAATGTCAACCGTTTGCATGTTGTTCAAATCTTTGCCACCAAATGCATTTGATAGAGTTAAAATTTCAGAACACATAGCTGATTTTTGTACTACGAAACTTCCACTTTTCACGCATGCTGAATTTTTTTTTTCTAACAAGCATTTATAGTCGGCTGGCGCGACTGTTTGATGACAAAAATAATGTGTAATACAAATCATAATTGTAATTTTTCCTCATGCTTCCACGACAGCCAAATTTCTTTCTTCCACTGAGTCTAAAATATATTTAAACATTTGCTTTATGTAGTACATTTTAAATGCAGCTATAATACTGTGAACGAGTGTTAGAGTGATTCTTGTTAGAACAAAAAATTCGTGTAAAAGGTTTTCGATGAACCGTGTTATTTCAAATCGTGTAAAAAAAAGAACGATTAAAAAAGAGTTGATTGTATATATATGTCTGTGTGTGTGTGTGTATGTTGTGTGTGTGTGTGTGTAAAAAGATTTTTCAGTGTAGAAAAATAGGGTCTAAATGAACATTTTTGGCTGAAAAACTAAAGATTCTGAGAGAATTATGCTTTTATTTACATTAATAAATAAACTAAGGGCTCAAATGTATCACCACTATAAATGATATATATCTAGCACTAGCAGCGTCTAGCTAATGATTTGCGTATCATTTCGAAGATGATAGAATTTACATACAATGTTGAAACAGCAACTTAACATTTTTCAAAGAGGTCCAAATCAAACTGAAATGAAATATCATTGATAAATGGCTATAGTTGTCCTCATTAGGGAAATCATACCTTGATCCAACAAATATACGTGAGAGTTAAGAAATTAGCTCAATATGTCGAAATTCCTTGAAGGTCAGACGTGGCACTGAGGTAATTAGGCCCATTAACGGTGAAATTGCATGGAGCATCATCGTGATGAAACTATATGGAACTTCAAACGGAATTAGAACATTATGAAGCAAATATTATTTTAGATCATCTTTAAACATACTCTACATCGCACCTTACCCTATATGGGGAAGCAATTATGGGCCAATAAGGAAATCATTCACAATATACACTAACACAAAACGCACTCCTGGTGAGAATGTAAATGTTTAACTTGTCGATTAGGTGGCACACACATAGGAAGTAACTCGAAAGATTCTTGGCAAAATTTTCACACAAATGTAAATAAATATATATTTTTTTAATTTTAATAATATCTTTTATATATATATATATCTGTGTGTGTCTTTGTCATAACGTTTTCTGCAAGAGTAGAGTATTGAATCCAGGTCTCAGAAACGGTGACAATTCAACGAGATATGAATCGAATTTCGATTTGGCAGCAAATGTTTACCAAATCCAATCTAACATATGAATCAATTTCAAACTTTATACGTCTCTGTTTAACAGATCACTGCACTTAATGGTAGCAAAAATTTACTTAAATGATGTCATCAGTCATGAAATACAAGTATTTTGTTCGCCATCGTATACACACACAGGCACACACACTCTCTCTCTCTCTCTCTCACACACACACACACACTTATATATATATATATATATAATTGATAATTATGCACAATGATTCTCATGAGCATAAATTTATAATTAGTTATAAACTGTAGCTATCAAAAAACTAAATTATAATTAATTAAATCAAAAATTAGTAAATTTCAAATAGAACAAAATCAACGTATGATGAAAAAAACATTAATAGTAAAAATAGTTTATCAAAAAAATTTTAGCAACTCAAGTATTATGTAAAGGAGATATTAAATTGTTGAAAATATAATATTATGGTATATATTAGGAAAACATATTAATGAAGTAAATAATCAAAAATAATAATACCAGTATATAAACAAAAGGTACAACAAAGAAAGAAATAATGTATGAAATATCATACCAAAACAGTATTAAAACTACAAAGTCAATCTCAAAAGAAAATATTGAAGAAAGTACTTTGATAATTAAAGAAAAAATAATTATTTTACAGTCCCGGGCATAGGACAGAGGAGAACGTGTTTATACTTGTTTACGGATCTGGCCATCACATCTCATTTGATAAGTTTATTAAAAAACTGGTGCAAAAAAGCAAAAATTCCAATTCAATACACCAATTAAGCCAAAAGAAAAAGAAATAGAGAAACAATTTATTTAAACTAAAGTAAACTAACCTAATATATCAAAATTAATATATATATACCACAACTTAAGTGATTGTTTCTGTAATCATAACAGTCACAATTTGCATAACCCTCTCAAAGTTACAGCCATTAATTATTGAGAAACCTATTTTAAGTATCAATTTTAGTTAATTAATATTTGTTTTCCTTACCATGGCTAAATGTATGGGAAGGCATTTGTAATTCGACATAAATCTATAGAATAACCGATTCAACTGCCAGTGCAACCAAAGAAAGAAAAAATCATTATAATTGCATATTTAACGAAAACTAATTCAATCTATCTCCAACCACTAACCCTTAGTTACATGTATAATCTTTGTTTGGAACCGAAAACTGCTATAGATGTGAAAGAAAGTAATAACTTAAGGCACTACACACTTCAAAAATGACTTAAATTAGTATTCCAGAGTTCATTTATTAAATTTACAACACACGTAAATATCATTCCAAGCGCATTTAGCATTTTTGACTCACCCGTGCAAAATATTTTACAACCAGAGTTGATTTTTTTTTTTTCAATTACCATTCCCTTTTGAAAAATACGTGCTAATTAAAATCTGTTTCTTTAATAACAACTGCAAACTGAACGTAGAACAGCAGGAAATGGTGTTTTCAAAGATGATTTAGTAGATGGCGCTGTTTACTCTAATAATTTCTTTCATTTTCACATGCAACAGTGTTAATTACCCAACATGCAACTGCCAACGTGATTTAATTTATTGTTGGTACGGTCATTAGTGTACTATCAGTAAGAATATTAACAAAAGGTAATGATCCTTACGGTCGTGGCAATCAGAAAGGGAGTATTGTTCAAATGAAATATTCAACAATCTTTTTCGTGATAAATGTTATCAGAACTTTTTAATGTCCCATCGAAAAACGATACGACGATTGTCTGAATAAATTATGTATTCTTTTGGGTTACATTCCATAAAGAGTATCTAACAGTTTAAAATAAGTGGCTAATTACATTGCGACTGGTATTCAAATGATATCTTTCCTTATCGATATTTTATGGTCTTTATCGCGAAGAACAAATTGTTAGTAACGTCGAGAAAATTATCTAGCATATGAAATTTTAATTACACGATAGTTTTGAGCAATTTTTGCTAAATAAATAGTAAACTAGCTTAATGGATAATGATGATGTTGCGTCATCGTATTTGTATCATATTTAAGTTACATTTGAAAGTCATTATTTCAATTACTTCTGAAAATAAGCAATATTTTATTCGATTGTAAAGTAAGTTAATGATAGATGTTTATAGATAATATGATTATTGTTTATTTGAATTTCCAAAATTGAAAGGATATATTATTTTAAATACTTTTATGACCGAAATCAGGTAAATATTAAAACTATGTATAAATAAGATAAATATTTTCTTTAAGAACTTTAAAAAGCAAAGTTGCTAGTTTCTGGCGCCATACAGAAAAGAAATCCTGAAATGGTTATGGTATTGATATTTTACCATTATATTTTATGCATAACTATTTATAGTAACTTCTACATTTAAGAAATTAAACTTAATGCGAGAAAATAAGAAAATGAGCTTTTCAAAAATTGTCATGTGTAGAAAGAGGTCAATGTCCCTTTAGAATTAGTAAGCCTTTGACAACTTTCAGATGTTTTAAAAGCTGTATTAAAAAGAATTATTATTATTATTTTTTGCTTCAACAAGTGAAAAAAAAAATGAAACAAATGAAACGAATAATTGCATGTTGAGAGCATTTAATCAGATACATGCTTTCCTTGAAGACAAATTCTTTTTTAAGTATAATATATATTTGACTCAAAATTTTGCTGATATATTTGTAAGCCTCAAAATATATCATAAATATCAATCATAATGTAACTTGTTCGACTTACGCGGAAAAAAAATTAGTACTTTTATTAGTTGATTATTTCTTTAAAAATTAATTTACAATTTAGGCGTAAAAATTATTAAATACTTATTTTTGTTAGTACTTTTGTTCATTTGTCTGTAGGTTTTCCCTAATTATAAAGAACACAATCCCTTTTGGTGCATATCTTAATTTATTGCAAAGTATTAAGCTAAAGAAAATATAAAGATGCAAATATTTTTTGTTACAAATATATTGTATTGAAAGCTTTTTGTAAAACGTATTAAATACATATGTAGGAAATACATTTATTTTATCAGTTATTTTACACACACATTTTATAAATTCTATGCTCATAACCAAAGCTCATTCATTGAAATGAGCTTCTTATATATTTTAAATTTTAACTTAGTCGCCTTCCCAATACAGTTTTGGAAGAGGTATTAGCTTGATGGAAAAAATAATCTAAAATCTATTTCGATGTGGTTTAGTTTATCTGCATCTCCACTGTTATTTCTTGCTAAAAAGAGCTTGTTGTTTTCAAACATACACGGTATTTAGTTAGAAATTTTGTTTTATTTTCATATAATTCCGTTGCTAAAAGAAATTACAAGGTGCGTTGGCAATAGACAGGATAATCGTCTCGACTATTAATTTTTTATTCCTGCCACTTACATTTACTGCTCTGTAAACGTAGTATTAGCTTTTATTTACCTTCTAATTTCACAATTATGTTATTGGTTCCAACGTATACTTTATTGTTGAAAGTTTTCCTTTGTCACTAAACGTTGTGTGCAGCATTGATTGAATTTCGGAGGGTCGTTTTGTAGCTAATGTGTGAGCGAGTTTGGTCTCCCTGGGCATTTTGCCAATAGCCACCGTGTTGCTTCTTAGTGCAAAAATAAATAATCGCAATCAAATACGAGGATAGTTTGAAAAGTAACTGTTTTTGAAGACAGATGGCATTACTATGTTAAGTTAATGTTACTTTTATGTGATGAACTCTGTTATTTATATTACATCAAGTAATCATAGTTGATAAGACCTAGATCAATTATTATATGCTCTATATAGAGACCAATAAACAATTAAAACAATGTACTGCTCATGGCGATTCTGCTCTAAAGAAGATTAGTACGATCTCATTATGGCGACGATATTTCCGCTATCGTAGGATGTTATATTCATTCTTCTACAATGCTTACACAATAACCTTTTGAACCATTCATGATAAACGGTAAGCTGAACCTCAAATCATGACCCGAAATTGAAACACGTTATATTCATTATTTTCCAATCCTAACACAAAAACGTTCTGAGTCGCAAATGTAATATAAGACACTCTTTCGTTTTTGAAGGTGTTTACCATGGAAGTTATACTATGAAACAATATTTTTCTTTTTTTAAATTAACGTTGCAGAAGAATTACATGGTACGAGATGTAACTTTGAAGTGTTTCAGGAGACCATAATACTTCTGAAATTTCCTATCATTAAAATTTTTATTCATGGTAAGCTATTTTGTTCAATTTCTTTAAATACATTTAAGGCTTTTCATGCTATTGCACTCGGATAGTGGAAAAGGTTTTCAATATGATACTATATTATCTACAAGGGTCGTTTAATAAATTCATGATAAAAGAACGAAAAAAACTATTTAGGTATTTTTTTTTTATTTCTTCTGTATTTTTACTATTTTCCCTAGCTTTAATTAATTAATTTATTTATTTCAACATAATCTCCTTTTATATCTATACACTTTTCCGAGCATTTATCTAATTATTTTAAGACATCTGTATGGTTGATGACCTCTTCATTTGATGTGAAACTCTGCCAGCAATTTTAAGTTTGGAAATAAAAAAAAGTGTCAATAGTGGCCGAATGCAGTGGATGTTGCAAAAATTCGAACTTTAATTCCATGATATTGACCATCAAAAGTTCACAAATATGCACTTGTGCAATGTTTTAATGGGAGAGGATTGCTTCATTTTCAAATGAACACTTATTGTTGTGATTTCTTCGTTCAACTGGAACATTAACGAAGCATAAGGCAAATCCGTTATCGTCTTTCCTTTACCCATGTAATCAGTGGAATGTTTTCAAGTGCATCCCAAAACCCTTTGCTATCATCGTTCCAACTTATTTTTTTATTTTTTTTTTGAGTCGATTCTCCGTTATACACCCACTGATTTGACTCTTCCTTTGTCTCTGTAGTGTCGTTTTACATGCGGATTTCATCCACAATTATGAATCGACACAAAAACTAGAGAGGATTGAGACAGAAAAGCATCTAAACAGACTAAAATTTGACCACAGAATTGCGTTGATTTTTTACTGAGTGCAAAAGTGGCACCCATTTTGCCCACACCACATTTTTCGTGTGAAATTTTAAACATTTTGCTTTACTACATACCATTGGCTTCTATTATTTCGTGCATTTTAATTCGTCGATCACTCTGAACCATGTGGTGGATTTTGTCAATCACACCGGAAGTAGTAACTTACTTTGAACATCCTGAATGACGTTTTCCTGTTGTGGATGTACGGCCATGTTCAAACGCATTTCCTCATTTGTAAACTAGTGCAGACATAGGGGCAGTTGGGCCTTGAACTTAATTCAACCCAGCTTCGATCTCTTTTTTTTTCGTTAAGCATTTTAAGTATAAATGTTTAATCACCACTTGAATATCACTTAATTTTTTTGCTATTTTATAACACAAGTTTCTCGCTTCCATAGACAATAAAAATGAAACCGTGCAAAGGAAATAACTAAGTCTTATACAACTATCTAGTGAGTTATGAAGCTTACTAAAAATCTTTTTTTATGCTACGAGTGACCTGTCTTGGAATACCTGAGGACTTATTCTAAGCCGTTCGCAAATACTCATGTCAAAGTGGTTCGCGTATCACTTTACAAAATTAAATTTATTTTAGAAACGTTCCCTAATACGATATTTTAATTTTCATGTAACTTCCTATTTTCATGAGGCATAAAATTATTTCTATTTATTCAAGAAATTCATAATAGTTATTTATAAAAGCATCTACCATACCACCATCTGTTGGATTTCTTATTATGCGATCCACGCACTCTATAATTCATTGATTTGGTGTGCAAATTCATTCGGTGAAAATAAAATACAAATGCAATTGCAAACGTTTAATCATGTGAATGCAAATTAATGGTACTGTACAGGAATTCTTTGTGAGATTGGTTTTAAAAGTATCTGTTTTTGACTACAAATGACGTTACTCAGGCACATAAGTGATGCTAATGTGGACTGAAACCTATTAAATGGCACTGATACAAGTTTGAAACTGATTAAAGTGTTAGTTTTAATTGAAACCATGACCGTTCTACTCGTCATTGTGCATTTATTTGTTATCTACATTGAGAGTTAAGATGTCATCTTCGTTGAGACAATTATACACGGAAATAAAGCAACAATCTGAACACTGCGATGCTTCCTGTGAGTTTGCTCCAGAAAAGGTGATGTTGATCTTATCGAACAGAAAAATTAAGAAGACGATGTTTTTGGATGCAAAAGGCATTGTATTTAAAGCAATTTAATAAAGAAAAAAAATGATCATTGAAAAATATAGCAATAAGTTATCCCATTTTCCAATACTGTTGTCTCATTTTTAACACTACTGTTTTCGAACCATATTCACATGTATTACTATAAATTTAAAATTTAAATAGTTGGATTAATACGTTTAAGTAAATGTTAGAGTTTCAAAAGACTGGCATAATTTAACATATATTAATGAAACACCGCTTATGAAGCAAAAAAGGAAAAAGAAAACGTGATTATATAAAATGCTTTAAAAAATTATTATGATCAGTTTTTATTACTTCATTTTAAGGCAATCTTTTTCTGTGTGATTATTTTAAGATCGGGATTCGTCTAAAAATTTCCTGGCAACAACAAAATTAATGTGTTTTTAGGTTGATAAGCTTACGCTTCTGACATATAGCTATCACGTTAAAAAGAGAGATAAACTTTGCTTTCAATCCTTTTTCGAAGATTGGGGGAAAAAGAGAAAAGAGTAACCCCTAAGGAGCTCTTAAATTTCGAGTGATCATGAAAAACAATTTAGTCGTATATCCGGCTAGTGCAATTTTGAGAACACTGCAAATAGGAAACGTAAGTAATGAAATTCTTTTTTTTTTTTTCCTTTTTAAACAGTTTTTTTTTAAAATTTAACTGCAATATATATTACGTAAAATAATGCTTGGCCAGAATACGTACTGTTGAAATTAATGATTCAGCCTAAAATAGATTGAGTGAAGATTTTTTTTTTTTTGTTGATTTTCGGAAGAGAGAAATGGACTCTTACTGTTCTAACACACGAACAAGTTTATTTTACATATAACAACGTATTGTTATTTTTAATTGATTTCTGATTTTTTTACACAGTTCTTTCTCAATTATGGTAGCAAGGTTGTCATTCGCAGGCATGTAAAATAAATTTTCATAGAGATATTCATTATTAAAAAAAAACTCTATCTTGATAATGATTAAAATTTCAAAAAAAATATGTCACCCTATTTTAATTGAAAGACATTCACAGATATATATGTGTGCTAACTTTCTTAACTTCATCTACAATATTTAGATATATTTTTCAAAATTTTAACTCTGTGTCAATCGTTCCTTTTGATTTTTCAAATCATTACATATTTTTTTTAGATTTTTAGTTTCATGACGGTCTAATGCTAAGTCATTTTTTAATAAATATATAGTCTTGAATTTGTAATTGTTATTTTACATCATATGTTTGATAATTCTTTTAATAGAAAGTAATCTGTGTAAATAACTATTTTTTGAAAGAAATACCCCACAAAGTAAGGTATAGTAGTTTATTTCACTATTTCTCATAGCATCTGATGGGAAAGAAAATAACGAGTACAATACAGACAATACACGGAGTTATGAGAAAAGCTCTAAGAAACTGAGAAAAGTTATTGTTTAAAAATGTTAAAGTTTGTAGAAATAGTACAAATTTTAAAATGCTGAAATATTTTGTTAAAAAATAAAATTAAAAAAATACTTGTTTGGAAATTTAATTAGTTTTTAAAATACAATATTTTTAATATGCGTTGAAATATGACAAAAATAATATTTTCTTAGACATATCTGTATATATAAAGAAAGATAAATTTTTTCATAAATATCTTTATCTTTCGTATGGTTTCTTATGCCATTAAATATATTTCTATTCTTTCAAACATCATATATTTGAAAGGCATAATAATATTAGAACAAAGTAAAACAAAATAAAACGTGTCTCTTTACAAAACAATTAGGAAAATTGTATGTTATCCTATTGAACATTCATATCAATTTTGTCAAATTAACTTAATTAATTTTCCAGTGATTGTGTCTACATATTATTTTCTGTGTCTATCTATTGATTGTTACAAAAATGATTAAACTCGATAAGATATAAAATTATCAAAATTAATCTGATATAAAACTTTCGTATAAACTAGAAAGTAAAAATAAAGCTTACAAAATATGTATTATTTCTAATTTCATCTTAGAAAATAAATTGAACTCAGAAAATAACAAAAAGAAAGTCGCCGATTAAATTTTCTCCTTGGTAGGATTTTTATCTGGTCTGATGAACTTCTCAAACGTCTAAGGCTACAAGGTTATAAATATATTTATATATTTTTTAAAAACATAACATTTGTTCCTTATTCTGTCTCTTTCAAGAATGTTCCGAGTTTTTTGTGGCATTTTTTTTTCAATGAGACAGTGATGTTAGAGAGAGATTTTAAAAATAAAAATAAGATATAAGAATGAACGCAAGGTACACAACACAAATAAATGTAAAATTGCAATTGTTAATATTAACATTCACAATAAGGTTCAGTATTTTTTATTTATTTCACACTAATTTTTTTTTAAAATTCTTTTCACTTCGTGTTTCTATATGTATGCAAAATGACACCATATACCACTCCACGTAATATTGCGATATCTGGATTTAACTAAATGTAAATGAATTTGCTGCATTAAAATAAACCATTAATCGGTTACAATTATACGTAGTATTCAACCTTTTGAAAATCAATAATTAAAATTTAACTAAATTCAATTTACTGTTTAGGCAAATCAATGGAAAAAAATAATTTATTATTGTTTTTAAGAATTTGTCTTTTACAAAATTTTTATCCGTTAAATAAAGAAGAGCTTGTTAAAAATGAAATAAATCTAATATGCATAAAAAAAAATCAATAAAAACTGAAATTGGTTCCTTGGTGATTTCATTTTAACATTTGTACGCTTATTATTATTATTATTATTCATTTCATGTTCTGATTATTAAGTAACTTTTCATATCAATCGTTTTTATCAGAATTTGCTTGTATAGCTTCGCGTTCGGCTCATTTCTTTTAACTCGTCTTTTACGTCCTAATTTTCTGTGTTTTTTTTATCTATATGTTGTTGCTAGCTATTTCGTATATATTCTCTCTTTGTATGCAAACTTCTTCAGACGACCATTTTGGGCTTCAAATATATTTAGGAAAAACAAAATTTCACTAAAATCCCTGCAAAAAGTAATAACTTTTAAGTTTTCGGAAACGTAGATAAATTTAAAATGAATATTAATTACGTAAATTATGGCTCCGCGGAAACCATTATTATCAAGGAAATTAAATAGCTTCTTAAAATATTCCGAAATAATTTTTATTTTCATTAATAAAGCATTGGAAAGAAGAAAAAAAAATTAATCAATGTTATTAACAACCAAAAATAAAATTAGATGATTCTGCCATAAAAATCGATTATTAAATTAAATATAATTAAGAATATTAGTAAATTATTAAAGTAGTTATATTAATCTGTTTGGATATTAAAATAAAAAATCTAACGATAAAATATTTAACTGAATATATCTTAGCAATACATACATCTTTAAGCAAATTAAATGCATATTATAATTATAATATATTGTAATGTCAATCTTTTGAACTTAACACCAAATATCCTTTAATTTATGTCAACGCATTTTTACTTAAATCAGTTTCTTGAAGCAATGACGTTTACCATGTGTTACTAGTACCTGATATATCTGGATATAACAGCTTATTACAAAGGTAAAATACAGTTTTCAGCATAATATAAGAATAAGAATAAGTTATGATGCAATTACATAAGAATATATAGTCACAATCAAAAATAAAAACATGTTTTTTCGATTTTTATCTAAATTTCTGTTTGTAATGGAGATATAATTAGAGCATTAACTTAAAAGTACATTATTATATTAATGCCGTCAAATAATTAAAACTAGAATAAATGTATGTTTTAATGGTGTTTCATGGAAATGGCACTAATCCATTTTAACTCTAATACAAAGAGTAAAGACTACTCTTCCATCTGTTAAATTAAACACACCTTCTAAATGGACATCCAGGAAATCATAATTATATTTGCAATGAACTCTTCTGCATTTACTGGCCAACAATCTGCTTAAGACAATGCAGTGAGTAATTAACTAAGTTGGTGAACCCATTAGTTATTTATATCGACAACGCTCCTGTCAATAACGCGTACCACATCTATCAATATTCAAAGTGGTATTGTAAGATAATGACATATTAAATGCCTTGTACAGGAGGTAAATTGATACTTTATGTAATCAAATTACTGCAGGATATTAATCACATTAACCAATGACCTGTTTTATTTTATTTGATGATCGGGCTATAAAAAGTTAATAGATGGACTTATTTTTTCTCATAATATTCAATTTTCCTATGCTTTTGAATATTATCTAGATTACTAAAGAGTGTTTGTAGTTTAATCCATTAATTTCTGGGGGAATGATACTTTACATTTGTTTCATTGCTTCATGAGTAATTATATTGGGCAGTATTAACGTATATGAAACAATAACAAACTCAGAAAAATAATGATTGCTTTTTATTTCTTTTCATTATTATATCTACAATACAACATTTGCTGATACTGTGATTTCTTCTAACACTGCCAAGAATATTTGCAAAAAATGTAATAAATTAATCGTACTCGTATATATATTTTCATTGTTTGTTTGCATGATCGTATGAATGTTCATTTAATAAATATACTTTAGAATGTTGAAAATATTTATAAATAAGTAGTTATGTGTAAAAATCTTAAAAATACTGAAAATATTTATTTATTTCACGTACTGACAATCGACATTTTTTTAATACAAATATACTTTTTTAGCTTAACTTTGATACAATTTGGCATCTGTATTTCTGTACTGAGTCCTAGTAATTGATATTATGTGGAAGTTATATATTAGGAAATTTTGTGGCAGTAAATTTAGCAAAACATTAATGCAATTTTTTTTTCTCTGGATGAATAAATGAAACAACACTTCTCAATCAGGATGTCCGTAAAGAGTTACTAATGATTGCATAAATTTATAAGTTAAGCATTCACAACATGAAGACTTCACATTAATAATTCTTTATATTATGCATCATTTTTACCTTTAATTTACAAGGAATTCCAAATAAAAAAAATATGCTTAATGATTCGCAAGGACTTGAATTTCATTTTAAGGTAAACAACGTCAATTTTTCACATTGAAATGACATTAAAATATTATATTTTCTAACGAAGTCTTTGTGTATCGTATATATATGTATGTATAAACAGAGAAAAACTTTTAACTCAAAACCGAGAGAACCGAAAAATCATTTTTTATGTTAAACGATGCATGCGTTAAAATATGACCAAAATGTCCGATGATGTCAAATAACATTAATTCAACTATCTACTTATAAGAAACAATCTTTCTTTCAGTGTGTTTTTCAGTATCAAATAGTTTCTTATTACAACAAAAACCTCTCCATATTTGGCATACCAATAATCGAATGTTAATCTACCTACCCAAAGCAAAACCAAGCCTTAACCTAGAAATAGTAGCACAAATTGTGTATTTTGTTCTGTATAAAGGGAAAAAAAAAACTAAATATATTGGATCCAAGGAGCGAAATTATTTCATATTAAACGACATTTCTTGTGTTAGAAGAAAAAAAATGAAATTGCGGCATATTTGATCGAGACTGCAGTATTATTTCGGGTAACTGATTTTTAAAATTAAGCGGCGTTTTCGTGTAAAATATTTTTCTCTTTATATATATATATATATAAGCAAATGAAAATAATTTTATAAAAAAATGTTTTTTGCATAAGATTATTTTCCTTTTCCTTTTTACTTATTATTATTTTTGTTTTTTATTTCTAAATATTTTTTTCTAATATTATAACACTTGAAATACAGTAGTTTTTCTTCTGGAATTCATTTTGTACTAAACAATTTGTTTTTCTAATTTTTGTTCCTTGCGAATATTATAGCATTGGAATTATTTATAATTATTTTACTGCATTTATATTGTTCCGACATTATTTGGTAGATGGCGCTGTTTAATTTTGCTTAATCATTTTGTTCTTAGAGGGTGCGATGCTTTCCCGTTATATTCACTTGTTGCGTTATCCGTGTAAATTTTCATATTTATTTTATAGTGTGATCTTTTTTTTTTTTATTTATTTATTTTTTTTTTTTTTAAAATTTTTTTGTCTTATTTAACAAATTTTTTGGTTTTCTCTGGAATTGCATGTTCACTTTGTTAAAATTCCTATGTAAAACATTTGCCTTTTTATTGATCTATGTTATATTGCATTTTTGGTTTTATAACTGTTTTTATAATGTATTATTGACAGGAAAAGTTTGGACATTAATTTTGTAATTACCTAGCATGTAACAGACTTTAGTTTATAAACAAAAATTATATAATATTTCATTGGCTTTCTCTTCTCCAATATTTAGATTTTTCAAATCTATTTATCTCTTCTAATGAAACTTTTCATATTTCTCATAGCATACTTATTTTTAGATTTTTGAAGAATGTTTTATATGGGAAGTTGTTGAACTCTATTCTCTCACATAACAGCAATTTGAACCAAAATTACGTAATTCATGATACAATGATTAACTAAGAATTGTTATTATTTTAACACAGTAAATTTAACTTCCATTCTTTTTTTTTTCATTTATTTAATGGAAATAAAACTCAAGTTTGTACATTTCTGGTTAATGCAGCATATTTTGGACGTAGTAGTCTAATGTTCTTGGTTACGAATTCACTCCCGGCGGTGTTTCCATAGTGTCTTGGGTTTAAATTCTGATGCCATTACAGACCCTGCTTGTAATGGAGCTGTTGTACATTCAATCTATCTAAATCTCATCCTTCCCATTTGTGTGCTATGGAGGTTGGGAGAGAGAGTGGTTAGCTCAAGTTCAATCCTCGTCACTTGATTAAGATTTAAAATTACAAGGTCCATCTCCAGTGTATTCCTCTTGCTATTAATTATGACGATGAAAATATCATTTAAATTAGTCAAAACACCGTTCATATCTACAATTATTAATAAACTTTGGTCTGAATGAAATTTAAAATGCAATCAGAAAAGTTTACAATTATTAATGATTGAATAGAATAATGTGTATATGCTCTTAACTAATTGATTATGTTGTCTTTGTTATTTACAGGTATGTGCGATCCTAACCGAAAAGATGCTAGAGGTCCAGTATTTCGCATGGAGCCTCCGTCAAGAGTCGAATTCTCTAACAACAGTGGGACAGAACTGCGTTGCAGTGCTGATGGCTACCCATCCCCAAGACTGAATTGGTTAACAAGAGAAGGTGGTACCGCGAGAGATGTACCAGGGTTGCGCCATACCAGATCTGATGGCACTTTGGTGTTCCCACCTTTCCCGAGATCCGAGTACAGGCAAGATGTACATGATGCAGTGTACCAATGCTCAGCTTCCAACCCCGCTGGAACTGTTCTTAGTAGGGAAGTTCATGTTAGAGGAGGTATGAATTTCTCTTTTTACACTAGTAGATTCTAGAAAAAAGAATTTTTTGACAAGAATCACCATTTTCAAGAGGGCATTTTGTCTTTTTTAGTCATTTAGTGAGCTGTTTACAAGCATTATCTATGTGATCTATTTATTTTTCCATACTTAGAATTATAATATGTTATAAGACAAAATAAATTAAATTGAGTTAACATATCTTGAAATTTGTTTGAAAAATTTTAAAGCATTTAAAAATAGCATATTTATTGAATCGAAAGTGAAAAATATCTGAGAAATATATCTAATGCAAAGCATGGATATCAACATTGACAAATAATATGTTAAGCATATCGAACATATTACCATTCTATAAAAAGTGACGTTACGTAATTTCAAGTATTTCAGTATTACCAAGCGTTTATATTGTTTATTGCAAGCAAAAATTAAAAATAAAGTACAGAGATAATCTATGACTACACCCAAACACAATTACATAGTTACACAAACATTTTTTGATTCCAAAGCATTATTTTGCAATTAAAAAAACCAACAAACTTACAAGCTACTTTTCTTTATATTGACATTATATGCATTTTCATTACATGCAATGTTCTTTCATCAATCTAAAAGAATTCTTGTCACCTGTAAATAACAGAAAAACATTATTATGGAGATAGAAAACGTATTAAAAGTTTATTTTTGTTCCTCAGTTTGCGAATATTGAAGTAACATTTCTTAATACTTGGCTTGTGAAAATTTATAAAATTTTTCACAAGCCATCGGTAATTTGAGTTTGATACCTAACATTTGAAAACGTGTTCCATGTTCGTACTTCTTTTCAGTTAAGAAACTGCACCAAATTTACAATAAGGTATTGATGGTGACTTAAAATTTCCCTACCAGGAAATTTTTCATAAAGTACTCTCATCAATATTGATGTAATACAACAAGACATAGGTGTCAAATTTGTCAAATAAAAATATTAGCAAATTGCCCTATTTACTGTATTAGGGAAAAAAAGAAAAAGAAAACTTATTCATTTTTTTAAAAACAATTAATAACTGCCATTATTACAGTTAGGAACCAGGTAGCCGAAACTATTTTTTTTGTCTTTAATAAAAAGAATAACAGAAAAAATAAATGAAAATATTTTATACAGAAAATATTTGATTTAAGCCCACAAATGAAGTACTATAATAATGCGCAGGTTTCTTTAGTTTAGTTAAGTAAGATTATGATATAGGTATTATTTATTTTCCTGAAAAAAGTTTAGTATAAGAATCTGTACTTTATTCTTCAAAATAAAGTAAAGAGAGCTTAAAAATAAAACTTGTTTGTGTAAACTTTTCTCTGTGTTTTTATTTAGAGATATAAAAATTATTTTCTTTTATTTTCACTCAGAACTGATCCAATGAGATATTGTAAGGTTGAAAATTTATATTAAATAAGTATATATTATATAAAAATAAACCTTAAGATAATGTGTACACTATATATTCATGTTCAACAAAAGGTAGTTTGAAATGTAGAAAGATATTCCCTAACTTAATTTTTATTAGTACACAACACGTTAAATTTATTTAAAAAATGTTTAGTTTCAATTTGAAAAAGCCAAGAAAGGCATTTTTATTTCAGAAAAATCAGTGCAACTAAAACTGATGATTAATAGCATAATTTTGAATACAATTTTAGAAAGACGTTTGCTTTAATTTTTAAAATTTAAATAAAGAAAAAGATATGCATATTTCTAAAACCTTCACATAAAAATGTTATATTTTAAATTTAAAAAAAAAATTCTTGTAATAAGTATTTAAAACTTATTAAAAATATTAGATTTTAGAAATATTTTATTATTAACATAAATATCTTTCTTTACCTTTATTTAAAAGAGAAGTATTTTTGGTTTTGCACTGCATTTGTACCTATTATTTTCAGTGTTTGGATAATACTTATTTATATTCATAATTTCAAAAAATGTTTTGAAATGGTATCGTGAATAATTTTTAAAAAAAATCTTTAAGATAAAAATATCTACACTCACCCAACCTTAAACTATTCTATTTCTTTAGCGTGATTATAATCCGAATAAACAAAAGCAAAATTATCACGCACCGATACGAATCTAGATTACCTCCTGAAGATAAAGATAAAGCAAAAATTAATGAAACTCCCGCACTTAACTATAATTGCAATTGCCTACCTCTAAAATATGTAATGGTGGAACACAGATACAAAGAAATAAATGCCAGGCACGATGGAACGGTTCATAATTATTCGTTTGTTGGTAGCGCAACAATTGCGTTTATCTCGGTATTAGTGATAAGCTGTAATCTGTTTATTCTAAGAGATGATAATATGGAAAATGGGGCTTTTAGCGTCGAACCTAAGCTCATTAATTAGTAACGTTAATTGGAAGGCGGGTGTACTCAGCCTTCGCTCTCATGTCTGTATTTGGAACATTGAATACCAAGCGAATTAAATTGTGAAACGCGGGAATAATTCTTCAGTTATGAAATGCTACAATGATCATTTATTTGATGAACGTGAGAAATGTATATTTTAATTTCACAGGTTTATATTAAATTTAATTCCCTAATTTTTGTTTGAAATATTTTATCGAATATTTTGAATCTTTTTTAGAATTTCTTTATTCATTTTTTTATTTTTCATTTGAATGTAAACTTTTTTTTTTCTTTTTGTGTACGGATTATAATATTTTCGAAAGAAAAGTAGTACAACGGTGGATCTATTCAAATCTGAAAAAAATGTTGTAGTAGACGTGTCATACGGAATTATTTCTTGCTTAATTTAGACAAAAATTAATCTTTGAAATCTCTGGAATGACGTAATGATTAAAAATTAGTTTTAAATTAACAAAATCATAATACTCAAATAAATTCAACAACATGAAAAATGTTTATATTTTTGATACGGAACTGTATCATTAATTCATTTGAAAATGTAAAGTAAATGAACCATAATTAATTATACAAATGAAAGTATATAAAAGTCTCATTTTCTTAATTTTTAAAAGCAAAAACTATTGCCATTAAAACATATTGCAAATAATTCATTGGTCCAGAATCAAACGATATCCAAGGTGA
Organism: Nephila pilipes; assembly: GCA_019974015.1. NCBI lineage: Eukaryota > Metazoa > Arthropoda > Arachnida > Araneae > Nephilidae > Nephila > Nephila pilipes. Next base: position 606,230 of record BMAW01038060.1, on the reverse strand, counting down.
ATATAATACTAATGGAATTATTTCAAATATTTCTCAACGTTACAATGATACGTTAACAACTGATTAGTATAGAAAATCTGGGAAAGAAGAATACTGTTTTAATCAATTGTCCACATAAATAAAAATGATTTTTGAACTATTTGCTTTATATACTGAAACGTACTCCTAATTGCCTTTCAAAATAATATTATTGTGACACTCAGATTGTACTTTTCTAAGTATGTTTTATGGTTAAAAATTAATCTAAATATAATTAAAAACAATAAAATAAGGGGTATTAGTTATTCTTTGAACTTGCTCATAAATTAAGCCCTAAGACATACAAATATGCCTCATATTTAATAACGTGTAATTATTAATTCGTAACCTACTAGTTATCGAGCAAGTATTGGATTAATATTATGATTATAATAAAAATATATCACAGTGATCAAAATAATACTATTCATACGAAGTGTTTTAATTTCTTTCCTGAGACAGTATAAAATCTAACACATGATGTATGAAATGGCAGTTCAGGTACCAGTCCAGATCTCATCAGTTTTGAATGAATAGAGCTCAAAATTAATTTAATACATGTAGAGACTTTCTATTATTTGATGTAAAAACATTTTTAAGAATTAAAAAATAAATCGCAAAATCTATTAAATTTTTTTATGTATAAGTTTACACAATGTCAGAAATGTTGAAATGACAAGGTAAAATATTAAAATTGCATAACAATTAAGTGTCAGGTATTTTTATACGTTTTGTAATGTCATTCATTATTTATATAATCATTTAAGCATTTAATTCTCAAATATTTCTAACAAGTAATTTTATAAATGTTAATAAATTAACTTATAGTTTGAAAACACATTGCTATTTCCAATTATAACCATGAGATTACAACATTTACCAGATTTAGCCTTGAAAGGCTCTAAATATAATTTAAAGATTTACATTAAGTAATAATTTATGAATAAATATTCATATAAACTTTTCAAATATTATGAATGTTTATTCATAATTCCTTTAATTCTTCAAACTAAAAATCGTGCTAATTCTTCTAACGTTAAGCGCAGTATAAAAATTTTTGAAACAAAAATTGTACTATACAATTTTGGCCAATCAATCACTATAAATTTTTACAAATACATATGTCTACTTACAAAATATTAAACTAAAGTGAAAATATCTTTCTCCTGATGTATATTTTATGAAAGTTAACAAATAATAAGAAAATCTTTGAAAGTAAAAATTACAGTAGTATCTCTAGTATGGAACACTTTCAAAAAATTGACACCTCTATTTAAAGGACGATTCTATTCATCCGTATAAGTGTATTTACTTATTATTAATAAATATTTCTATGTAAGGAGCAATATACCTGTTCTGGTAAGTGTCCCTCGCTGGAAGGTACTACTAAATAATAACAATTCTTATCACAATAATAGTTCTGTAGTTAAAACTTACATTTGATCTGCAATGAAATTTAAATGCAGCAAGCTATATTTGATGAGATAATTGTGGAAAAATTAATAAAGTTTAAGCACATGTCAAGTACTATAATATTTTGAATTACTTAAAACAACTAATCAGTTTTTAAAAACGTAATTTCAGCTACACATACCTACTTAAAGGAGTTTTAATATCCTATTTTGATATAAATAAATAAATAATGTGTTGTTAAGCGAACCGGGAAGATTTTTAAAACTTAACTGAATGATTTAAATCTATTTCAATTTATATTTTATTGCAAAATAATATTCTCAAATACTCAATTCCTTTAATTTATGGTACGAAAGACCCATATGAAACTATTTAGTGAGCTCGAAAATCAGTATTTAGAAACGAATTCATATATATATATATATATATATATATATATATATATATATATATATAAGCAAGAAAAATAAATGAAGCGACATTTTATCCATTTTTGATCTTCTCGTTCTATCAACTATGGAAAAATGTATTCTTTATTAATTTATGGAATCCATAATTCTTTTTCATTGTAGTTGTAACATTCTGTTTTATGGAATGAAAACATTTACTTCTATTCTGATAGAAAAATAGAAAGAAAATTTACTTATAATGACGAGAGAAAAATAATAATCTGAAATAAATGTATAGAATTTGAGATGAATAACTATTATATAAAACTTTTACTATCATTGTGTATTTTAACGAAATTTTTATACGCTTGATTTCTAAAACTTTATACATGAAATTGAGCTTATTAAGTATCATAAAATATGACATTAGAATACTGTAATAAAACTTAACTAGCCAAATTTAAAGAGAATTTTAAAAACAAATCGTACGAAGAAAAGTACATAATTTGAAATGGTATTTACAAAAGAATATACCTGCTTTAAATGCAACTGTGTTACAAAACTAAATACGTTATAACATTTTAGAAAAAGTTAATTGAAAATAACATTTTAAAGCTTATATAGAAAATTCCTTAACGGGACGATGTCAAGAAAAATTAACTATATCTGTTTAATTCATCAAAAAACTCTCCCACTTTGTTAGAATGTTTGGTATTAGAATGAGAAGGGATGTAGTTACTCGCGTTTAAGTTATCTAATGTTCGTCGGATATTAAAACATTTTATCTTTTGAGTAGCCTCATCGCAGAAATACCACAGAAATCACACACAATGAGGACTTCCTGAAGAACATTAATTCTATACCCAATCCTTTGTAACGACAGTTTGTTATTTAAGTTTCCAAGAACAGATGCGACGGTATGGAGTGTGTTGAGAAAAAGATTTATTTTAACCATGCAAGTTACATTGTTTACACGCTCTTACTCAAAATGATAAGGAACAAGACATAAATTTTAACAAGTTTGCTTTCATGGAGCTCTTCAAGACTATTCCATCATATTTAAGTTTATCTTCAGCAATGAAGTGACGTTTCATGTCAACTGCAAAAACCGATACAATGTTCACCTAAGAGACGTAGAAACCATTGAAGTGGAACACGAAATATCGTCGGTTGTTGTGCATTGTGATACATCAAAAGACAAAATTTTAATAAATCACATAATAAATATACCATGAAGCTGTAATTAATGCATTATTTTCAAACATTACAAAAGAAGTCCACATCATACACCTTATATATTCCAAAATATATGCAGAAATGCATATATTTTGAATTTGTGTATATATCTCATGTTCAAATTAAGTGCCGAAAATATTAAATTATATTCCTCTAATGAATTCAGTCATAAAGTCAAAGAACACTTATTTGAGGGAGAAAATTATAATTGTTCTACCACAAATTACATACAACGTGAGAGAAATGTCTTAAGAGTCATTGTTGGTATAAACTTCTCTGTAGCCTCATGTATTTAAAATGTTAGGATTTGATAACTAAAACGTAAGTAACTGAATTAGAAAATCATATTTAATCTGGTAAATAATCTTTATTAGAATAATTACATATTATTTTGATTATTACATTCTCCAATTTAGCATATAATTATATTATTAGTGATGCTTAAACTAATTTCGAATAATAATAGGTACTCTGACATTTTAAATAACATTTTATTAATTTTTGGATTTATTAACTTGGCATGTTTTCAAAGTTTAAGGTTTGTTAAGAGCTACAAATTGTCAAATTGAGCGAAATTCATGGTAAATTATAAATTACTACATTTATTGTATAAGTGACGTGATTATAAACTATAACTACTAATATAATATAGAATTTTTTTACTATATAATTGATTTAATCTGTAGCCTAGTTAGCTGTTTATTTATCTTAATTAAAGGAAATTTGATACATTTCTTCTTTCTGATTAGTGAATAAGAATATTATTTTACGGGGAAATTATTTTTACTTAAATATTGCTTAGTGAAGTATAATTTAAAAGTACACATTTTTTTACTTTATTCTGATTTCAATTTTAGTGATTTAAATTTTCACAGATGGAACAGACTTTATAATTACGTATACGAATAGGTTTCTTCTTTAAATAAATTTCATTTGTGAATTAAATTAAATTTGACTTCATACAGAAACTTTATTTCATGATGCGCGATTGTTCATTAACACCGCCATGAAAAGCAACATGACGACTATTGACAACGGACCTCGCAGTTTTGAACCTCGGTCAAGTGACCAAACATCCGCACGATTACAAGGGAAAGAATTTAAATCAAGACATATTTAACATACATCAGACCCGGCACACGGTATGACTTCAATGGAATTAGGTCTTGAACCCATGACTAGACTGAAATCGCAGGCCGCGAATCTGTGATCATGATCACTAGGTTGACACGACTATCGTTTAAAATTTCTTATCAAGCCTATAAAATTCTTTAATAATTTTAAATAAATACCGATGTAAAATAATAAGAGCTAAAACTTCCTATTATATTTTTAGAATTAATCTTTAATGAAATCTAATTTAAATTGTGCGTACAAGTATCTTAAGCTAAAGTATAACTAATGGACCATATATTATATACATACACACACACACACACACATATATATATATATATATATATATATATATATATATATATATATATATATATATATATATATATATATATATATATATATATACATATATATGAAATCTTAATTTCTTGACGTTAAGTACTTTTTATAATATCACTTGGCCATTATATGTGTTATATTCTAATTAAAAATACATGAATATTATTTATTCTTAATCTAATTTATAATTTAATATTTAATTAATAAAACTGGAACTAGAGAATACTTTCAAAACAGTTCCTTGAAAGAGGTATATTTCGAACGAAAAGTATCGCACAAAATAAATTATGGAACATTGTAATAATTAAAGCCATCTTATGTTATAGATTGTCTTCAATTTTAAATAATAAGCTCTCCACCGCGCTTAATTTTATCCCCACATTAATCTAAAGTTTGGGGTATTATGTGAAAAATAAACCTAATCACTTCTCCGTAATAAATCCTTTATGCATTCAGAACTTTTGAGAATATGACTTACTCATAAATCTAATCACAAGATAACGTAGTTAGTATATTTACTATTACGGAAAACACACTACGATACGTTTGAAACTTATAAAATCTTAATAAACTTGTAGTTCGTCCAAAATGTTAGAGTTTCTGAATATTATATGCCATTAAGCACCTTATAAATGGCAATTATCGATTTGGATCCTTAGTTTCAAACTACTTTACGCTTTCATTGCATTAAATATGCTCTCAAACCCGTTTTCCGGGATGTGCATAGGGTCCTTGTTACCTAATAAGAATCAAGTGTCCCAGCACTTTCAACCATCATACGGAAGTGTGCGTCAGTCCAATCAGCTCCTCGTGCAGAAAATGCTGATGAAATTAATGACTGGATTCGCATTCATGCATTCCAAATTAGTTCCATAGTTATACAACAGGTACAATTAGACGCAATCAATGGTAATCAAAATTTCATACACTTTCACTAAATGGAATATATCGTGATACGTTTCGTCGTATTTATTCTGATTGGGATTGATAGTTGCATACGATTGCAACACTGTGTAGTTAAAGTGAAGGACATATCTAGAGTTATGTATTAATGTCTGGGGCATTGAAATGTATGAATTATAATATTGTAATTAATCGCTTAAATGTTATGGTATATGTACATCTCATAGCGAGATCATGTTATGACAATACCATTAATACTAGTGACAATATTTGGATTGTTGTTATATGCATATATGTTACAGTATAAAATTCTGATTTGAAATAAAATTAATCGACAAAAAATTAAACAATTGAAACAAAAATGTTAGATTTTAATATAAATATGAATATAGTTTCAATTGCAAAATTAGGAATTCTATTGTCAGATGATAAGAAGTTCAGATTTCAATTAAAACCAACAGTTGGGCATGCTTCAAAGTGAAACGGAACTCAAATAGTATTGAAAAATTAATCGGAAAATAGTTCTGAAATGTAACAGTTCCCATAACCGAAAAATACTACTAATTTTCCTATGAAGGTCTCACTTCCTCAATTACTTAAATAATGTGCCTTAAATCTGAAAGAGTTCGTATTGCCACAAACCTCACAAGAACTGATGGATACGGCTTGAAAGTAACCGCCTACAGAAACTAAAATGAACGTCTACGGATTGAAAGTATCCGCGTTCAAAACACAGTGTTTGTAACTTTGAAAGATCATGTAATAGTTTTGTTAAATTTTTTTTTAGTTTAATTTTTGAAACCTTCCAGAACAATATTTAAGGTTTCTAGACTACCGGTCTTGAATATTCTACTGTGATATATAAAGCCATGAATTATCAGGTATAAGTGTAACGACTCTAAATTTGTTAATAAATTACATCTTTCGGATATCTGTTGTGCCTTCTCTTCCACCTGCTCTTCAACATATACGCTACAGTATGATGAAATGCTGATAAGTGAATATTTTCCACTAAACTTGTTGTAGAAGGTCCAACCGACTATAAAGTTCAATTTGTAATTACCCTTTTTAATTCAAGAATATGATGCCATGCGAAATCCATAAACAAATCTATGGGATATGCGGCGATACAGTTATGAGTGAGAAAATTATATCGGTTTGATTGCTTATTTCAGTCAGAACAAATATGCAGGATGAAACCAAAAACAACTTTGCAGGAAGAAAAAAAATAGTTCGTCATATAACCCTGATCTAGGATCAAGTTGCTTCCACTTATTCTTACACTCGAAACAATTCTTGAGTGACCAGCGGTTTTATAACGATGAAGAAAGAAAAGTGCTGTAACATCCTATTTAACCTCACAGATGGTCACCTTCAATAATACTCGAACATTAAATAATTTATTTTGATAGAGTAAGTTTAGTTAATGTGCTTGATAACTATGTAGAAACTGATGTAATTTGCGTACATACAAGTCTGTATCTTGAAGATAGATACTAAATAAATATCTATAATTTGCCTATATATGTCTCTCTCCATTTTGTACTCAGTAACGAAATTTACTTTTGAATAAGCCAATATTTTGTTAAGGATCTTCTGAATAGAAACTTTTTGAAGTTTTTCATCTGTGATATAGATCTGATTCAAAAAGTTTTCTTCCATTTGCATGTCCTTATGATGTTCATTTGAAAACAAATTAGACACCATATTTTCTAATAGCTGTGAAGAAATACAGTTATGTCCAATTAGCTTTTCCAGGTCCAATAACCTTGTGATAATATTCAAGCCAAGGATTACGTATTAGTGTTTCGATTCAAATTTCCTTTTCATCGAATGTCAGTAAGGAAAGTAAAGGTCGTAATTACGTGTTAAATGAAAATGAAAATAGAAGTGGTCACAAAGTATATAATTTAGGAGAGTCATATGTTGTGATCATCATCTGATGAAAGTATATGACTCTCCTAAGCAACTGCTATGGAAATGGGGGTGTCAAATTCATTTTCCAACCAAATCCTCATTCCTAATTTTTAAATTCAAGTATTCTTCGTCACATTATTTCAGCTTATGAAATATTAGAAAGTATTTTGGTTTTTTTTTACGTTATGAACATATTTTCATTATTGATAATTATTAAGAAAAAAAATTATATTGATCAAACATAAATAATATATATCAGACAAAAAAAAAACATTTCATTTTCAAACAAACAATTATTTGCAAATTTAGTTTTGTTCTTACGATGTTTCAGTATTTTAAATATCCTGTATTTTTTCAAATTTTAATACTTTTGATATATTTTCTCTCAGTTTCTTAAACATGTTTCTCACCATTATGTGCTTGGGATTTGTTGTACTTTGGACAACGCTATATTTATTCATTTGTTTCATTCTAATTTTAAACAAAATTCGACTTAAATACTTTTACAAAAGTGTTATTGGGTTTTATTTTAAGACCTCACCCATATGAAAAGCAAATACTTCTGCTAGTTGATAATATTGGAAAGGAATATTTATAAATTTCAATTTTTAAAAGGAAAATCACGGTATGTGGTTTCTGTGGAAAAGATAGTGTTTAACTTGCGAGTTTAGATCTTTTTCTTAGAACATGTCATAAGAAATGTGACTATTATTTCACTGCTCCTTCAGAAGTGAAAAATCATTTATAGTTAGTAGAAATCAATATTGTTGCAGCTCCATTTTGAGTGAATGATTAAAATGTTTCAAAATGAAAGCTCTTCAATGTGTTGTAGTTTGAAAAATGACTCCTGCTTTGACATCATCTTGGAAAACACAAGAGGCGTAATAGGGTATTTAAGATTTAAATAAAATTATTTATTATTTCAAAACACACTAGCGGAACAACTTATGGTGATGAAATTACTGGTTATATATTTGCATTCATAGAAATTTAAATCAATTCATAATTATATGAAAATTGACATTAGAATGCATTCTCTATAGCAAACATTCAGTTTTGTTGCAACTAAAGAATTATAAAATAATTCGAATCTTTACAAACATATTTATTGGAATATATAATATAGTAATGTCTTATTAATTTAAAGCAATAAGTCTTATACAAAGCTGTGCATCAATTTCTAGTGTATAGAAAATTATGGATGACGTTCATGTTACGTTGTGTTCAACGTAATATTAGAGTTTAACTGGTATTATTGAAAAAGTAAAACTACAGTTTTTTCATGTACGGAACTGTACTGTACTAAATTTTCAACTGCTTTTCTCGATTTATTACTAATAACGAATTTTAGTAATGTTTTTAAGACTATATTTTATTAACTAATTTATTTAAGCGAACATTTGGACAACGGTCGCATAGATGTTAAATCCTCAACTTCGAGGTTGCGCTTTTAGTGTTCGATACTCAAAACTACTAATAACTTCCCTTGAAATTAAATAGAACAATGCCTAAAATAGGTATGGAAGTCGGCATTATAATATTCAGGCTCTGAAATGTTTTTCGGCTTCCGATTAATTATCAGTCAGTTTGCATCACTCAAAATTTCTTGCGTAACTTATATGCATTGTTATTGACAATGTTCGAACAAATTCTGATTAAAATGTTTATTGTATGCATTAAATACGACAAAACTCAAATTAATACATTAAATATATAGATTCACAACGTGATAATGGTAAAACAATACTGCATAATCAACTATTGATGTATTCGATTAAAATCAGCCTGAACCTGAGTTTTCGTGACATATTATATCAAAAACATATCCAAAATTTATAATATAAAAAAACCCACTATAGTTTAAAATCCGATACAGAACAATATATTTTTTCGTAAGAAAATACAGATCAATGATTTGTTAATGTAAAACACAAGAAATAATTATGAAAGTATCAGATTTCATTACTTACAGCATCGTTACTAAAAGAGCTTTTTTATATCCGTACCTGAAATCGTTCCCAAGATTGCTTTTAGGTATAATATGGCACTCTGGGTGGTTTCAGTAACTAATAAGTATTTTTTTTAAATATGGCATTTATTTTTTGCCCTATTCAACTGTAATGAATTTTGAATAGATAAGTCCTTCACTGAATCTATTAAATCTTCATTAAGAAGACTTTTAGATGTCGCTATAAGAAAAATAATCTTAATTTAATATTTCACAAATGATTCAGTAAATCAATAATATGTCCTTTTTTCCATACATTTCGAATGTTTGTGTTTTACGTGTTACTGGTGCTTACTTTTTCCTATGCAAATATGATTGTTATAATATGATCTGCCACACTTAGTACTTTGTTTCATAAGTTTTGATTTATTCTCTAATAACGTCGCTTTAAGAAACAACAAGAGATAGAGACAAAAGACCTCGTAATTTTGATATTTGCATCAGCTTACACTATACAGCAGTTCTCTAGGGACATCAGGACTGGAGCCTACGAAACGACAGGAATAGTGCAGTACGCGAACTTGACCACTAGGCATTGGTGTCACCCGGATGTTATATACTATCCTATAAAGAGTTTTAACAAATGAAAAAAATATTACAGTTATATTGCTGAATCATAAAATTTTACATGAAACATGTATTGATGAATCATGTTCCTATTAGGATTTGATAAGTTTGTGGTAAGCCACCAATTTTGGAGGGGAACCCAACGGACTCCTAATCAGAAGCGAACTAAATATCACACACGCAGATTAGGCTCTACGCATTCTAACAACAACAGTTTTTAAGAACATTTAAAGGATGTTTAAAGAGAGGAAAAGCATATGCTGATGACCGGACAATTAATAAAATAATAAAGAAAAAGAAAGTCCCAAAATAGAAGAAAGAAAAGGATAACTTCCTCTGGGGTTCCCCTCTCTTCGATTGCTTTCCAGTGCTACCTTAAATAGTGGGTAGCAGAAGGGATTGTGTTCACTTCGACTTCAAACAACTTCACCTGGCTTGCTTATTCAGAATGGCCGCCTCTTTCTCATAGTGATACAGTGACGGCACACTTGAACGTTAAGATATCAGAAGTTGCCACAAGTTACATAATGACCCTACTAGCGCTAATTCGATAAAATTTCTAAACAAAGCCAGAATATCTAAAAATTACTGGATATTCTTTATATCTTGCACATAAAATAAAAATTCACAACAATAAGCATTTTATTTTATTTTCACAAAGCGTGGTAAAAGTATGTTAAAATATTTTATAATCTTAATATAAATACATTTGCTCAAATTTGTAATAAATTAAAAGTAACAGCTACATATGAGTAATTTTTCAGATTAAAAAAAAATTTAAAAATACATAATCGAACGCGTGACTTATTTGTCAACATATTTTAGATATGGACATGTAAAGCACATAACTAATCAACCCTTAGTCTCCAAAAAATGATTCAATATTTGTACAAAATATTGCCTATACATTATAAAAGCTCTTTCAAGTTCTCTTCTTGTTGCTTTAACCTTTAAGAACACATGCGAATTAGAGTAATTAAGAAAACGGGAGGGGAGCGTACTCTATACGCCAGAGAGTTTTAAGGCCTAAATTGGAATTTTCAGTAATATTTATGTTAAATGCAATACTTATTTATATTATAGAAGTGATACAAATTATAATGGAAGCAAAACTAATTTAACTAAATTGAATACGACAAAAACCTAGAAAAAAAGTCTTTTGATATTTAATTTGCGAATTATTTCACGGATTTAAAATGAAATCAAAGAATAAATTTAAATTTACAAAGATTATTTCCATTAAGCGGACAATTCACTGATTTTCGTTGAACAATTATTGCAACTTTCGTAGATCTATTTGATTGTTTTAGATTATTTTATATGATTTTTACATACAGAATTAGTACATTCATTGCAACTTATAGAAGTGTATAGTTAGTATTCTTCTTGTGCCCGCACAAGTTACACCGTCTTTTCTATTTTGGAGGTTTTTCTGGACCTACAGCTTCCAATTTATTGAACTGATACTTGATAATATTTTTAGAGCTTCTCGGCAATGATGGAATCAAAACTCTGTAAATACGGTTTCAGGAGCGAAAATGCTAAGATTTTCGAAAAATAGCATCTCAACTTTGCACCGTTATTATTTTGAAGCATAATTTGACTGTTTATACCAGTAACGCTTAAAATGCTAAAGAAAATTGCTATATACTATCTTAAATTTCTCCTGGTAACAGTAAATTCCACCTAACTTATTGCAACATCTACGCCACTTTTTTCTTTTGAAAATATTATGAAAATAATTCTTTTGATTGCATATTGAACGGTAATAACAATGTGTTATAGAAACAAAAAGAAAAAATCTGAACATTTAATTATGTTTCTGTATCGATTTAGTTTTGAATTTTCGGAAAAAGCACAAGAAATCACTAAAGGAACAACAATACGATAGAGAGTAAAAATAAAATAAAACACATTACAGAAATAATTTACATAAAAACTCAGGTGGTGCAGGCGTATTCTTGAGGCAGTTGAAAAATTCCAGAAAAAAATAATGAAAAATAACAGATCAAAATACGACCATCAACTTTAAGACACTAGCACCTCGTTGAATGAACTTTGGAAGGAGGATAAATAAAACACAGGTGTCAGTCATATTATTATTCTGAAATTCACAGCTCTTTTTTCACCGAGTGATGTACTCAATACGCCACCCGTACTCTTGAAGGTAAATAATCATTAAAAAGTAGAATGATAAGCTATTTAAATATATTTTTGTTATATTTTATAATGAAAATTATATCTACTAAATTTGAGTGATTTTATGATTGTTTTTCCTTCATACGCGATTGTTTGTTTGCTTGCCAGAAATGGATTACAACGTTTATTGATACTAACGTAGCTGTTGTGGCCCGAAAAAGTGAAATATAGAATTAAACGTATATATTTTTTTTAATTACAGGTAGATACGATGTAGAATTACCAGTAGTAATATCAGGTTAAAAATTTCACTTTTTGATCAGCTGCTTAACTGGTTAACTGCTATTGAAACTCCTAATATCTGTACAAAAATAGTTGTAATGTGACCTACATTATTTTTAAGTTTGTCCAATAAGCTCTGTTATATCCTGTATAAGATCTTGATTGATGAATGAGAATAATAAGTAAAATACAATAAAAAGTAATTTATAAGTAAAATATAAAAATAATATCATTCTTCACTTGTAAAAAAAAAGCAATTCGCAATGTAAAGATGTATTGAAAATTCACTCAACCAATATTTCTCATATAATCCAATACAAATGTAGTAGTAATGCGAAATACCACAGTTAAAATTTTGTCCCCAGAGTTTAAGTGAGTTAACAGTAAATGCAACTTGTGACATAAATTAAATTTGAAATATCCCACCTAAGTATCAAACTGTAATTCATGGAGAATTTCCTAAAGCAAATTTACTTATTCTGTTGCTTTATCATGGAATGCTCTATCTCAATAGTTTGTATCCATTTCAAATTAGGACATGAGAACCTGAGAATTGGAAATAGTGTATTGAGGGAAACACAGGATTAAATAAAGGAACGGGGAATCGAAATAATTTAGGAAACTATTACTTCAGTGTATGTCACATTATTTCAGTTTAAAATAGTTTTCCTGACTAAATATTATCTGAATCAGTTATTTTAGATCATTTATTGTAAGAAAACCAATTCACTACTGAAATATATTCTGTAAAAATGCTTTCAGTTTACTTAGGAAATATATTATTGTTTGTTATTTAGAACATTATAGTGTAAATGCTACGAACATTTTTTTTTTAAAAAAAAATAATTCACAAGTACTACAAGTGTAGAACAAATATTATTCTAAATGACTGAATTGTGACTTAAGATATGATTATTATACATCTAAAATTGCACATTCCTGAAAATTAAATGTACTTGTGGTTTTATTCCTAATTTTGCCAAATTTAGAAACCTGGTGAACAAGACAATAATTTAAATTTAGTGCCATGTTGAATGAGAAGGAAAAGTCATTGTCGGTGTTTCTTTATAAAGCATTGTCATTCACGCAAATCAAACTAATTACTATATGTGAGAGAAAAAGTGATAAGCAGACAACATGGAGAATCAAAGTAAGATAGCCCCATTTGACCAATATTTGAGCAATCAATCCAATCGTCGATGTTAAATGCAAGTATTATTTCATTTCATATAAAATACTATAGTTTTCCCATATTTGATTAGAGAAAAAATAATAATTTGGAATTTTTTTTATTCCCCTCAGGGCCTACAAACAATATTTTTTTAGGAAATTTTGTTATATTTCCAGTCAATAATTCCAAACCACAATCTTGTCTTGATACAAGAAGAATATTTTAGCTGCTCAACAGTTGGAATAATATTTGTGTCAAGAATTCCTCAAAGTATTTTACTCTAATATAGTTAAATATCACTTTGGAAGGAGGAATCACTTGGAAACTGAAGTATTTAAATGTTATCAGCAAAAGAATTTAAATATTATTTTAAGGCAATACTTATGTTTCATTTTTCTATTACATAAAACAAAACTTTGAAATAAAATGTTTATCATTTATTTTATTTGATACGATTTACCCTTTTCTAGACTATTATTTCTCAAACTGAATATTTTTCACGGAAAAAATTATTACATGTATACCAATAACAATAACTTAAGTAATTTTTTTTAAATGTACTTTATACTACACTACAGTTAACTGAAATTTTTTATAAATTAATTTATAAAGAAATATTTGAAATATATGCATTTTCATTGCTATGATATCTAAAACGTGTTTTACACATGAATCGGTAACAGCAAAATAATGTTAACATTGGTGTGAAACAATTAAATTTTATTTGTTTTTTACATCCGAACATACTTGCTTAGTTATTTTGGTTCCTGATTTGACAGAAATTACAGAAACTAAATTTTTAAGACAAATATCTTGTCTGTTCAACAAACAATTCATGTCAACATTTAATAGCACCCATTTAACTAATATATGAGCAATACGGTAAAAAATAGTCCCAACTCGCTTTAAAATTACAATAATTGTCTACGCAAACTATGTGTCATAGATCAAAGTAATTCTTTTACCAATATTTAAATAAAGTACAACAAATATATTTCTTGGAAACATCGTAACATTATTTTAATTTTTTTATAAAAATAAAAATTACTTTTAAACTATATCCTGACTTAAAGGAGGGGGGGGGGAATTTACATCCGCGTCGAAGCCACACTTATACAAATAACACCGCGGCGACGAAGTAACATCACAAAATTCATTTTGAAAGCTTTCTTTTCTCTCAGGAGTATTGCAGAGAAAACACTTAAGCCTAGAAATCCAATAAGAACACTTCAAAGCAACGCACAGCTTGCTGCTGCATCCTAATGTAATTACTTTGATGTGAGAAAGGCTGTAAATATAGCGTACTCCGAAAACTCTAGTAATGAGTTTTTTTCCTAATAAATTTCAGTGGTGAAGAAATATGGTTGCTGTTAAAAAAGGACAATAGAAAGTAAAGCCTTTAGAATCGGGAAAGACAATTGAATGGCTGATTAGATCAATGTGATAAAATTCATGAGTGACTGGATTTGAAGAAAGAAGAATATTTCAGTTCATGAATTCGACAATTCTGATTAATTTGAAGTTGACAATATTAAATGCTAGTAAACAAAAACAGAATTCTTCATATTTTTAATGCGTATCTGCATTTCAAGCCTGACTCTATGAGTATAGTTATTGTGTTTTATGTTTAATTATCTTAAATTTGTATTCTCTGAAAACAAATTATTTTTGAACTAAAATAGCCGTAGTATATTCTTGTTTAGTTCATAAAAGTGAATAAGCTTTTTCCTTCTATTTTTCTTTCATTACGTGAATTCAAAGTAAGACACAATAGAACAGATAATGTGTAATCAAATCGAATTAAATGCAGTTTTTATATTTTATGTTTGTTTTCGTTCAATCATTTTGCTTTTAAATAATTTCATTTATTATGCAATTTAATTAACTTCTTATCATTCTTATTCCTAGTTCATATGAATGCGTGTTTCTTAAATCCCTGGACAATAGATTTATTGTTTTGATACAATGTAATAAATCAAAATTTCTGAGTATTTTTTTCTTTTTTTTTTACATTTCATATTTTTTTTTCTCTCATGGATGAATTATTTAGAGGTAACAATCTCAAGAAACATGTTAATTACTTGTGAAATTTTTTTTTTAAATGTTATAACATAGTTTTAGAATTTTACATTTATAAATTAGAATATTTAAAAGTAGAAAGTGTTTATATTTTTCTTTATCTTTTGAAATGATGATGATTTAGGGATTTGAAGAATTAAATTGTACGCATTCATTCAATTACATCTGCAGTCAGATTTATTCTTCACCAATATTAACTCATTTTATTTTAACCATTGAACATCTGACAGTTATTTTATTGCCTTGATGCATTTTAATAAAACCACATATACAATATTTCTAGTAATTGTATAGTTTTACGGGTATTGATGGAATAGTGGTATAGTAAAATGAATAATAATTCATGGTTAGTAATTTTTATTTTGAAAAAAAAAATAAAGTATTATATATTAAATAAGAAGCTTTATAAACTTATTAGGATTAAGTTATATCTTTCTTAGACACTTAGACGTTGCATCAAAGGAGGGGTGTTAAGCCTAATTTTCTAATCCTGTTTCACCGAAGAATACAGTAAAAATGGATACTCTTTCAGGGACTTATCATCTTCAGTAACTTATAGGTACCATGACCCCATGTACTCTTGTAATCTTCTTCTTTCCCATGGTTTAGTAAACTTGAATGACGCTTCCGCGGGATACTCTAGAGAACCTCCTCTGTTTTCGATCTTTTTTCGAATCAAACATTTCTTTCACTTTTCCCTACAGTTTGAAACTTCTAAATCATAAATACACCTCTGCCCTTGCTCCATAAGTCACACCTGTCACCCCCTCACTAATAACAGTGACTTCTGGATAATAAACATAATTAAAAACAAAATTAACAAAATGATTGGCATAAGATGTCAAAAAAAATCAAGGTACCAATTAAAAGGCCATGCAAACCATCTGATAGTAGGTTTTCCAGATATTTCTCTCATAGGCTCTTGTGTTCCTTAAGGAACAAAAAAGAATTGAATCATATTGTTTCTTTATTTATGAATTACGTTGACGCTCTAATAAATATAATGGTAAAAACTCTTAGGAAATATATGAAGTTAACAGAAACGTTGATGAAATTTTCTTAAGAATATCAAATAGGATTCATCAATAATCAAATTTCGATGTAAAGTACGTTAACCTTAAGATACAATATATTGATAAATATATTACATAAGTAGATTACATATCAATGGCTATATGGTCAATGTAATTTGAATCATATCAGTATAATTTGAACCAATCAATGTAAAAAAAAATCACCATATTCTTTTAATGATAACAAACTACTGTTAAACAGCACAACTATTTACAGGACTGCAAAATATCAGTTAGATATAATTTATTTATAACACTGTTTAAACTAAAATATTTTTCAAAGATTTGTATTTGTAATTATGTTTTGACAAGTCTCTTTCGTATTATTTATAATCATTTCAAAGTTCATAAGAAATGAACTGGTTGTTCCACTTGACAAAAGAATGGCATAATATACCACCATATTTTCAAAAGATGCTTATATGAATCATTTTGTGACCCATATAAATTAAAAAAGGAACTAAAATACTTCTATTAATTTAACTAAACAATTTTACTTATTTTTGTATTAAAATGCAAGGAAAAATTAAACATCCATTTATAATAAAAAGAAGAATTTAACAGAAACAGGTAAGATATTCCGGTAGTAATTGAAATCCAAAAAAAAAAGATAATCGTATTATTTTAAATTTAAAACAACATACTTCAAGTTAATTTTTCAAAGTACCTTAATGGCCATAGGTTTTTCACAGAGAGAAGTAATTCTTCTCTCCGCATTAATCTCTTGTACTTGATTTTGTTAAAATAGTCGTTTTATACTGAACAAGAAAATGCATTAGAATTTATCTCTCGTATATTTCCATAAATAACTTCGAGAAATTGACGTGAACTCGATGGATATACACTCAAACCTAGCTATAACGAATTCGGGATGTAAAGAATTCTCTATTATAGTGAACTATTTCACTGGTACCAATTGATTTCTATAAAACTAATGCTATTTTATACACTTATAATGAATTCCTGAAAAATTGAAAGTCCACTTATAGTGAGCTGGAATATCCATTCCACAAATTTTCTTTTCCAATTTTTCAGAGGTAATTTTACCGAATGGTATTAAAATCCTGACAGATAGCATTCTGACTCAAATCTCATTCTTTCCTTCACTCACCCCACCGTTTCTGTTAATCAACTATTTTTCCCCCTAATCTCAAGTCATTTCGTCTTTTACAGGAAATTACTGGTCCACTACGCCAAACCTACTTTTAAAATTCAAATGAGCACATTGGACTCAACAGACTTTTTACCATTTACCACAATAGTTGAATAGACTTTACATGCATCGTCTGATGTCTCCCTCCTTTCTACTTCATGCTCATATGAGAGCTTCGGTCTGAGGAGACACTCTTCTATCTCAGCAAATTTCAAACATTCTCATCTCTGAAAAATTGGTACAAATTAAGAATTCTATAAAGAGAAAAGTGTTTGTTATTTAGAATAAAATAAAAATAATCAAATACATTGAAAATGAGACCAAACAATCAGCAATATGCAAGGAATTTTCTTCAACAAGTTCTACTGTTTCCAAAACATGGAAAAATCGCTGCCTGGTCAGTGTTCAAACAAAACTGGATGTATCGAACCTTTGGTAACAGTTAACTATTTATTGGGTTCCGTAGCGGTTCATTGTAGTGGGGATTGTCTGCAACCGAAAAATACCCTGTGAAATGTAATACTAAAATCTAGCAGCGTGCATCCGAATTAAAGAAAAATGAGTCTGCTACCATAAGAATGAAAATTTTCTTCTTGATTTTAGTTTAACCCGTTACTTTCAGCCATAAAAATGCAAACATTAATTTTGTATTAATAAGTATTTTGTATCTTAGTTAAGTATACTCTAAGGTCAAATATAAAATCTATTTATTTCTAAAATCCAAATATTCCTTTAGATTTAAATTCATAATTAATTGTAGTAAATGTTAAATTAAAAAATAATAGAGTGTATCCAAATTAAAGAAAAATAAGACCACTACCATAAGAATGAATTTTTTCCATGTTTGTAATTTAATCAATTACTTTCAGCCATAAGTATGCAAACAATAATTTTCATTAATAAATATTTATGAATCTTCGTTGAGTATTCTCTAAGGTAAAATATAAAACCTATTTATTTCTAAAATCCAAATACTCCTTTAGCTTTAAATTCATGAATTATTAGAAGGATTCCTTTACCAATATTTTCATGTTTAGAATTTCAGTGAATGAAAAGTATTTGAGAAAATGGACAATAATCTGGTTAAAAAATACAAATGCAATAAAAATACAAATTAATGCTGTGGTTAGAGAAATATTTAAATTTTTATTAAGTGTTATAGATTTCTATCATCACCTAAATAAATTTGAATGTATGAACGAATTATATACACAAATTAAACAAGCGACGAATGTATAATATTTTTCACATTACCACAAATATGAAGCGACCGCATAAAATCCTATTATAGAATCCAAAATTAGAATAAATCATAAATATGTAGCATCAATGATACAATATATAATAAGTGATGCATTATACAGAATTATTTCTCATTTTTCAAGCTAGACATAATTCATTTCTTTACAAATCCCTTCCAATCAATTCAAATTTCTATTTTCGCAAAAACTCTTCTTCGTTAATTTCTAGAATCACTTTCGAAACGGTTCGAAGAGGAACCGTTCTAAATACTTGCATGCTTGCTCCTTACCTTTCAAATCAAAACTTTGCTGAGAAATATTTTCTAGCAGCAGAAAACGGAATTGCAAATAGAGAGACAAGAGCAAAAATAATTCCTTTTCTGGAAATAAAAGTTCAAAGACAAGTTTCGGAAAAGAGAAGAGAACCTTTCGCAAAACTAGCAACTGCATTTTTCTTTTCTGAAAGAATATTTGATGTATGATCGGTTGCTTGTTTGGCGATTGGAAGCAACACGATTCCCGGAACAATGCATTGGGAATCATGAAGGGCTGAGTTAGATTTGCATAGAATGCTTCCTCAGGGGAAAATACTCCGGGAATTACTGCATTTTTTTCACCCGTTTCCCTTCTCTCTCACAATGAGTAGAGTTGTATATGGTAAGCGCAAACATTACACAACTGAAAAGTTCTGAAGACGAAGTAGGGTTTCCTCTTCCAGCGAAAATGGAAGTAATTCTTATTTCCGATTTTGAATGCGGTCCCTGTCATTATTCAGAATCATTCACGTTTTATGTGCATCGCTCCTGATATTGACGGGTGCGATTGTTGAAAGAGAAATTCCTCTCAGACACAGAGTTGGAGTGAATTAACATACGGCAGTGCACTGAAGATATTATGATTAAAAGTTTTGCCGTATCTTGCTTCAAGGATGAAGGGATATTTGAAAACTTCCACAGCGTATGAATGTCGAACATGGAAATAATTGATGTCTCCTTTTTTTCCTAAATTGATTTACATATTATTTAAATCCTAGGGATATTTTCGAAATTCCCGCTGATTAAATTATGCATTAATTTTGTAAAATTGATCACATATAGTACTATGATTCCGATTATAAAGGATGCCTTCACGTCGTTTTTAAATACTAGTCAAGACATGGAATACATTTGCAGGCATAAAATTTTCAAATGTTTATACAAATTAGTGACAATGTAACATATGCGTTTCCTTATTATAGAGACCTTAAGCTTTAGAAGCATTCCATAAGCACACAGTTTCTCAATATAATTTCTAAAACGCTTACAGTATTAAAAACGAAATATAAAACGTATTCTGGATTAGAAAAAAATGATTTGAAGACAGAAATGTATAGAATGATATTTAAAATGCTACTCTCAGTACAATAATGATATAGAAATATATCATATTATAGTCTTTATCTGAAAATGTATTTCGAGATATAATCCTACGATTTCATCATTAAACGAAGACAACTTTAAAGCTGTTTTCAGAAGTTTTAATACAGTAACAGCTGAACTCGTAACTCGTCTTTAAATAGAATGCTCTGTAATATAAAAATAAATTCCTCATATTATAATGCATATGTTATTCTAAGTCTTTAAAGTTTTGAAGTATTTCTTAAAGACGCCAGACAATGTATCAGGAAAGGTTAAATGTCAGTTTCGCATTATATAATATTTTAAACGAAGTATGAAACATATTTTCTCTCTATTAGAAAATTGGATGAATTCAATAAAATTGTACAGTATAATAAAATATGCGAAAATTTATAAAGTAGAGGACTCAGAATGTTATA
>BMAW01038060.1:480181-585357 GCA_019974015.1 Nephila pilipes | reverse complement strand
TACTAATACATTCTTTATTACTAATATTTCAGTATGCGTATTTCAAGATTTAAAAAAAAAAAGAAATAGTATGTAGACCTGTTCCGTAAAGCCTGTACCTATCAAAACCATCGAAGTTATTTGAAATATTCAGTAACGTGCATTGAATATTTTCACATATTTCAGGTATTTTGCTAGCAAGTATTTATTCGTAAGAGGATGCGTTCAGATTTATCACAAGGAAGCTTAACCGTTTCCAGATATATCGTGGGAGTGCATGGATAAATGAGTGCATTTCAAATGTTTAGTATGGTAGATGCTTCTATAAATAAATATCCCAAGTTTTCTAAATAAATAAAAATAATTTTATGACCCATGAAAATAGGGAGTTACATGAATATTAAAATATCGTATTAGGGAATGCTTCTAAGATAATTTTTTTTTATTAAAGTAATACGCGAGCCTAACTGACATGATTATTAAGAAGATCATTCAATAAGTCTTTAGAAATTCAAAAAGGTGGTGCTCGTAGTGTCGAAAAGGTTTGTGTTTTTGAACTCATGAATCACGAGACAGCTGTCTAAGTCTCAGTTACTCATATTCGTGATCATGATGCATTTCGCACTTCAAAAATTCTTCATCATAACTTTTACAGCTAGAGAGATCATCTTCATTTTTATTTATTTTTTCGGAAAATTTCACCCGGTAGATATCCAGCGTTTTGATTTTTGCTTGACTTCCACAGCAAAATGATAAATCCAAAACTAACTTATAAATCAATGTAAATTTTTTTCGGCCTCTGTTAAGAGATAGAAGCACTCAATGGTAACAAACATTTACTTAATGATGTCATCTCTCTTCAAAAACAAGTCCATTTTGAAACATCCTCGTATTGGTTAACTAAAAACTTCATAAGCTGCATTAAATAAAGGACATGTGATTGTATAATATTAAAGATGAGAATAAGAGATCACATACGTAAAAAAATATTCAAACAAACCAAGTCAAGGTGCAGTTAAGTTTATTTCAACAAATATATTAGAAGTTAAAGGATACATAATACTGATTTGATGTACTTGTTGAGGAACATAGTGCCACTTTGAAGAACAGATGCGATTTTTTTCTGTTGAAAGAGTATGTTTATATGTCACAAGCGTAGCCTACGAAAGACGTGTGGGCCGTGTGGGTGTCATCCATCTGAATTTGAGAGTTTGAGATAACTGTCTCGTATGCCTGTGAGAACGTCCGTCAAAGTTATCGATTGTCTCATTTTATATGAGACGCCGGGGATGAAGAATGGTCTCCAAGAAAGAGAAATGCAACTATTTTTCCTCTCGAGAGAATTGACGACCTCATAAGCCTTTCGTATTCCAAAAAATCTTCACCGTCATAATTTTTTAACTAATATACCACCTTCGTCACCTTTGTTGAAAATTCCAGGAAGGAACATATTATATTGATTGTCTCTGAACTTGATAGATCACATCGACAATGACAACTGGATATGGTAGCAGTCAAATTTTGATTTTCTTGCAAATGGCACCAATATCGCAATATTTGATGCCGGTACGCTCTTCCGAAAACAACATTTACACATTGCAAGAATACAAACACTTCTTCATCATTAATTTTTTTTCTTCATTTTCATTGATTTCAAAGAAAGTGAATGACAGTTGGCACATAGTAGCGTTATTTTACTCGTAATAGTACTATCAACATCTGAAAGAGAAATTTCTCTACCAGGGGACACTTGCCTTGAAGCGGGAAATAATTCCAGGAATGTTTTTTATCCTACTTTGTATGAGGTTATTCATAGCTCATGTACAACTATGAATGTAGAAATGCATTTCCCATTTTTAAGAAAAATGATGAATCTAGTAATTTCATTGCTTTATAAAGAAATACATAATTCAAAAACAATTCTGCTTTTCAATATTTCACTCAGTTTTATTCAGGTAATAAAATACATTCCATAAATAGTAAATTTTAGTTGAATTCTACATAAATTATTCTTCCATTTAAATATGAATGAAGTTACATGAATAATGAATGAAGTAAGAAAATAAAATAAAATTTTAAAACAATAAGAAAAAAATTCTCCATTAATTATCGTAAACATTTACTTAAATATTTTATGCTTCAAATAATGTATTTTTACCTTAACATCTATGGTAATTTTATTATTTTAATGATAGCACTAAATAACCATCATACACAAAGAAAATATTCTTGAATTGAAAGTTTTCCATGTATGATAAAATTTATAATTTGAGTATATCTTATTTATTTTTTTAAATGTTTTCTTTATATTTCGATAATTACATCTAATTTTAAAATATAAATAAATTCTGATTTTAATTTTCGTATCTATAAGAATACTCGTTGCGTAAACAAGCAGTTTTATCTATAGATGCAGAAGTTAATTTAAAACTAAAGTACGTGATGTACTTCTTAAGAAAAATTTTGAAACAAATTACAATTTTGTTGTCCTAAGAATAGTATTAAATTCTTATAAATTCTATTCTCTTCTGAACAAACAAGATATATGTTTTTCTAGTACAATGATGTAAATATTTACATTCAGATTCTTCTCTGACTATAAACATATTCAAAATATCTTTTGTAAATGTCAGGATTGAAAAAAGAGCAGATCTATCGCTTTTAGAATCAAACAAATACTGCACTTTCATGACGTATTTTGACGAAATAGAAAAAAAAATTCACTTCGTTGCGAATAGGGCCTTAGCAGTAATACCTGAGGAATGTCATAGTTCATGATACGCGTTTGAAACAGAAAATCTCCTTTTAAAAGAGATTGCCTTGAATTCTTGCGCACGGAAGAAATGTTACCAACTTCGAGGATATTAAAAACATATAAAATATGATTTCAAACATTTATAAAAGTCATGGCATTGTACTAAGAATTTACTTTCTTATCCTATAAAAGAAACAGTATATTTTGATTTATGAATCGAGAAAATATTTATATTTTCTTCTATTCAAAATACATTTTAACAATGCATATTTTTTCGTATTTTGAAATATTAGAAAGTTGCAAGAAATCATATAATTTAGAATTTTGCAGCAGGTATGAAAGTTACAAATTTAATATAGGCTTGTTCTTTTTGATTTAATGATTTACTTTATAAATATGGATTTTGGGCTTACCTGCATTTAATAATTAAAAATGTGCCAGATGATCCATATAGTAATTACAAAACTCCGATCAAGGAGAGACTAATATAAATTAAATGGCAATGTTACTTTAATAACAAGACTAACATCTTACATACTTAGGTTTACTTGAATAGACCATCAAAATCAACGATTATATAACATTGAATCAGGCATACATATGTGGTGTATGATTCCACTATTTTTGGTTTGGTAGAGGTGATGCTAATATTACATTATTTCATTATTAATTAGATTGTTTATACATTTAGATGTGAATGTGGATGTATTGGTATTGTATATCGTCCAGCCGTGTGTGCATGTGTATCAAAGTATGTGACTCATGAAATAATCTAAGTGTTTGTAGATTAATGTGAGCTAATTTTGGCTGCAATCTCCATTTATATAAGTCACGAGAGTAGTGAAATATCTTCAAAAATGGTGATAAAACTTTATTTTCACCGTGTAATATGACTACTTATCCTTATCCATACACTAAATGCACAATTACCTTATATAGGTTCTTTAAACGTGAAATCAGTACCGGGTACGGGGACCAGTTAAATTGACAGTTGTCGCTGATGAACGTGAAAAATGACGCGTCAGTGGTATTTTAGTAAAAAAGTGTATAAGAGAATACAAATATTACTTAAGTTTTTCTGAAAAATTAATTAAAATAACGGGTTGTGTAAGTACGATGCTCTACTAATACACTGTTGAAATGTTTTTAAATGTTACTTCTAACAACAAAAAACATGATGAAATGCTCGTTTGTTATTTAAAGTAATATGAATCGCATGTATTATAAATATTATTAATAAATAAAAATAGTCCTTTATAAACTTAAATTATATTATTTATAATCGAATAGTTCCTCTGTTACATTTGATTCACGAATGGGTACAATTATTATTTTTTAATTTTAAATCAGTCAGTATCAGATTTCTTGATACATGATATAAATTAGTAGCTAATTGATGTATTTCGATCTGTTGATAATTTTTTTCAGAAATGTAGTTTTATCTTATTAAAAACTATTTCATATATGCAATTTACTTATTTGTTTTCCTTTTACACTCCAAATGCATTTGTATTTGTTTTGCTTTAAAGAGATTTGTATTTGTTATTTTCTTTTTTCCTTAAGCATCGATGCGTACATTTAAACATACATCTCCAATCCTCGTTTCATACCCTCCAGAATATTACTTAATATAAAAAATGAAAAGGCGACTTTAAAATGATAGCCTAGTAATAAACTCGAAGTCAGTATATTACTAATTAAAGCAAGTTAACATGAATTGTAAAACATTACAAAATACTGAAATTTTTGACGCTCTCAAATGTTTTGCGTGTTTGTGTGTACGCGCGCATGTCTGTGGGCGAAGTCCTTCCATCAATAATATTTAACAACTAAGATAATTTTAAAATGATCCAATTTCTCATAGTTTTCTGTGAATGAATATTTTATTTGTTTCAAAATGGAAATGAAAATGATGCATCTCCTATTTTACAAACGGTACAGGAAGAGCAAAATAAAACATTGATTACCTTAATATTTCCAGAATACTTAAGTGGACTTAGTACCTTTGCACCTTCAAAAGTTCAATTTTTCAAATTTGATTTTAAAAAATAGTACTGAATGTTAGAAGCAGTTTAAAACAAACCGTCAAAATCCGACAATTATTACGCCCTGTGCAACAAAAAATGTAAATGTCTAAACTGGCTTGTTCTATGTAATGCAATGTAAACAAACCTCTTTTTCTCAGTTTGTTATTTTCACACTTTCCCACAGGATTAAAAAGATTCTTTTGCATGCAGAGCTTTAAAAATTTACATGAGTGTTGTACTTGTAAATCTTTATTCTGTGAACCTCAATTTTGTTTATACGATGATTAGATTTTATTTTATAACATGATACATGAAAAAAAAGTTACTAAATACAAACTTGATAACTTTTTTAATTTTTAATTTTTTTTAATGCAAGGTAAATTTAAAATTTGAGGTTTACAGAATAAGGTCATTACTTAGCTTTAATTTGGTATAAGAATTATGGTTCTACTGTACATCTTTCAAAAGTTATCTAGGGGTAATGTAAGGTAAGCTAATTTATTTTTCAAATTTTTGTACGCATATTTCATGTTGTATAAGAAAATATATTAATTTAATAGCAAAACTTGACCCAATATTTTAAACTACGCACTTTATTACACAAACTGGCAAAGTCTCATACTGAAATGAGCAAAACTTGTTGTTTTATGAAGAATTGAAAAAAGTTTGTCAAAATGTTCTACTTTTGATTTCGTAAGGTACTAAGTCCCCTTAAATCAGTGATTTTCTATTATTAAAGGGGATTACACATGATGTAAAAATGCATAAATAATTATTAACGGACCAACATGATGCCCAGGAAAAATATTTTTTTCTGTCCGGATATTACCCATTTTCAAAATGGTCAAAAGTTTGAAAAACAGCTTTTTAACTTACAAAGACTGCTGGAAACCTCACTGCATTTAACCGTATATTTAAAAATATGTATATGAGATACAATATTCATAAACATTCGTCTCTCAGATAAACATATTATATTGATGGTTTTTGTTTTATAGAACACAAGGCGCAATAAAACACACTTTAAATCTGAAAAGTTGCTTACTAACCATTATTTTCTTTTAAATGAAAATGAACACTCTCATGTTTATAGTGAAAGAATTTATTCAAATGATCCATGCCTTTTTTCGATTACATACTTTTATGCCTTTAAAATCATAAATTAATATAAATACAGCGCATGCAAAAAATAGTAAAAAAAAATAATAATTCATTTTTATCTTGAGTAACACTCAACACCACGAAGAAATTTTGGTTTCATATACCCACACCCATTCTATAGTCGCAATACTCTTTATAAGCATCCATCTGTAGAATGATCTACTCACCGTAACTCAATTAGCAAAATGCGTCGGGAATAATGACATGTGTCGGGAATAATAATTACTGAACGATCTAGAAAGGTGCTTAGAAATTTATCTTTTTGTCTCTTTCATTTCAAAGTTACAAGTGTTTACATGCTTTGCGTGGTCTGAGAGAATGCTTGTGAATCTAGGGTTGCATATAATAGACCAAATAAGTGAGAGATGTAACTACAGTTGTTCAGGCACTTCTTGTCTTGTTGTTATGAGTCACTCATAACTACGAGATTATAATTATCTGGTATATACTAATACAGAAAGTGATTTTTAAAGTCTTGTTCGGCACGATCCTATTAGCTTATCCACGTGGATATGGTTTCCTTTCAATGAATTTCAGCTTCTCTTATTATGTGATTGTGATTGCTTACTAATGTTATATTGAAAAGCAACACGAGAGCTATTGGCGATGGAGTTTTCATCCTCTTTCAAGTGACAAGGACGACACCTCAACAGACATTTCCTTCTACAAAGTTAAACACCATGTTCTTGAGAGAACTTCGAAACCTGAACAGGTTTAACTAGCGTCAGCTCCGCTATTTGGGGGAGGGGGGGTCTTTACTGGTATCAAGGCACGAAACATTGATCATTTTGCAATCGGCTTGCATTAATTGATATTTCACACTCTCTTTCTTCTGTTTCTAATCGGAGAAAGAGGAGAACTTAACAAATTCGCATTTTACATTTTTCTAGCCTGAGTAGTAATATAAATAATAATATTGTCCTTGAATAACAGATGCAGATGATTTTAAGAACCACCAATAAACAGTGGATTCATGTCGATTCCTTAAGGTATTGAGTCATCACCCCTTTGTCACAATAACTGATTAAATTACATATTACATAAAGATAAAGCACATTTAAGTACCGGAATTGAATTTTCTGTATATTTTAATTAATAATTAAAAATTATTTGACTAATTTAAAGAACCCTGTCAACAAATATGTTAATTTGCATCCAAAAATTCCATCGTATGAGAGAGCATGTAATCATGAGGAAGGTACTCAAATTAAATTTTGGTTTTTGAACTTGGAAGTTGGGTTTTTCACATATCTGAACTAATTAATTCACGTCACTACTAATGCGGAATAAGCATTAAATGAGCCATTTGGAGACCCAATATCATTGTAAATTATTTGTAAAGAGTAATTTAATATACATAATTTGAATGCATAATTACAATAAATATAATAGAAAGACACCGCTCTCCCACTCTTTTTGAACCTTTGTATTAATATTCCCTATAAAGGTCTCTATCTTTTAATCTGCCTATGGTTCTTATATAATATATATAATTTTTTCCAGTTATCCGAATTGCAGGATTTATGTAAAATAGTTTAAATAAACAATTCGTTGAATCGATATTATTTTATATCACATGGAATATTATTTTCGTACTATATGATTTGTGTATGAAATACTTATATATCTTTGAAATAACTGAATCAATAGAACACTGTATAGAAATTTTGATCAGTTTTAATGGAATTTTTTTTTCATCATTCTCAGATAAATGTAGTTGTCTTATACATTTCAGAATACATCCACGCACAATCAATAAAATAAGTAATCTCATTTCTTTTCTTTGACGAGCCACGATAGCTAAGATTTCTAAAAATAAATTATTTCTCGAATGTATTGTAAGCTATAAGTTCTGAAATGAGATAACGCTCAGGATTCGGCCAATAATTGGTTTTGTTGAGCTGCGGAATAAAAACAATATATAAATAGATCCATAAAAGTGGTATTACATATGGAAAATTAATCTATCTCTTTTCATCTTGTTGCGGCTTACAGAGTAATAACATAACCTAGTTTTATTAGAATTTTTGCAATGAAATTTGGCTCTTCAAATTGTTTCTGCTTACAAATTTCACCTATTGTTTTTAATACATTTATAACAAAAAATAATTTCCTGTGATATTACCTATACTGTAATGCATTAAAATGTGATATAATTATAAACATTTTGATAAGAAAGTGCCTTTATCGAAGAAAATATATTTAACATTTTGAAGGACTTAAATTAAAATCAAATGAAATTTTAAAACTATTTTTAAAGTTCAAAATAAATATAATATCTTAAACATGCACGTTCAAAATTCTACCTCTGTGGAGATGAAAGAGAAAAAAAAACATATATATTATCTTTTACACGTATCAATTAAAGAAAAAATTATACAATATAGGTACGTAAGTAAGTTCTCTGCCCCTTGATAAAAAGTTATTTATTGTTGCAAGCTTTTGAATATGTCCTTTCAAAAGACGGATATTTGCGCATTTAATGCTTACATGCCATATAAAGAAGTACACTGGTTATCATAAATTAAGGAAAATTCACAAAAATCGCGATAACTCAAGAAATTACACATGGAATTTTATAAAACTTACCCACAATATACAACACATAGTAAGGTATTAAACAACATAAAAAGAAATTATCAGACATTAATAGTAGTATAGAAATTAGCACATGTATAAAATAAACAAATTAGAAGTATCGGTTTGCAATAGAAAAAGTACCTTTAATATGGAATATGATTGCCTCTAGAAGCAATACAGCACAAACAGCGATGTGTGATGCTTT
This sequence comes from Nephila pilipes, assembly GCA_019974015.1. Classification (NCBI taxonomy): domain Eukaryota; kingdom Metazoa; phylum Arthropoda; class Arachnida; order Araneae; family Nephilidae; genus Nephila; species Nephila pilipes. The sequence continues at coordinate 576,650 of BMAW01038060.1, read as the reverse complement.
CAATTATGCGGTCTATCAGTTCAATAGGAAGTGAGAGCCATTGCTCTTGTAAAGCAGATGCAAGCGCGGCAAGGGTCTGAGGGGGCGGATTGATGGCAGATACACTCCTCCCTAGAGCATCCCAAACGTGCTCGATAGGATTCAAGTCCGGGGATCGAGCTGGCCACTCCATGCGCGTAATTGTTTCCTGTTGAAGATAATCATCAACAATGCGAGCTCTGTGTGGTCTTGCATTATCGTCCTGTAACAGGAAGCAATCACCAATCGCCCCGGCATATGGGCGCACATAAGCATCAAGGATGTTGTCTCGATAAACCTGAGCATTCACGGTTCCCCTTGGAAAGACATGGAGGTCTGTGCGCCCTCCTAAGGATATGCCTCCCCAAACACAGACACTGCCTCTTCCGTATGCATCTCTTTCACGGATGTTTGATGGATGATAACGGGTCCCAGGTTCTCTCCATATCAAATAACGTCTACTGTCACTTTCTAGACTAAACCTGGACTCATCCGTAAAGAGAACAGGCCTCCATTGATCTGACGTCCAGTGGACATGTTGTCGGGCCCACTGCAAACGGTCTCTCCTATGGCATGATGTGAGCGGCACGCAAATGGCTGGTCGTCTCGCATACAGACCACCTTCGTGGAGCCTTCTGCGCACAGTTGACGTTGACACCAACCTTCCGGTGGCTGCAGCAAGAGAGGATCTAAGATGTGTCAGAGTAGCGGTTCTATTCCTGCGTGCACTTAATGTCAAATATCGGTCATCGGCACTGGTCGTAACAGTTGGCCGTCCTTGACTGAACCTCCTAGATGCCGAATCTGTGGTTTGAAATTGCCTCCAAAGTCTATGAACCACAGATGGACTCACATTTAGCCATCTGGCCACTTCTGATTGACTCTGCCCTGCCTCTAGTCTCCCGATGGCTCTCCATCGTAGTTCTTCAGGCAAATGATGCCTAGAGGTCATTATTACGAATTGGCTATCTCAGATTTTCAATGTCGCAATCACAGTAAAATTTGTGTGCTTTCTCTCAAACTTGGACTTTTATGCTCCAGGCAGATGACGTAAGCCGAGTGCAGCGTCACTAATTTGCATATTGCAATTTTACTCAGCTACTCTTAGTGGACAACATATGCAAATTTTGCACGGTTTGGCTTACTTTTGAAAGAGTTATCGCTATTTTTGTGATTTTTCCTTAATTTATGATAACCAGTGTATTTAATGAAAAACTTAGAAAACTCTCAAATTATTTCAAATTTATATAGCGAGTAAATATTCAGTCTCTTATAAATAGGAAATTATTTAAAGGTTACTTTCCCTCAAAAGACATCTAGAGAATCAATTTACTACTTTTCAAAAGGAAAAAAATACTTCATGGGACACTTTACTGTCTGTAAATTAAAAAAAAAAATTATACAGAGAATGTCATTTGATGAATCATTGGAAATCACAAACAGCATCATTTTTTTTTTATTTCAAATATCTAGCTGACTCTTTGTTACGCATGGATCTTTGTTTTGAAAACTTTCATGCAATAAATTAATATTAAAATCAATTAAATAATAGAGGAGTATAAATTAAACTTTCAATCGAATTAAGCTGAATTTATTTAAAACTTTATCAGGTACGTAATTCAGGATATCTATAAAGTTTTTAATATTTTGTTTTCTTAATATATAACTCTAAGCGGGGGAATCTGGAACTGAAAACAAATAATCCTTCTTCCACAGATAAACTAACATAGTAAAAACTAACACCCAGAGGCTACAGAAATTTAGGAAAAATCTATCGCTTTAGATTTTTTTTTTTTGTTTTTTTGTTGTAATTCAGTATTTTCACCACTACAGTTTGAAATGTTTTCAAAAAATTGAATTTTTCGAAGTATCGTGCATATTCTTTTTTAAAACTGTATATTAGAGAAGGAGAATGAATCATTCAAAGCACTTAACCTTATATACAGTTTTTAATATGCATATCTGCTAATATGTAATTAAAGTAAAACAATTTTATAGGCAAATGAAAAGATAAAAATAAAAAAAATATATTAACTTTATGTGGTATAAATGCATTTTAGAACTTATCAAATCCAATTTCATTGTCTATGTTTCTATACATCTTGCAATTCAAATAAGCCGAAATCAAATGGAAATAAAGAGTTACTTATTATAATAGTTTTTTTTTATTCGTTATTGAATAAGTAACCAAAACTAAATATAAATATCATTATTTGTTTTAATTTAATTTCGGAGAGGAAATGGTCAAAGTGTCCAACTTCTGGTCACTCAAACATTTCCTCTGATCTGAATAAATGTGTCTTATTAAATCAACTCCTACATAAATATTTAACTGAAATGCATTCAATTACAGTGAGTGTGAAAGCATACCAATAAAGGGAACATCCCTTTTAAATGCCCTTAAGACATCTTTGCTACAGTGTTGACAATTTGATTTACTCTTTAGAACCTTTGAAAATTCAATAAATCTTAATGCAATTACAAATCCAGCGAGCCAATCTTTAACCTGAAGCGACATTTCTCGCTTTATCTGGCCTTTAAATAATAACTGTTGAGACGTAATGGCTTCCAATAGCGTTACAACATCGCATAAACTATCCCAGATTTTACGGGGAAAAAAATGCTGACTCAAAAATAATTTTATTTGTACTTCCTCTTAGATAGCTAATCTCTTATCCTTTGCGTAAACTTTGATATTCTATTTATTTTGCTTTAGACTCGGGATCAATATAGGTCAATATAGGGTGAAGCGAGGCTGTGTTAGAAGTTTCTTTAAGTTAAACAGATAATACGAGATAAACTAATAAAAGAAATCTGTTCTAAGAGTATATATGTTGTATGAACTGTAGAAGAAACATTGTTTTCTTCCTTTTTAAAAAAAAATCTGATCGTTTTAAATTGATTGCTTTGCCGAGTTATGTTGTTTATTTAAGAAGAATTTTTCCTTGCTGTTTATGTCTTCTGCAACACGATATCTTGAAATGAAAATTCTAGATTGTTTCTTTTTAAGAAATGCTGAGATTTATTTTTTCTCCAAAAATCAGAATTAATTTAAAATGAAATTTAAACCTGTTTGACGCCTTTTTTTTTACTATTTTTGTAGCTCTTAAATGAAATTATTCTTTCAAATACATAAGCCTGGATGTTGCCATTTTGTTTGTAATTCTGTAGCGTCTACAAAAAGTATATTTGAACGTATGAGTTCTTTTTTTAAATGTTTTCTAATGTAAATAGTTTCAGATGCTTTTAGGATTATCTTTTTCAGCAAATAAATTAAAGTTAGATCTTTAGTTGAAGAATGCATTTTAGCTAAATCAATTTTTAAAGTCTTTATTTAAATTATTTTTTTCTTTTATATGTCTTTTTCTACTTGCTTTACATTTTTAATCTGTAAGAAAGTAGAAAAATTTGGAAGATTAGAATGTTATTCGACAGTTATTTGATTAAAGTAATTATTTTAGAGACAACGTGAGCTTAAAAGCATTATTTAATTAAACTTCATATTTTTTTAGTTTAAATGTAATTAATTATCATTTTTATAAAACGCGATTTTCAAACAGTTCTGTAAAATTCTTTAATTATGCAGCACTATTTTGAAAAATTTAATGTAATCGAATATTTTCCATTTTTAAATGGATTATGAACTTCAATGGAAAAAAAATTCAAATTTAGCCATTTTAAAAATTCTATCAATATACAGAATTGATCCAAAAGGAAACGAAAATTATTAAGATATATGGAAATGTATATATACTTACGTATTTTTTCGTACTGTCAGGTAGTACAGCTCTTTTTAAAATTCACAATTAATCTATACTTTCAAAAAAAACATAGAAATGTATTTAAGATTCTGATATACTATTTTTGTTTTAATAATATTTAAATATTAATTGATCACATTCACGCGGAAATCACATTCTTAAAAGCAACAATAGAGAAGTTTTAAAGATGGTCCCCATAAATCTAAACCTAAATAGAGAGACGAGGATGATACTTAAGCTGGTACCGTACTCTGCTAAATGTCCTACCATACCAACTTGGAAATCTTTGAGCCTCGACACATAAAATTAAATTCCCTCTACGCGACGTATCTTTGGTGATATCAGGACTCGAAATCATGGCACGACACTGCCATCTATGAACTCGTGACCACAACTACTTGTCATCCACGGCAGCACAACCTTAAGCAAGTGAGCCTACTCAATAGTTCTGAATTTGAATTGATATCACTCTACAGCTACATAATTCTTATTGGTAAAGCCTTGCAATTTTCAACATTGTAAAAAGACGAGGGTGATACTTCACCATTAACAACCTTTCCTAATTTCCAAGTAGTTGATAACTTACACAAAAATGATGTTCCCGCAGTAACCTGATGACCTTGGTCACCGACTCGGGTTCGGCTGTGCTTTCTTCGAATTGTAGGTCCAATCTCTAGATATCACTAAGGGCTCGTCAGGTAGTGGTGATGATGTTCGTTAAATCTGAACAAGGTGCCTAGTCTTCAATTGACTCTACGAAAAAAAAAAGTACCAGCTCAAATGTCGTCCTTGTCACTTAGAGATTTAAAATGTCAATGTTTATCACTAACAGCCAACTTATTGTTTCTTTGTGAGACGTTAATAAACAATATCCATTAAAATTGACATAACTGACATGAAATTTTGTTCCTTTAGATTAAATATATACTTTAAATTTATGAATTTGTAATAATGAATATTTAGTAATTGCAAAGAGACCAAATGATATCATAGTGGAGAGAAAAAGTACGATCAAGAACAGAGAAAAATAAATTAATATAGTTATATTACTTAACTAATAAGACTTAGAACGAGATTTGGTGCATTTAGGTCAATTTGAACAGAAGATTAGATTTATAATCTTATGAAATGAACATACCTGTAGGAAATGAAAGACCTGTACGAACCCTATGAAATGAACATACCTGGCTCTCCTTAGTATTGGAACAGTAGAGGTATGATAGTAATGTTAGAGTAATTCATTGTTAAGCTATATCGTAATTCTTCAAGCAAATAATATCTCGAGGTGTGAGTGAAAGTTTTTGTGTCATAACCATGTATGCGTGTGTTATGAGGAAATCATGTAAGTATATGACTGTGAGTTTGTGTGTGTTTCTGTCTATGTGTGCAAGTGTTTGCCAATCTTGGTAAGAAACCTCATCTTATAGGCATCACCGGGAATTAGAGGAAATTCTCCAGAAAAGGAAGTAAATCCCTCTTTTTTCCCGTGTGAACCGATTAATCCAAAGCACAATGACTTTTTACTGGTATTTTATAAGTGAATTCAAGATAGGGTTAGAAGATCTAAGTTTACAGTTGTTGCTCCATGATCGTGGGAATCACGGGTTGGTACTATGGTAATACTTTGGGTTTAAATTCTTTTAAAGGTATGAAACGTTATTGTTTCACATGATAGGCGTTTAATGGCGTCAGGAAATGGAAATAATCCGAAACATTGCAAGCTACGATATTTTATAAGGCTCGAATTGCTCTGAACCTCCTTACAAATTATTACTTTTTATTTCAGAACTCTGTGATTGTTAGTTTTTATGCAATTGTGTGTGAAAGTGTTTGGAATTTTTAAAATGGAATAAAAAGAACTTTTATTCATGTTTGTTAAAACGCATTTAAGTATAATCTAAATTTACTTACTTTCATCAAGTATAACATTCCTAAAAATAGTGAAAAAACTATTTCTTCTTTCATTGCATACAAACTATTTGTTGGATGAGTAAATATCATTGTTCAAGTGAACGCGTGAACCATTGTTTTTAAGTTGGAAATCTTGAGAACAATAGGTCATATGTTCACCAATTCCTCTTTGAAGATATAGGGCATTTTGAGATTAGGAATAAGAAACTGGTTTAATATTTTTTCTTACTTTCTACTTTACAATATGAAAATCAAATGGCTTTTAGAGCTGTTATTGTGTTGAATGTTAATGAATTTAATTATTTTCGACAGTTGATTATATTTAGGAAATGAATGTTTTTCAGTGTGTTATAATTACTCCTCAGGACAAGTGCCTATTGGTGTCAGATAAATATGAACAGTTTTGAGCATTACTAGCTACGAAACTACATTAGCTTTAGAGTTGTTTGAAACCACCTTGCAAATAATTTATTTTTTTAAATATTAAAAATAAATAAACTTCAGTTTTATTTGGTATTATATGTATAAGTCTTTCTGTTTACAATTTGATCGATTTTCATCAAATAATTCATTTCCTAAGAGTATTAAAAGTACTTTTTTTTTGATAAAAATTAATCGGTATTAAGAGAAAAAATTTTAAAAAATGATATGGATCATAAGTTTGATTTTTTAAAAGCTAGTTGGGGCTTTTTGGATGCTTAGGTACAAAGTACTAATTCTTATTTTTAATATATTTGGCTACCTCCTGAAATCAAGCAGATTTTTTTATGATTTCCGTTGTTTAAAGCGTTATAAAACTAAGTAGTATTTCTGAGTATTAATGCTATAAAGAAAGTGAAAGTAATGATCTATTTTGTCTTAAGCCTTGGCGACGGAAATCAAAATGGCACAAAAGGGGAGCTTTAAAGTAAATGCCGGTAGTGAAATATTTAAATGCTTGTGCATTTGAAAGCATCTATTGGACCATTGGGCGTCAATTTGCTTTTCATCTCCAGGTGTGTATAATTTTAACCAAAAGTAATTTTTTTTCAGAATATGAATAGTGTTCTGATGATAATTATGGCATGTATTTTCAAATAAAATGCTTATTCATACTAAAATTATCTTTAAAATGAAGAAGATAATATCAAAGCAATAACACTGTCCTCGGATTAACAACAATTCTCACTCTCAGTACCTCATTCCCATATTAGTTTATTAAAACTGAAGAAATTTCTCCTTTTTAAGCAGCCATATTTCAGCAGATTGACGTTGAGAAGCGAGCAACATGAATTTGCATTTCTGCTCTTCAGCCATTTACGCATTCTATTTTGCACTGGAGCAACAAAACTAAATATTGACTATACAGAGCTTGTGATTTCAAACAGTTTCTTGATATGGATGGCGACAACTAAGTAGCGCCTGAATATAATTATCAATACTACAAATCAATGATAAGGCCTCATTTCTAAATTTTGTCTACAGACCTTATAAAATAAATTTATTTACTTTATCTACTGTCAGCATATAGTGAAAATATTTTTTTTAAATTTTATTAACTACCCTGGAGGCTATTGTTTTAGTTGTGGCGTTCCAGATCACTTTTCAATTTTAATCGATTGCTTTAATTTTAATTACATTTAGCTTAAATATATTCAATTTAATAATTAATCATTTGCTTTAATTTTAATATTGGAAAAGTTTACTATAATCGATATTTCATCGTTTACATTAATTCGTAAATTTAATTGAGTAATTTTATAATAATTATAAAAAAAAAACACACCTTTGGTAGCTGAATCAGTTCTTTGTAAAATTTTGCATATAACTTTTTTATTATTAAATATTTTGTACTGAAAAAAGAATGAAAGGATTGCTTGACCGAAACATAATGTTAAAATTGAAAGGGATTTATATTTATTGTTCAATTTATTGCAACACATAAGAAATTAATACAAATATCTAGCTATTTGAGATAAAGTTGTTTTCTTCACTATATACATGAAAAATATTTATAGAAGAAAAAGGGTAAAACAATGTGAAATTGTACGCATTTACCCTCTTTTGCTTTCGTTTTTCACGATATTATATCTAAGGGGTTATAATAAGACGATTGCTTTTTTTCAATATTTTATAATGGATAAAGGAACTGAATTCCAACGCTTGGTCTTTTTTCTCCCTAAAAAGTTTTGAAATGTCAACATTTCATATTCTTATTTAATCGATATTTAGCTCTCAAAACTAATAACACATTTTCTTCTAGAATAATCTTTGGAATCAATTAACTCTGAAATCCGCCTCGCTTCATAAAACCCCATTGAAATAGAAAAATATTTTCACACCTCATAAAAGTACAACTCATTATAGGCGAAATGAACTTGCATATATATATCTGACTCTTTATTCCGAAATGAACTCCGAGGGGAATGAATCTTTCTCGTGAAGAAGAGGAAGATGATTTAGTATCGATCTCATAGGCAGTTCCTTCGGTATCACCACCAAGGGAGCACTTGAAGGAGTCATATATCTTGATACTATGTAGTTAGAACAAAAGCACTTCAAATGAATCGCCAGCAATTTGTTTCTTTGTGCCTGGGAAAGTGTGATTTGTCAATTACTCTGAGAATATTGAATGATTATCAGGTAAAGGCGTTGGGCTAGGGATCCTTCTGCAGCACAGTCATAATAAAAAGTAGTATTCTCGAAAGGATTTTGATTAGTTTCTTCTCTCCTGATTTGTTTGATTAGTCCACTGTTACTGATGTTTGCTCAGAGTTGATTGGTTGGTTTGAATTAAAGCCCATTGAGAGCTGTAAGTAACATATTCACTACGAACGTAACTAAGAATGTAAGTTACATAATGGTGACAGCATTTGAGTCGGTAACTATTCATTTTAATGCCCCAACACGCAAATGAGGCATAGTTAAATTTAATGTAAATAATATCTTATTTTTACACAATATACTTCGAAGGGGAAATCAAACCTAATACTCTTTCATGCATCACCGATAGTGTTATTATCACCCTTACTCATTCAGGAAACTGAATAAAACTTATAGCGTGAGCTGTAAGGTATTTCACCTTCAACTAATACACTAAACATTTTATTGATGCTGTTTGAATTGAAGATCTCTCCCAAAGGATGAAACGGGATTTAAGTATGTTAGCTTAGAATTGAAGTGATGCATTTTGATTAATTACAATTAAAAGCAGCAATCACTTTAACTAAATTTTAACTTTAATTGGTATTAAAATGTGCTAGAGAAAGTGAATGATAGTAGTGAATGTATTGATAAGTATCAAATCAAGACAAGAATCAAGAATGTATGATAAGGAGTGATCTAATCCCTAATAGGAAGGAACTGCAATATCAGTGATAGACGGTCATCTCTAAATCCACAAATGTTTCGAACCCAAATGTTTTGGTAAAATAAGTATTTTTATAATATTAATTTACAGAATCAGACGTGTATAGAGTTTTTTTTATCATCTACGAATATATAGTAAGTTAGGGATTGGCTTTTAAATATCCATAAGTTTACGTAATTTAACTTTATTATCATCATTGTATAACTTTTTATTTATTTGAGTATTAATTTGTTATTGTTTTATTTGTGAATTGTAATGGAAAAAAGAACTTGACAACGTGTTCGCCTTGAAAAAATATTGGCGATTTGTACATGGAATAAGATTATTGTAATTTTTTTTTTATTATTTTTGAATTAATTACGTGTGATTTGAATTATCTCATTCGCTGTTTTACTGCAGAATATTAACCCTTTTAGGTTCGAACTTATGAGTCAAAACGCTAAATCTTCTTAAAGTTTATATGTATGAATATATGAGCAAATATATGTGAAACATGCTAGCAGTACTAATTTATAATTTTTTCAAATAAAAATTATTTTAAGAAAAGAAAGTAATATGAAACTAATTATCATTTTTAAATTGAAGAAATGAATATGACTTTCATCATGGTCTAATGAATTATAATTTTTATGTGATGCATTTGTTTATTAACTTTGCATTGAGAAGCAACACGAGATCTATTGGCGAAGGACCTCGTAATTTTAAACCTTGATCAAGTGACGAGGATGACACCTGAATTGACACTTCGCTCTTCAAACTTCTGCATTACGCCAAAGACAGAACAAGGAAACTCGATCAGATTTAACGTGCAAGCCCCGTTACTTGACGGGACTTCAATAGCATTATGACTCGAACCTACCATTCAATGAAACCGATGCCAGATGCGTATCCGCTAACGTGACCACTAGGCTACCACGGCCAATATATTTTTGAAGTAATCTCAGATGTAATACAAAGAAAAACTATATTTTATTTTAACAAACACGTTTTATTTTAATCCTATACATTTTTACTTAATTATTTCGTTTAAAATTTAATCATACAAATTTATCTCGCATGATAAATGCAAAAACATGGTACAGAACATGATGCGAAATCAAATGATGATGCAAGAATTGCGCTGATATGAGCACCAGAAGGTAAGTGAAAGAGAGAAGACCAAGGGCCATGTAGCTATAAAAGACATAATATCATTTGGACGACCCAGTTGGGATAGTGCCCTTAGAGACAAGGCATTAAAAACTTGCTGCTGCTGTGGCCTCATATACCAATTTGGTTCGACAAGAACTGATGCTCAAATGATGCCTTAAATTAAATATTATTATTAATAAATCTTACACTGGACTGTATCTTACAGCAAGTCCTTACCAATCTTACACTTGCTTCTTTTGTTAGATCTATATGTATTTGTTATACTAATTTTTTTCATGAGATTTTAATTTCTCATATGAACAAATGTAAAGGTTGAACAAGAGAATATAAATAATAAATTTGTTGAAATAAATAGGTTGTTTTATTTGTAAATATAGTTCAATAAACATTAAAATTTGTTGCGTATTTTTTATAATTTTAAAAATTACATTACATTTTTAAATATGTAACTAGTTAACATTTTGAAACTTTACCTTACATTTGAGTTATAATTATATTTTAAATGGCTCTTTTCGAGAAAGTTATAGATTTATAAGCTCTCTCGTAAGCAAAGAACAATTATAATTCATACTAAAAATTTATAGTATGGCTTGGAAGAACTAAATAAATAAATAACATTAATTTAAAGTGCAACTAAAAAATATGTTTCATCAACTTAAAAGAAAGGGTTGGTTAGAAAATTAGATTCAGGGGAGTTAGAACCTCCTATACCGACAATGTTAAATTGACCATTTTCCATTTACTTTTTCTCAAAATCAAGATACGAATATGAAATTGCTTGCAAAAATAAAATATATCTTTCTCAGTATACTGAAAGAGCTTTTGTTTAATCATAAATTCCTCACTTACAAAATATTTTGTCAGAGAGCGATTTTTGACTGTATTTTTTTTTGTGCAAATACATTTGTAAAAAATACATTTTATTATTTTTTTAAAAAAGTTCATTTCAGTATATATTAGCACGTATTATTAATATGTCCTACAAAAATTACATACCTTTGAACAGTAGTTTCTTAGAAAAGGTACTTCATGCATGAAAATTCACATTTTGAGAAAAACAAGTTTCAATGTAAAGGTAGTTGACTATCAGATAATACCTGCTCCATACTCTAAATTACCCTCACTTCTTAAGATTTCAACATCCTTTATTTTCCTTTTTAATCCCTTTTCTTTCCTGTCATCATTTGTATTTTGTGAATTAATTTTAACAACCTCTTCTTCTAGGGGAGTTTCATTGTCTGTACCGTATAATCTCCAGGCTGTATACTCAATTTTCTCCGAATTTACCATTTTAAAACACTGCATATGTTAAAGGAATATATAGCATCATATGTACTTAATGAGAAGACTTGCCTTTGTACAAATGTATTTTAGTAAGTTAGACCATATCACTATATATACATTATCATTCAGGTTTAAGATACAGCCATACAAACATTTCTTCAATCGTTCTGAATTTGATAATTCTCTAAATATAGGTCTGTTAGCCTACACAACAGCAACGAATTTTTCTTCACAGATAGACTGTTTTATGTTTGCAAACGATCAATTACTGCCTTTGTCAATTTTTTTTTCCTAACAGAAGCTTAAACATCTTATAATTTTTGTTCGCTCATCTTTTCTTTCAAGATTTAAAATAGTGCTCCCATTCTATTCAATATATACGATCCATGAATTCTAAATTTTTAGAAAAATTTAAATATATCACTTAGAGGTCACACATTTCACAATAAACCAAAAAATGAGTGCTTTGCTTACACTTACTGGGCGTATCTCTGTTTCAATAATGATTTTTAACTAAGAGTTTGAAGTTTCTAATTATTGTAGATATTAAAATAAGGTATTTTTGGGGAAATAAAAATCTGTACAAAGTGAAAATGTAAAAATCTTAATTTGTCGTTTTTTGAAACATTAGAGGTTCCGAAAACCCTTTCAATAGCCAAGAAGACATTGTTGAGAGTTAAGGGATGGCATAGTTTTCTTCGAAACATAGGCTCGAATTTTGATGGCACTAAGACCTCATCTTATAATAAGTCTAATGTATGTTGAATCTGCTGTTACTTCTAGTCTTCCCGTTTTGAAGATGTGGAAATTAAGAAAGTGAATCTACAACTGAGAAATCATCCCAGTGATTTCTTCGTGACTCAACATTTGGAGATCTACCGCTAATAATCCTTGTTTTTCTTCTATAATATGATAATAAAATGAGTAATAATCATACATTTTTGTAATGTTAATAAATTAATCAATTACATTTTTTGTAATAAGTTGATTGTTTAAAAATTTACATATTTTTCTTTATTACTGAATAAGAAAAAAAAAACTTTGGAAATCAAAGTCATAAAAAAGTATACATTCTTCCCCTTTTTTATGAATCTGATTCAAATAGAAGTGAATAAACATTTATGAAGCTCGAGTTAATTAAGACGAGAGTTTTGGAGACATGTAGGGATAAATGTAAGTTATTCATTTTTATCTTCAAAAAGTGAGGAACAATCACTCAACCTCAAGTTCTTTAGCATAAATTGAAGAAATAAGACTAGAGAAATAAATTTATTATTTATGTAAGTGTCTATATATTCATCTCAGAGAGTGAATATTTCTAATTATTCTCAAAAGATCAATTTACTTGAAACAAATACATTTAACATTATATTTGTAATAAGATAAACTATGTAATTTTCACATCGAAGAACAAATACGCAACACAAGTACTGAAAGCAGCTGGTTTATATCAACCGTCTACGGCATAATGAAACATGACTAATGATAATCTTGAAATCACTAAAATTCTAAAAAAATGCTAGTTCTTTTATTTTCCTTACGATTTTATTAACCCTTCATGTAATTTTTTCCGTGTTTGTTATAATCTTTAAAAACCATTTTACTGTCTAAGAATCTGAATCGAAGCATTTTAAAGAAATGTAGTTGTGTGTGTGTAATATTTTGCAACATTATACAAGCATATATCTATAAAGTTAGTATTTCTCTTTTACATTACAAAGCATTATAATTTTTTGACAATTAGCATTTTTGAACGCTTATAAATGCAATAAAAATTAATTGAAATAAATTTCAAACTTCCTCAAGAGTCAAAGTTCGTCTATTATATTTTTCTATGCAAATTCATATTATACTAATATAAGAGACTTGTTAAAAGTAATAGAAGAGAATTTCACTTGTTGTATTCAAAACTATGTATTTGCATTATAATCTTCTTTTACATTCTTAGTAATTTTTTTACATCGTACTCTCAAAAGAAGTTACTTTTTTCAAAGGAAAATATTTTCAATGGAATTCAAAACTTAGAAGTAAAATTTGCATTTTTCTGTCGGTATTGAAAACACATGAGAATACAAACTAAAAACTTTCGAGAGAATCTCTGTAAGAGAAAAAAGAATTCTTGAAAATCCACGCAAATGAATTCGAACAAAACGATATATTGATCATGTATTTCTTCTTTCTTTGAATTCTTTTCCAAAATATCTTTTCCTAGGATTTTCTGAATAAAATTTATTTTGACTTCTTACATTTCGTCTCATGGAAACTATCATTGAAAGAAAAAAATATACATTATTTTCAAATAATAATTATATTTGAAAAATAAATCAAAGCAAGTCAAGAATTTTAAATGAAATGCATAAGCAATTTTTGAAATAAGCATAACTTGAAGCACAGGGAAAATTATGATATATATTATTTGTCCAGCTGTATCCATTATTACGAAGTTTATATACATATAAAAAGTATTATGAATTATGTGAAAAAAAACAATAAAACTATATATAATTAACTCATTTTTATATATATACATACATATATATAATATATATAAGTATTATAATATATATATATATATATATATATATAAACATAATTATGAATTATACAAAAATTACAAATATTAACTATTAAAATCAAAAATTAAAATATAATCTTAAGAACTGATAATTTTAAAATATTACAGAATCAATTGTAGTAATTATTTAAAAAAAAACCATTCAAATTAAAAATGTCATCATAATTTAAAAATACAAATTCTTTTAAAGAAAATTATTGTATGACTATAGAATGACATCTTAATGAAATGAGATATGAAATTACTTCTTAGCAGCTTTCGGTTTTGCTGCTTCCTTGATGATAGCTGGTTTTAACACATTCTTGTACTTATGAGCAGAGGCATTTGACATTTTTATTTGGTTACTGTAGTCATTTAGAAGGATCCAGAAGCTCCCTTTCCTTTGGTACACGCTCAGGGTCTAGATTCAACCGCATTTTTCAGTTACTTTGTAATGAAAAAAGAGAGATTGTCAATGTTTTAGTTGAATCTGCTCTATGTTTTGGTTGCCTGGAGAGATGATCCGCTGCACTATTTCAATGTTGAAATACCTGTGTTCAACATTTCTCACACTTAATTGTGATTAGGTGCTTTGGTCTTGCTGTACCTGTCTTTTTTGGTATGCCTGTAGTGTACCAATTATTATATTTTCTTGTATTGCAATTTCTTTCATTTACCATTTCGATGTAGAACCATATCCTATTCCAGCAACCCTAATTCAAGCAGAGAGAGAGAAAGTGATTTTGCTCGACTGTCCCTAATGTTTTCTATAGTAATTTTGAAACCTGGTCTCTATTGCATTGTCTAATTTTTTTCTCCGAGAACGTTTAAGAGTTTAAAAAATTGATAATTTGCAAACACATGGATACAGCCGGTTTTAATGTGTGATGCTTTGGAAACAGTAAATAAACGTTTTAGGCATAAACATTTTGTTTGTTTAGCATTATACCAAGAATCTCTCAATCGTAGGTGTACATTGATAATAGACGTTCAAGTTTTAATAAAAAAATGACTTACGCAAGTATTGGTGAGAATCACAGAATAAAAGTCATTCTGATTTGTATTTAGTTTCATAAAATTAGCTATATAACAATCAAAAAGAAGGGAACCTTATGGTCTAATTTAACACTGTGTTAAAGAAGTAAAATTAAATAATTATTTTTTGTGAATAAAATACTTTAAATTTTTTATTACGCTTAATACTTAATTTTCTATTTATGAGATAATACATTGGAACATTTCCCCATACTCATAGGCTATATCACACTTTTAAATACTCTTATCTACTTACTGAATTTGTCTAAACAAATTTAAGGCTTACTTAACATTTCAGGTAATGCAACTTCTTTAAGCAAAAATGTATATTATTGTAACTATACTGAATTCGAAAGATTCGATTTAATTATGGAAGAACGTTAACGTTAAAACGTTACATAAAACGTTATTTTTTGTATTTTACATGAAATAACATAAGCTTCACTAATTAAAGAAAACTGGTAATTTTTGTAATGGAAATATTAAATGAAAATTATATAATGTTCAGAAACTTAAGCATTATATGTACATTACGTCTAATGTGAGTTGTATGTTAGGGTCTTAGCAAATGAAACGTTGCACGAACCAAATTGAATAAATAGGAATAAATCACCTGCAATACCTGCAATTAGGATCCATATCCTACAATGCATGTGACTATATAACAGTCAAGATTTATTAGCATTGCAAAAATTGGTCCTAAGCGTTTTTCATTCAACTAACACTTTGGGGACTTAAATTCGGTTAATTGAATTCTCTAACAATAAATTAAATGAGGCTTATTTGTGTAGATTAGATTAACGTTGTTGAAGTACATTTGAATATATATTTAAGGAGATGTATATATTAGCAATGATGCGATTTATACGAGAGTTTGTTAGGTGGTTGGTGGTAAAAATAGTGAGTTATATATATATATATATATATATCATCGTGAGACCTGTGTTAAGTAAGGATCTACAGTAGAGAACTCAGCGAGACTTTTCAAAAAGTCAAAGATTGGAAACCATGTCAGTAAATCTTCTAAAGACTCCAACTGAAGTGAGATTCGGTAAGATAAATACTAAATTATTGTATTAAATATTAGATCAGATACTTATAGAGAACCTGTTTACTGTTATAGTAAAAGTTATTGGTGTTTGATTGATCATATTCAATAACTATGTTTTCCCATTGTATGACTTTTTATTCACTGGAATATTGACTAATAACTTAATAAGAGTAAGAGTAGGAAATAATGCTATGAAGGGCAGCAGAAAGAAGTAATATCGAGTTTTCATATTATATTATTTAAAAAAAGAATAAGTAACTGAAAAAATAATAATCATAAAGTTTTGCGGTTTTTGTTTTTAATATATAATATTAAAAGTAACAGAAATTAAAATAAACAGCATTTTATATACGAAGATATTACTTTATAACAAAAAAATAGTATGAAGCGTTTTTATTATATGTCTATCCTTCCTTTGCTTATTGTATTAATAAAACACATGTTTGGAAACTGCTGTAATCAAATAACTCTTTTCCCTCGAGTAAAAACAAGAAAGAATATGTTTCTTAATCAACTAAAACTACATTTCGCAGTCTCTGTACCTAAGAAAACCTTTTTTTGATATAAAATTGAACATTTTTTTAAAAAAATTATTCGCAACAAAAATGAAACAGAAACCTTACATGTCGTTTTAAAGTAAGAATTTTTGATGGGAAAACTCAAAAGGAAGACAAATTCAAAACTGAATTCATAGGAAACGAAAGACACAGACAGAAATAAATTTGGGGCATTTATTTTGCTTTTTCCCAGGGCTGATTTAATTTTGCTTTTCAGTTTTTACCTTTCCCTTATAGATTAAAGTTAGGAAAAGGATGGTGCAGTTTAAATACATTTTTTATCCATTCTCCCAGTCTTGTTAATAGAGCATTCGTTAACGTTCAAGAAGTAGAGAAAAAATAGGGGAAAAAAGTAAAAGTTTAAGATAGCGATGTATTTTTTTTAATTCTTTCTTTCTTTTTAGAAATTCTTCAAAAGCCGGAATTCAGCAATCACTCCAGATTTTAGGGATGCATAATACTTTTTTTTTTATCTTCTCTCTCCAGCGTTCTTTCAAGAACTAAAAAGAATCTTTGCGTTTTTTAAGGCTTCATTAACATTTACATTTTAAGAATAATCTTTTTCTAACACGGGATCATTACGTTTAAAGTTCCTGTTTAAAAAAATCTTAGAACTGTTCGCTCTGTTAAATATACCCTTCTGGGTAATACTGCAACTAACTCTCTCTCTCTGAGGATTGGTGGAATTGTGTTTTTTATGTGTAGTTTTTGTGTTTATATTAGACTAGCAATATTTTTCTTATTTTGGAAGAACCGTTAGATTTTTATAGTTTTCACCGTGAGCTAGGATTTTTTAAATGCCCCTTTCAGAAGTATTTTTTTTTTTTTTTTGCATTAAAAAACGAAACTTCCTGTATTTCCTCCACTGTAGAGGCAGTTTAATATCCGCAGTTTAAGGATTTCTGTAAATTCATTTCCCTAAATGTGAAAAACACCCAAAGCAACTTTTTTTACGGTCCATTTCAGATTTAAACGTTTAATAAAGATTTGTAACAAAACAAATGACTCTCATTACTGCGGCTGTAACGAAAATAGTTTCATGACCAAAAGTACAGATAAAGAAGTTTTTAATTTAACGTAGATTTAAACGTTTCTGTTTTTTGCCTTACAAAAAAATTAAAATTAGATTTTTTTTGATGGTGAGTGCAATTACATTTACAAAACAAGTTGAGGTTTAATTACTGACATTTATCTGATGTTCAGTAATAATGATACATTACATTGTAAGAATTACTCGTTAAAATTCCGAATGTTTTTACTTACACTTTCGAATAAATAAAAATACATTACAAAGTTATTTTCATTTTTTAATTCAACTTTTAGAAAATACTGCTTCACTGAGCTCGTCGGAGGATTACTTAAGAAATTTTTAAATTTAGAATGTTCTAAAATTGAATTTTAAAAATGTGAAGAAGCGTGTCATGCCACAGAAAAAAAAATCTGCATTTGCTTTTTTCACAAAATATGTTTTTAAGGGAGTTTGGTATATTTTGCTTAAACACTGTTGTGTTCCATATTGTTAAAATTTTCCATATTATGAAATGAATTTACGTTCTACACCATAAACATATTTTTAACTAGAAAACGCACTCACAAATTTTGTGTATGAAAGAATATTTGCATGAAATTTATTCACAAATGGAATCATAAAATTACACCTTTGTAAACTTTATAAAATTTGATTTTGTAATTTTAATTACATTCAATGTATAACATGTAATATTTACTTAAGTATTTCGCAAATTTCAATTTTATAGCAAAAATATCTTCTATGCAAAGTTTTGCAATTTTATATGCAAAGTTTTGCAGATTTAGCCATCCAATGTGGCATTTTGTTTTAATAAATTGATTTATTTTTTTTGAATCTTCCATACAAAGGTTTGTGACAGCTAAATACACAATCATACACTCCATACAATTTAAATTCAGTTCTTAAGCATTTTGTAGAAAATATAGCTTTTATTGCAGTATTTTCAAGTGTAATACAATGTTTTGGATTGGTTTGTAATTTTAAATCGATTATTTTAAAGTCTTCAACAAATTTTTCCTCTTGCCTGTTAGCAACCTTGTCAACTTTATTTTACCTTCACTTATTTGAACTTAATTTAATCCATAGTACTTTACCGCATTTTGTTCATTGTATCAATTTTGTCATCATCTTGTGCAGTGATAAGATCTGTACATCTTCGCTTTTGTTGTGTATGAAATCATTGTGCGATATTAGATCATGGTTCTTCAATATCAGAGCAATTGCACACTAATGTTCCTCCTCTTTTTCAAGCTCTCGTAAAACACGTTTTAAATAACTTTATACTCCAGTCTTAGAAATTTAAGATAAATAATTGGTATATGATGCAGAAGACATTTCTCTAAATTGATTTGCAAATGTGTAATAACTTGTGGATGATGCAGATAATATGTGTAAATATTTGTGTATGATATCAACAATATATGTTAAGAATGCTTTCTTTAAGGATAATTATTTGTATTTGATGCAGATAATATGTGTTTAAAATGAGTAGCATTAAACTTTTTTTTCATACAAAAGTTTAAAAAAATTATATTTTTTTAAATATCATATTTATTTTATTTTGCTATAAATGTTAAATAAAGTTATGCTTATAGAAGCTGATTTTATTTATTTTAATAACCAATATTGACATACAGTTTCCATTTAAAATACAAGCCAAATACAGATTGGAGATACAGGCCATATGGAATTTAACATATACTAGCATTCAATATTTGTTATAGGTAACTTACTGTACTGCATTGAATATTTTGAAGTAATTTGATTATACTTTCACTTGGAAAGGAAGTGTCTAACAGAAATTATTGATATATATATATATATATATATATATATAAATATATGTATGAATGTAAGTATGCACATATATATACACATGTATATATATATGCATACTTACACACATATATATATATATAGTCTGAGAGAAAATACATTTTATCTTCGTGTGTTACACTAATTCTAAATTTTTTCTGTAAGTTTAAAGAATTAATATGTGAAATGAATTTAAATTCACTTGTTGAAGTATCTGGTTAATTATCTGGTGAAGTATCTGGTTGAAAATTATGTAAGCATTATTATTTACAATACTCTAAATTTGTGAATGTATGGGTGGGTGCTATATTAAACATTAATACATAAAGTCATGTTTTTTTATTTTATCACAATTTTTCATTCCTCGAAAGAAAGGAAAATATATGTAAATAATTAAATAAAATTAATATGCAAACATTAATTATTGTAAACAATGTACTGAAGATTTGCAAAATGCCTTTTGTAAATATTGAGTTTATTGTGATTACAATACTTAAAGTTGAGATCATTGTTCATATTATAAGAAAATTTGAATAGAAAGTAATAACTTACTAATAATTGTTAATTTTGAAATAATTTGCTTTATATTTCTAATTTTATTAATCCGTGAGAATTATTATACCTGAGCTCAGGGAATATTTTTAATTGTTCAATTCAAAATTTTTGTAATTTTGTACATTCTTCACAACTTACTCTATTTTAATGCAATTTGATTTTGAAAAAATACTTGGAAAATTCTTTTAAATTAATATCTCACAGAATAGTGTTTCATTTCAAATAATTATGTTTAATCATAAATAAGTTTTCAAATCACTATATCAATCTTTAATTTATTTGAGGTAAGAATTTTTTGGAATAAATTATTTTTTACTGTTTTAATTTATTCAATCACTTTATGAAAAAAAGCATTGTCATAGATTTCTTAAATATCTCTAATAAGAAATATTTATTTAAGCAACGTATACGTCTTTTTTTTATTTATGAGATATCTTCGCATTGTATGCAACATATATGAACGTCCTCATATTTCAAATTTTTAATAAATGCTTTGATTGATTTCCCGAGAAGAAAAGTAAAACCTGATTAAATTCATTTTATTTTTATCGTGCTTAGAAAAATGTTAATCAATAAAATTATGTAATGTGTTTACTTTTCGGGACCTCTTTTTTAATTATATATTTGTAAGCAAAAGTTTTTTTTCGTTCTATTTTAACACAAATAAAATATACATTACAAAGAGGAAAATAAACATGATTTAAAAATAATTATTTAAAATTGTGATTTTTTTTCCTCAAATCATTGCATTTTGTTAAAATTCCTACTACATCTACATATTTAATTGTTTTTGTACAATTTTCGTTTCAATTTTTAACAAATGTTTCCAACAATTATATGCATATGTCTGGTTTTCTACTACTTTTATTTATAGTTTAACAAAATTTAGTAATTTTCCATTTCACCGGCACAAATCTCGCCATGCAGTTTTTATTGATTACAACACACAGTAAAAATGTTTTTGCGCCATTGAATGTCCTTGCATACAATCGAAGCCAAACGGCAACGGTTATATTATTTTTGGTGACTTTATCGCCTGGGCTGGCGAAATGGAAAAGTACTAAAATATTCATTTCCATAGCTAAAACAAACAACTATATCTAAGTTTGTTGATTCTTAAATAAATTATTATTTATCTCATCATTTTCCCCGCACATAATTATTACAAAAAATTATGCAAAACAATTAAGAAAAATTTCGGAATTTTATACTGAACTCTAAAAAAATCTTTAGAATTTTAAATACATGATCATAACGAAGAAAAAAAGGTAGAGAAAAAAATAGTGGAATTATTCAACAAACTATGTAAAATAAATTAAGATAACAGAGTAAAAAAATTTAAATAACTTTCTGAATAAGATAATCAGAGCTTTTATTCTTAGTTCATATTCTTAGAAAAGTCATGCAATGAAAATAAGTTAATTTCTTTTTCGGTTGTTTGGTTACTCAGTTGTTTTAAAATGTTAAAGAGCAACTTATTACATAAATAATGCTTCCATATATCATATTATAAAAAAAGAGGCTAAAATACATATTTAAAGAATCTGAGTTATTAGACTTAATGTTAATTTTAGAAATGAAACTTATAAATGATACCAAAAAATAATAATAATAGTTTTCTGATGCATGTACTACTTTTATTTGCGAAACCTTAAAAAAGTATAAAAAGACTTCAAAATTAAATCGAGAACTAGTATTGAAATTTAAATATAAATTTTATCCATACTAATGAAATAATTAATTATGATTTCTTATAAAAAGTAGCAAATAAAACATATGTATATGTCAAGAAAAATTAACTACTACGGACTTAGGAGAAAAATATTCTTTTTAGAGACGATTTGTTTTCATAAGAGCAAAAAAATACTACTTTGATACTTTAATTTTACGTTAAAATTCACCTTTAAAAGTCTTGCGTGATATTCATTAATCACGATTTATTTTCACAGCGTTCTTTGAGTTTCTTGATAATAATTTATCAAAGAAGGAAAGTTCTAAAAGATAGTTCTTATTAAAACATTTCGAAAAATTATTTTTGATCTGAAAATTTAGAAAAAGTGAAGCATTTTTCTTACACAAGTTCTGATGTTTTAGGTTCTAATATTTTTTCATGACTGAATTATATGTAAAATGGAAACGAAATATTTTTAAATGAGTTATGTGAGACACGAAGCCTTCAATTCTTCCTTTTCTTATAAAATTTATCATGATAACGTTTCAAAGAAGATATTTTGGCTTGATTTTAATAAAATGTCTCTTGAGTTTTGGAATATATTTATATTACTTAAATATTAATAATACTATTTATAGAACATTTATATATTTAAAATATTAAGAGAACATTATAAAATTCTTAAATATGTTAGCAAAGAATTATGCCAAATGAATTCAATTATTAATAGATACATTTAACAAATCATGTTTCAAATATTTCCATAAATAGAGTTTTGATATAAATTTCATTTTATTTTATTTGAATTAGAACATTTAATTAAATAAATGACACTTGTACATAGCTTATTTAAATTGAAAGATAGGAATAAAAACTATTTTCAAAGTATTTGTAAATCATTTTTGCTATCGTATTTTTATTTAATGTAGAATATATCGAGAGACTTTGCTTTAGAATTAGTGTTTAGATGTTTTGCATTCAATATTATAACTTTAAATAACTTTCCTTATTTAAATTTTGTATTACAAATGAACCATATCACATTGTGATCTGTAGCTTTCTTCATAAACACAATTTGTTATCATTTATTTTAAAATGCTTAAAAAGGGTTTAGATTTTATATCTATACACACTTTCTGAAAATTGAATTTTCCTTCGAAATAAAATTTTAATGCTTTTTGGAGTATATTAATGCTATTAATATACCTCAAATTATGACATCCTTCTCATTATGAATTTATTTTTGAAATTTGTAATTTTTTCCTCAAATGTTTGAGATATATATATATATACATGTAGTTTTTTTAATAAGAAACTCTTTCACATGTTTAACTATACATTATTTTATGAGATTTAGTTTTCATAAGCATTAAAATTCGTATTATATGTAAAATAGTTTGAAATGGGTTTTACTTATATATTTTAAATAATTAATAATAAATCCACAAACAATTATATAATATCCCAGAGCAATTATCACTTTATTCATAGTTTTTCTAACTTCTCTTAATTCTACATATTTTGTTTATGACTCCACCCAAACATCAAATTAAATATTAAATATTTTTTTTCAATATTTGATACATATTGTTTTTCAATATTTGTACAACAAGCATTGTGTTTAGTGTTAATGAAAATCTTAGTCAAAGGTTACTGCTTATTGTATTACTCCGGTTACAGCAGGACTATTGAGCTATGAGTTATGGAGCTGCAGTAAATGTATCATTTAATGCCATTCGAAGCAGGTAACGATGTACGAAATAATTGATGGTCGTGACATGTCGGAGGATATCATTCGTCTGCGCCTCAGTGAAGAAGTTTTAGCCACAATTTCGGCGAAGTCTTTTGCTACGATAAAGTGTCCAATTGAATCCTATGAACGAATTACACAATAGTTCTTAAATTGTAAAAAAAATATTTCTTTTTCTTATTTAAAATTTAAAAAAATTATTTCTAACTCTTACAAATATGATATTATTATTACCTGAAAAAGTTACTCTGCGTCTTGAAGGGTTCATTTTTATGTTTCTAAAATAGATTACTGTCTCCTCCAATCTCACTTTAAGCTCATTCCTTTGCATTCAGTCACAACCTTGAAAAAATGCCAACACTTATTGAGCACTAAACAATGCCAAATTTAGACAATGAAAAAATGTAAGCCAATTAATATACGACAAAAATCAAAATCGTATTCAAAAATTTAAAATTAAGCTAACGATTTATTGTTAAAGTGAGCAGTAATATTCTGTTCACTGAATCAAAGCAAAGAATAAATTTTTAAAGTAGACAATAGTTTTCTGTTAAGCTATTACAATTAAGGGTAAATGACATGCTGAAAAAATAAAACACCGTTTTAAGACTCTTTATTTTGCTATATTTATGTCTTTCAAACTATTCATAGACCTTAAGAATTTTGTGAGCCTAATAATGGTATTTTATTCCTTTTATTAAACTATGAAAGTATTTTTTGATTAAAAAGTTTTTTCCTTACCTTTGAGTTGAATACAAACATAACGTTTTAGATATATTTACATTTAGGTACCATTTTCCAAAAAATTATGCCATAAGTACTCAAACTATATTAATTTTTTTTTCTTATATAGAATTTTAATTCTTAAATACTTTTAGTAATTTTTAATTCTTTTATAGTTTTTTTTATGTAGAAAACAAAATTTAATTTTATATAAAATTTTTAATAGAAATTTTCATTCTTAATTTATTTTTTTAATTATATATAGATTCTATATATAAAACAATACACAAAAATAGTAAACCAATTTTTTAATGATATTATTTCATAATATCTTTTTCAGAAAATTATAGAACTTCGTAATTCTGGAAATTTAAAATTAATTTTTGTATAAAATAATGTTTTCTTACAACTCAGGTATTACTTAGAGAAAACATGTTTTAGGTTCACTATATACTTAAGTGCCCTGTATAGAACCATGAAAAATTTTGAACACTCTGTAGTACAATAGTGTACTTTAAAATAGTAACTATATGTAAATATATCTCACAAATTATTTTCATATCAAATAAGAGGGGTGAAATGCTTTTTGAGAAAAATAAGCCACTTTCTTGTAGGTCTAAAAATGATTAAAATAACATCATAAGTACACAAAAAAATAAGCTCTACTAATAATTTAAAAAGATAAGTATCACAAAAAAGGAGTCTTAGATATCATACTTCTAAACGCCTCTCACGTCCAAGTACCTTTAAATCATACAATAAATTATTAACTTAAATGTATCTCAAGAGAAACGTAACTTGTAGTTTAAAATATATAAATAAAAAAAGCGTCCAAGATCTTAATCTATCAATTATGCAAAGTAAAGGAACAGAAAGCATTTTAAATAATAAATAATAATAGGAAAGAGGGGTAATGAGAAATCAGAATTAATTTTATTACATAAAAATATTGAAGAAATGTCATTACTTATTAACATCATCGTAAATTAGTACTATGCATATTTAATTAGCAGACGCCATTGCATTGAAGTAAGGTCAGATTACTAACCTTAACTAAAGACCTAAGCATTGTACCATATAATATAAAAACTTTGATCCTCAGTTGGATTAAATACACATTAGTCATTTTTATATTTTACCATATTTTGAAACAAATAGGGTGGAACATGAAATACAACGGTCATGAATTTCGTGAATGCTTGGCCCGAATTAAATTTGGAAAAATATTTTCTAAAATATTTGCATATTTACAAGCCCCTTATAAAGGACAATATTCTGGGAACCTAAGCAACAAACCATTAATTAACAACCATTTATGGTTGTTAATTAAGAACAACCATAAATGTTTATTTATATCTTTGAATTAATTTATTAGTCCATTTTTTATAGTTACATTTGTATTTTATCTGCTAATTCCTTACTAGTTTGAATATTGATAATGTTGGATAATGATAATTTTGGAATAATTGTTAAAAATTACTATCCAAAATAAACATTTATTAATACCTTACTGGTAAATATTGATAGATTTATCATTTCTCGTTATTTTCTATATTCTACTTCTCATTATTTAGTTAATGTTTTCGGTCTTGACATACAATGTACACGAAAACAAATATACAGCCTTAAGTATAGATTCACAAGAAATTTTCAACTATAACATTTATAAAGTATGTAATTTATAAATATTATTATTAAGTCATTTGTCACAAATAGAAATTTTTTTACTATAGTTAATTTATCCTCTTAAATTGAAGGAAAACCTGATTATAAAAATTGAAATATATAATAGTCTGTAATGTTTCATGTCTGTGAAGACTCTACTAAAAATTCAAGTAAGCTAACAACAGTAATTATTTCCATTCAATGGTATTGTGTGGAGAATATATTACATAATACGTATTATGGGAGTTAATGTCAAATAAATTAAGTATGTATTATTCGAACATGACATCTGAAGAAAGTTAAGACTTTTTTCAAATTACAATTTCTTCGAATAATTCGCATCATTATGCCAAATTGTGGCAAAATAAACAAATTAATTTTAATGAAATTTTACTTGAATAGTAAGGGAAAATGCTAAAAAATATGTAGTTATTTTTAATTGGATAATGGCATTTCAAGTATCAAATGTGGCATTAAAAATTTAATTCAGAAAAAATATTCATTCTAAAACGGTACAAGTAGATTCATTTATAACTTAACTCGTCAACGGAATAGTTTTAAGTATTTCTTTTATTATTTAGTATTTATACACATATTCAATTTTCAATTCATGTTAAGAATTTTGTACATTAACATAATTACATAACTACGAATTGAAATTATTGAAGTTTCACAATTATTTCTGAAAAATTATCTAATATACAACGTTTTAATACTTTATAAATAATCATTTGCGTGTTCGGCAACTTTTAAGACCTAGAATGCAGGGATTTGGGAAAAAATAATTAACGATGCATGATTTTAAAACTTTCTGTGTCCATATAATATCTATCATTAAGAAAAAAATCCATAGTAACAGCCGAGTTATATAGCATTGGTCAATACAGTTACTGAACCTTGTATTCTATGAGATTAATAAAAAAAAGTTATTTTCTGTTTGGTGAAACAATTCGAGATTGTGAATCACCAAGGTCTTAAAATTACTTATAGTCAATTTCATATATGTTTTTATATTTGCATCTTCATGTGTTATCTGGTCTGTATCTTCCCTATTGACTACTCAAAATACAATGAATGTTTTTGTTGATCTCTAATACTAAATGTGATCTATAGAGATCTGATTTGCTAAAATGTATCGCAGTTACTGATATAAAAGCTCCATTTCGTAACTATCAAAGGCAATCATTATAAGTACATGTTTTACATATTAAATCGTATGCTATGGGAATGAATACTTCCAGGAAAATCATATACATTTTTTGTTTAGGAACAGGTAATGGAGGTAAAAGCTTTTCGTTACGAATAATGTTTTTTACCTAGAATGAACTCTCCGATTCAAAATAATGCAAAGAAGTTGGAAAAAACGATAAAATGTAATTGCTACAAGTTTCAGGAATTATATAGCATATTTCTCGCAGTTAAAATTAATATTTGCAGTAAACGCATTTAAAATTCAATATTTCATTCTCATTCTCATTATTATATATTAAATAATCGATCCTTTTTATTTAGCACTCAGAAGCTTGCAATTTTTGATTAAAAGTGGAAATAAGGGCCAGAGTCACCTTGGGGATCTTTTGCATTAAAATGATGTTTATTTTCTTAAGTGAGCACGGATGACACCCCTTGGGAATACAGTAGAGATTCTTCTCTATTTTCGACTATCCTTCTTGTCAACCAATTTGTTTATTTTTTCCATGTTTTACAAACATGTAGTTTACAGTTTCTCTTTGATTTTGCGCAGAATATCCATATCTGGCTCTTGCAGCATTAAAATTAATATTAGCACACTTATTCACTTGTTTTATTTATCGGACATTGCTTAGTATTCTTTATATCATCCGAATCGTTTGAAAATCGTGTTTCAAATTTATTTCACAAATCGAGCTCTTTTTTAATTAATTAAAGTCAGGCGGAACGCACTCTACATAGTTAGGATGGAAGTGTTTTTTTTTTCTTAAATTAAACCCATCATATTATATTATATATATAACGATACCCAAGCTTTAGAAGCTACTCTTAGGGACCAGGTGAAACAAAAAAGGACGCGTCAGAAAAGACCTTGGTGAGTACACTAGACGTTACGCTCCATCCCTTTATATGCTTTACTTATTTTGGAAAAATGTTAATTATTTTATCTATGTAAAACTTGAGAAACTTAGTAAAATTTTGTTACAGTAACCTGTTTTGTTTACTAAAGACCACGACCCCTCCCAGTAACCAGGATTTAAAGAACCTAAATTGTGCGGGCCGTTGATCTTGGTGTAATCTATTAGAGTAACAAAATTTTATTAAAAATAATAAATTGTAGTCCTACTACAATTCCATACATAATTGCAAATCAAACAAAGCATATACCGAAAAGGTTTGCCCCTTATAAATGCATTCATCCAGATCCTCGGCCTCAACTGACGCTTCCATTCTTGTTTCCATTGGACTCTAGCAGACGCCTTCGCTGCTTGGGGGCAGTCGGTATATAGTTAAACTAATATGGGTGGTTGCAAAATTAATTTCAGGGTGCAGGAAATTTGTTTATGATTTGCATCATGCTGCTTATGATGTTTATAATGACGTTTAATGTTAAATCATTGCTACGTACAAATAGCTTTATCAAGCATGTTATTTTATTTTTCTTGTAACATCAAAAAAATACATTTGTTCCTGTTTCTCTAGAAGTACCGATATTTGTCGGGAGTTTTTCAAGAGCCAGGTTTCGACAAATTCTTCTGGATTGAAAGGGTTTAAAATAGATGAATATTCAATAATACTGAATAATAAGCACTTCAATAAAAACTGGTGATTTTTTTTTCCTTAAAGATTAATTTCCAAACGATTGAGTAACTACATGCATTAAAAAGCGTAAAGTAAATAAATTTCTGTTTTTGTTCCCTGTAAGTAGGATATTTTACATTAGGTTCACCAAGCAAGTCAGTAAAACTTTGTGGCATAAATATATTTTACTACCATGGTCTTTCAAAATGAAAGTTACACTCATTCCCCAAGATGGCATAGTAGGGAAACAAGAGCGAAACTTGAGAAAACGATAATTGAATTCCAAGACTTCCAACCAGAGTAGTTTTACTTCAATAGTGGCAACTGTTGCTGTGCATTACGAGAAAAATGGCATACCAGCTGGATTCTTACTTCAAGATTGAAGTACGCGGAACAACAGGTTTTTGTAAACAAAACATTTCATGAGTACAGAGATTAATCTAGAAATACCATCAGTTCTTGGGCCACATGCATTGTCCCATCCAATCATTGTTAAATGTTGGTAACGATTCAAAGATGGGTGCACAGACGTAACTAAAACGGAAAGACAAAGAAGTCCAACACAATTGCGAGTACATCAGACACGAGACATCCATAGTTCCTCCACCAGAAGATAAAGTCAAGGTTACATGGTATTATTTTTTCAGTTACAAAGGGGTTGGACATCGAATTTACGCAGAAGTACCAAACCGTTAATTTTGAGTCGTACTGCGAAACTCGAAGAATTTTGCTCAAAGATGTGAAAAACATGAAGCATGGAATATATATATATATATATATATATTTCCGATATAGCACCCGTCTACTTTCAAGTGTTCAGCAAATTCAAAGAGAGACAATAGAGTAGAGGTCTATTTTCCATTGACGTCTAGGTTCAGAAAGCTATTCTAAGTGGGCTACAAGATTAGCGAGCGATTTTCTGTCGATAAAGTATCAAATTATTATTACAATTTTCCGACTGAGATATTACGTAAATAAATAGCCTGCACAATGTATGTCATATTACATTGCAGAACGCATCCTAGTTAAATGTTTTTGACCTACGTTATTCGAGTGTGATTTCCTTTTTAAATGCCCGTAGCATACTGACTAAACTTTTCATTGTTATTGAAAGGAGAAAGGAGGCTTGCTTAAGGAAAAAGCATATAAGGAAATGGTTTATTGATTCAACACTACTAGAAATACTATTTCCATGGAGAATGTTGTAGTTCATAATCATTAATTATGAGTAGTTAAAAGATTTTTAAAATTAAGCTACCTTATTTTTAGTTAATTCTTTTAAATACTCTTAAATCGTCTGGGTCACAAAGATATTCGATAATGGCTGTAAGTTTGACGTAATAGACTTGAAAGTTACTCTCCTCCTCCTTTTAGTATGGAATTCGTGATGAATAACACTTACTTTTTAAGGCTCTAAATGCCAAATCACTTTTAATATTTTCCTCTATAGTTTGCATAACTTATTTTATACACCTAACCTATTATTTTGAGCTTTTTTTTCCTTCTAGTGAATTTAATTTTTATTATTATTATTATTTTGCAAAAATATAGTCAAATTTTTCTTCATTCATATAATTGTGGTATTTTCTTTAAGATTAATTATAACAACTGACGTAGAAAATAAATATCGCCTTATACTAATGCTTCGTTATGCAAACATAACGTTCACTACTGAACGAAACGTGCCTTGAACTTTATAGTACTGAAGTGTTTCAACTTCGCTGAGTATCTCAATGTACTATGTAGAAACTCAACAGTATAAAATTTTATGAATGTGTTACTGAACTTGCTATGTTAACTTATAGCATGAAAATGTATTTTCCAGTATGAATAATTTGAAACTGTGCATTAAAAGTACATGCTGTTATAATTTGCGTAATAAAAAAGAAAAGAAAAATGGAGTTTAAATTAAATGTAGGATATGTGTGTGTATATATATAATGTTTCAAAAATTATAGGAATATTCCTCATTGTTAGGTAGAATAATAACGTATTTATTCTTTTCATTAAGACATAAATAAATATTCTGCATCAAACAATTTCAAAAGCATGAATTATATATAGCTGCATATCAACAAAATATTAAGACATTGCGAACATAGGATTTACCAAAAATTGCAAGTAATTTATCAACGGGACTTTATAGAAGACTATCAAATGAAATTTAAATATTTATTTTTTGTCCTATTAATTTTATGTAATTATGTTATAAGAAATGTATATCTTTCCAAAAAGGTCTACTGAGTATTCGAATAGTGAAAGTGCTATCTTGTATATTTTGGCACTTCTAAAGTGTACCATGACTAACTTCAAGTTAGCTTACAACTTAAGACAGACATTTGATTCAACCTTAACATTCTATTATTGATATATGTCATTTTTGCTTTTATTATACTTAGGTGGCTCAAAAATTGTGACATGTGGTATTAATAAGGTACGCTGGTGTTACCATTAAGAGCTGATATGTTAAGCACCTACAAAACAAATTTGATATTGATTCAGAAGTTAGTTTAGATTTGTGAGCCATTTGCATCAAAGTAAAAATTTTATTGATGCGTTATGGAGTTGTCTCCAATTTCCGTCGAGATGTCATCGTTAATGAAATCGAAGTTCAAAATTAAAAACTAAAAATCAATCAAAATTCAAAGCATTTAACTTGCTTCAAAGTAGGCGAAGACAGTCTCAATGGGCAGAAATGTTATGGGTATGATTGATTGCAGTTAGATAGAAGTCATACTCACGGACTTCTTCAAAAAGGAAAAATACTAATTGGACAATACTTCATTGAGTAACCTATTTCCAATTTCAAATTATCCGTTGTCCATTTATTAATCGGGTACTTTCTGAACCAATAAAAATTTTAATATGGAAGCATTAGTTTTCATTAACAAAACATTGTTTTCAACTTTTAAATTTGACATTTAAAAAACAATGAGGAACAAGAAAAAGTCTCAAAACTCACGTAAGCATCATAAAATTCACTACACCGCAACGATGACAACATACTAAACGGATTACACACATTGGCCTCTGGTGTTTACATAGATATTTATATCCAGGATGAGAAATAGCATGCTGTCAGCGCTTACAAAAATGAAACATATCCACCTCCAGGGCATGCCATTCGCACCCTGTAGAATAAGTAACAAAATGAAGGAAGGATGCTTTTATTCCTTGACAGCCCAGAGGAGATTTACTGGGACTTATTTCCGGCAGTGCAGCCCCATTGATGGATAGTGTTGAGTGTGGGGAAACTAAGGGTGGACAAGATCGATTGAGGGAGGACAGCTGGACACAGTAATGCAATGGTCATCCTGCAGTGTCACAAACACAATTAACACCCCTCCCAAAGTTGTAGATCGAGGGTCTTGTCTAAGAAATGCAGACAAATTCTTTAAAAGTAGATGTATTTCGAACCATTATTTCTTATAGGCGTTATATGGTAAATATTACTTCTGTTTTAATTATAAAATAATGTATTAATGAATGCGTAAATGAATGGATGTAAATTTATTTTGATTTATTTATTTTGATTGCTGGACACTGTTTTTATTTTTATTTTTAAATAAGAAACATTTTAATAAAGTATTTCTCTACATTAGAATAGTCTGACTTCACTGTTATTGCAAGCAATGCTGTTACGTTATCCAAGCGAGTAAGTTAAGACGGTAACAGAGATCAAGATTGAAGAGTTTGTTGACGTGAACTATGTTATTAAATGACTTTTAATGTTTTAACTATTTTAATATTCAGATTTCATGTGCGAACTGTTAGTTTATTAATGGTTCTTAATATTATTAGGTAACACGTATTGTCATTGTGTGCTTATGTGTTTTCATTTTCAAGCATAAATGTATAAAAATAAAAATATCCCTAAAAATATATACACTAGTTTCGGTTTCCCTTTTTATTATTTAAAATATTTTACTTGGTGATAAGAATTCCATATACAAATATATTCTTTATGATTACGGTTGTGTATACAATTCATTGATTCGTTGATTTTATAGTTCTACCTTTATTCAGGAATAATAAATCACCTTACACTCATCTTCATTTCAAGCTATTTTTCACCAACCACCATGTAAATCAAAGATGGTTCTACATACAAATATATATATATAGAACCATCTCTCTATATATATACTATTTTTTCTTCATTTTAAGTGTAAAATTGTTTTGTAATTCTTAATAATTTACATTCTTATAAAAATATTGTGTCATTTCACTACGCTATGACAACAAAAAGCCAAAAGGACTGATATTAGAAACAGGGTTTCATAAAACTACGTGTATGAAGAAATAACACGGTGAGTGAATTGATAGTATTCATAATTTACTTTTATTTCAGTTTGGAAATAGAGCACATTTATTAAGCGAATGAGTTTTTAAATGAGCTAAGTTAAAATTTAAAGAACTTTATTACTTCTAAGACATTTTATTTATTTGAATATTTCTGTATTTGATATTTGATATTAACCGTTTTGTTACAATGTTATATGCTGAGTGGAATTGATTATATGCATAAAACATATTTGCTACGGACTTTTTGCAAAGGCATGAAAACCATTTTTGACATTACTTGTCTGTACTATATGGCTTCCACTATCTTTACAGTTGTTCAGTACTTTTTATATGCTTTTGTATACAAATTTACTTGATTTTATTATTATTATTATTTTATTTTTCTTCTTATTTTTTTATTATTATTTTATTATTATTATTATTTTATTATTATTATTATTTTATTATTATTATTATTATTATTTTATTATTATTTTAATTTTATTATTATTTTATTATTATTATTATTTTATCATTATTTTATTATTATTATTATTTTATTATTATTATTTTTATTGTTATTTTATTATTATTATTTTTATTGTTATTTTATTATTATTATTTTAGTATTATTTTTTTTTATTATTATTTTTATTGTTATTTTTTTATTATTATTTTATTATTATTATTTTATTATTTTATTCTATTATTTTATTATTTATTTTTTTATTATTATTATATACGTAGGAGGAATTCAAGTTTAATATATAAATAAGAATAAAAATTAGAGTAAGAATAATGTAGTGTTGAAATAAGAAAAATAAAATTAAGTTTCATCGTTACAGATTAGTTTGATAGCTCCAAAGTCTTCTAAAGAAAGCTTGGTCTCTCTTGAGCCTTTCAGCATTTTACTTAATATTTAACTATGACTAATACTATAATGAATCGTCACAATTAACTCCCCTATAAGTCACGAATCACGTTCGCTTAAACAAGTTCGACGAAGCTAAACAAGTATGAAAGTCCTGTACAGTCTCTGTGACTAATTAGACATAATTATTTTGAAGGCATTGAAAGATTCGTTTTATCCTCTTTTTATTTTTTTAAATGAGTTTTAAAAATAATTAAATGAGTTTTTTTTTTCAACTCACTGTTTTTAAATGAGCTCATGAAATTGAGCTCATTTAAAAATAGTGCAAAAGTGAGCCGAATGTAAAGATCATTTATAAGTACATTGGCATATTGAAGACCTAAAGGTCGTATTTCCAAAATTTTGTTGTTTATATATTTTGGATTTTCTCAAAAAATAACTGTAACATTGCTAACATAGGTAAATTTAAATTCATTCATTCAAAGCGTGAGATGAAATTAAATTTTAGTAAAAAAAACATAAATAATGCCTGACACATGTATGGATTTTTATTAAATTAGCATTTGAGTATCTTTAATTATAACATTATTCCAAATACTAACAATTTCAATTTAACACTGAGGTAAAAAATACAACCGAATTTTTTGTTTTTATATATTTTTCATTAAACTGCATATTCTTCTTTCTCTTCAATAAATCACATTAATTTCAGGTGAAGTTAATAAGACATATAAATTAGCTTCACAATCATTGAGTAAATATTAACTCATTTCGTCTGGCGTTTAATAATACTTTCAGTACTAAGAGAAACAATAAAGATAGCATAAAATTAGACATTTAGTCAGAATTAGGTGATGTGAGAGGAATTACATGAATATTTAAATATAATCAGAAAAAAATGTATATATATATATATATATCTGCTTCTTCTCCATATGTATCACATCTCTTTATTGGTACTTTTCTGGGCAATTTAATATTTATTGGTACTATTGTTCAGTTCACTTTGTTGTTTCTCCAGTGGAAACTGAACAATTATAATTATTTTACATTTTTTTTTCTTTTTATTGATGATGAAACTGTTTTGTTCGATAAATTCATTTTTTCATTAGTGCTAAGAAATATGGTTTATTACTAAGTTATGAATAAAATATTGGAAATTAACAAAAAAAAATGCCTTTCCTATTTCATGCTTATCCCCTTCTTTTAACAGCAAAGCCTTTTCGTAATTTATAACAATATTAACAGAAGTAACATGCTAGTTATTCGTATTTAAAGAAAAAAAATAATGCACAAGATTTGAAATCTAAAATAATAATGTGTAGTTTATACTTTACTTTAGTGCAAAGGTCCTACTATTTTTATCCTAATTTTACAAACTAGTTAAGATATAAAGGAAGTTTTTACAAATATTTTGTTTATCATTTAATTTCAATTTTATTTGTAAACATCTATGAATAAATATATATAATCGAAATGTTTAATTTTATGTTATATTTTTAAGTTTTCAAGGTCTTATTTATAATGAAATATTGTTTTTGCGTCATCTAATATATACTTTCTTTAACATAAATATCGGCCTGTTTCTAGATTTTACCTAACACCATTATGGATAATATTTGTCACTGAATTATATTTAATCAAATCATAAAATTTCGGACTTTAGGAAAGACAAATAAAATTAAAGTATAAGGTCAGCCTCTTCTTTTTTCATTGACTTTTTGATAATTCATGCAATCAAATTCACTAAATAATTTTGCTTTTCTTGCAACTATCGATAGTCTTTTTGAAAATTCAGAAAAATACTGTATAGTCTATTGCTTTTTTATAAGACTTTGAAACAAGAAGACATCTATTTCAGGATTGCTCAAAGTAAATTACGTAAATTTTAATTTAACTGTAGTTTCAGAATCAGGATTTGTAATCACGATCTCTAGAGAAGCGGATTGTTTGGAAGGATTCAGGCTACTGCCAATTGAATATAGCTTGACTTCAAATGTTCGCTCTGCACAAGGTGTGAAGCTTCATTTCAGTGACTATGCCCAATATATTCATTCGAACACAATTACAGGTTTAATATGCATCACCAATCACAAACTTTATATGAATCAACGATATAACAATTATACACATCTTAATGCAGTGTTCGTTGTCTACATCATATTTTTCCTTATTATTTTGAATATTTAGCTTACAAATATACTTAAAGTGTTTTAATTAATCCCTAAATAGAAAATAAGAAAAGAAATAAAACTCTAAGCTTATATTTAGAAAAAAAATACAAACATAAGGAAGCAAAGGAGAAACAAGAAAATTGCTAGTTAGAAACTCAGCAAAAATAAAACAAATGACATGTCAAAGTTTTTTTCACAACTTTAAACGCATAAAAGAATGAGGAAGAAGAAAGTTCTAAGAAATGCTTATCGTGCGTAAAATTTTGGATATTAGAAAACCCTAATCAAGTTTATGGATAAAACTAGCTCTACTTCCATCGACCACTTGCTAGAAGAAAAAAAATCTATGCGACAAACAATCTCTATCTTCTTGCAACTCTTGGTAATCATGGTCAGGAAAATAAATGCCGAAGATGCAAAGAGTATATTGATGTAATGGAAATCAATAGACTTACGAAGAGATAGACACACAATTTCTTCCTCTTCTTTTTTAAAGTTGCAGAAGATGCAGATACTTTCCGTAACACGTTTGAAGTTTTCCCTCTTTGTTCAGTTACATCAATGTTGTTTTGAGTGGAACAAAACTAAAACAAAAAAAAAAAATCTGCAGCAAATTAGAAGTCGAAAAAAAATGGTTTCTTTTTAAAAGAGACTGAAGTTGACGTGTTGATGAAATTAATGACTCTGTGTTCAAATAATAAAAAAATATGTTTGTTAAAGTTGCAATGCCATTTTTCCTCCTTCAATTTAAATCGAATGAAAGTAAAAATTTTAGATATACTTTGCAAGAGAGATTGTCATTTGAGAATGAAAAATGTTAGTTACTCGAGTATCATTTTTAATTTTGAATGCAATTTGAGTTTTTTGCTTATCATTAATCTATCTAGCAAAAACATTTTTAAGGCAGTACATTTCATATTTTTTGCCTCTATGTCTATTTAGGTTAGCATCTCTTAAATAAAGGCAATTAAAAAAAAGTCATACTATTAAATTTTAAATAACTTAAACATATAAACAAGATGTTTTTTGAAAATATGAAATAATTTCCTCGAATTTATTATAAAATTGAAAATTCCTTTATACGTGTATTCAATTCATCCATTATTTTAATTTTGGAATTTAATAGGAATGGATTTCTTTGTTCTATATTCCTGTAGATAAAATTCTCTGTTTAATATTTTCTTTTATTTTCAGTTTCTGCTAGTGATTTGTATCAATTAACGAAAAACCATTCTAATAAAAACAAAATTCCATTTTATTAGTTTTTATTCCTAATTACTTATTTCCATATTTTAAATCTAGCTAAATAGAGAAGGAATTTCAGTATTATCAAAACGTTTAATACATAATATTTTAATAATTTAAGTGTTATGGAAAATAACAAATATCTTTTTGACATTTGATTAAATGTATTTCTAATGAAAATGATAAATAATTTTTGATTAATCCCAATTATCCATGGAATACATGGTTAGAATTATTCAAATATTGTTATGTAGTCTCACGGAATGTGAAAAATATTTTAAAATAAAATGAGATATTAAGAAATTTAAGTACTTAACGCGTATTTATTTTGTTGGTATTGGTGTTCTTGAATCCAGTTTTAAAGCCACATTTAGCTGAAAAACGAAAATTCAATTGTTTGTTTTTTAATTAAAAGTATTTGTATGCATATTTTACGTATATCAAATTAATTGTTTGCTTTGTGTTTAACTAAATTCATTTTTTAGAAAGAAAAATACAAATCATTTACCTTTCTGACAAAGTTATTATTCATGGGCTCACTAATGATCCATCTCTCTATTAAGATTAATTTTTTTCATTTGTTGTCAAGGAAGCAATTTCTATATTTTAAAAATTTACAATTTTAAAGTGTTTGTGTATAAAATTATATATCAAGTAAAGTTTATTAGAAAGTTTGAATATTTATTACACCTTAGCAAAACAGTTTCTCTACTTCCAATACAAATACAAATTTCAGAATGAATAAGAAAATAATATTTATTTCCCAAAGCAAATCTGATTAAATTGGATTGGAAATGTGGCCAAGAAAAAATGAAACCATTCAACAATGCTAAACTTCTAGGCATCATGTGGTACATTTCTTTCAGATGGCTATCGTCAGTGCAATATTTCACGATTGGAACCATTCATGCTTCTACAAAACATCACTAGTAGTTCAGAAGCGTACTTTATAAATCATTCTGAATCGTAGAAAAAAGGGAATAAATAAAGAAAAGTTTAGCTTCTTTTCTTCAGATACGGAGTTTTAAAGTTGTAAACAAAATCAAAAGCTGTCAAGAAAAGGAAGAAGGTTTTTGTTTCCCCTATTTCTAATAATAGAAAAGTTTTGTTTTCGAAAATTAGGATCAATGATTCTTCCAAGATAAATGACCTTGGTGTATATCTGTACGGTGACTAATGTGATTGAATTTTTTACTAGATGTTAGAAGTTTCGTGTTTTCTGTTGATCAAAGTAGAGATTTATATTTCGCATTCAGTACCTTTTTCCATTACAAATTCAATTAAAATATCGATATTTTAATTCCGCATTCAAACAAGAGGAAATGAACAAAGCTTGAAAAATAGGCAATACTTTTGGAAACGGTATGTCTATATACTTAAAACATTTCTTTAGACTTTTTCTGATGAAGGAATTCATATAAATTTGTTATTTCTTAGACATTAAAGTGCTTTATTAGCATGGACTTTCAGGTTAATTTCTGAATGACTTTGATGTGATAACTTTAATGATAACAAGGATAAGAAACATTCGTATGGATCGTTTATAAACACTTATTTTGTTTGTTAATCTCATTATACAAACATATCTT
This sequence comes from Nephila pilipes, assembly GCA_019974015.1. NCBI lineage: Eukaryota > Metazoa > Arthropoda > Arachnida > Araneae > Nephilidae > Nephila > Nephila pilipes. The sequence continues at coordinate 537,833 of BMAW01038060.1, read as the reverse complement.
ATGAAATAGGTTACCAAACACTAATTAAATTTTTCTTAATTTCCTATTTTTATTTATTTGAAATTATTTGAATTTAATATGCGTGTGTATTCGTATATATGAAACGGGAAAATTAATTGTTTCTATATTTTATTTCTATGAAAATACGATGAAAAATTTGAGTAACTTTTCCCAATTGGAACATTTTGTGAAATATAGAAGTACATAGCACATATAGTTTTATCCGAGGTGTATTAATTCAAAACTTCCTCAAGAAATTTTCCAATATTTTAATATTTCTTTCCTATTAAAAATACTTTGTTAATTATTTTTAATTAAGCTTACCATTGAGCTACAAATCAAGTTGTAAATCCTTATAACTTACATACGGTCAATATATCTGAGGTAGTAATTAACATTAGGTTTTGATACAGTAGGATATCTAAACCACAGTTTTAATGCTATTTATCAATAACGTTGCTGCAGTCCTATTTATAAGAAGCTTGATAAATATCAATTACCGGTGGTACAATTCGACTGATTACGAGTATATTAGACAATAAATAATCAGAAAGAGTCTCTAAGGAGTTACTCATAATTATCTTACTTCCTTCTTAGAAACTGTATATTATGCGTATAGTTCTGATTTGTGTTTTTATCATTTAAAGCAGTACAATATGACTATTGGCAACAAACTTTGTTATTTTTAGACTAGGACATAAAAATTAAAGGCTTAGGAACAGGAAATCAAACTACACTTATGTTTCGAAAAAATTAAAATGTGGGAATGAGCATATTTATCGAAACGGATGTGCATCGTATCTGAAGAACGCGAATAATTTTTATGTAAATTTAAGTATTTATGTTGACAAATATATTTTATTTAAAATCCTTTTATAAACATAAAATTGTGCAAAACGCATCAACGTGTTAATGAGGTAATAAATGGAATATATAATGAAGTATATATTTTTTCTTCTTTCATCATGAATTAAACAAATAGTGTGAAGTATTTTTAGTAAAGGGCTTATTTAAATATTTACAGAAGTAAAACTACAGTAATTAAAAAGTAAAATAACATATATTTATCCAAAATATATTTCACCTGTATATAATAATGTAAAACTACGTTTTAAGAACTAAAATGAGTATACACCATTTTTAGTTGCTACGATTTTTCTTCAATTAATCTTAAGGCCTTTCGAATTGACTTAAATAATTACATGTTAAGATTAAAACACCAATTGGTTCCATGGAAGAATAATTTTTTTTTTTCTAAAAAAGGAAAGGATCTAACAAAAACGTCTGAGTGAGAAGGAAATAAGAGGAAAACTCTAACCTAATTAGTGCATTGAAGGTGAAATGATTAATGAAACTGTTAGTCGATTGATTATAGTTAGAAATCTTAAGATAACATATCTATGAGCGGATTAGTTTTATTTAAGCATTATCTTTTAGAAAGTACATAATAAAGGATCAGCTTGGAGGAGAATTTCGAATATGGTTTTATTCCATTCTTTCTAGTCGACGTTGATTAAAAAAACGATGCAATTCTTCTATTGCTGAGATGCTTTAGCTGGTGATGGAAAATAAATTGAGAAAATAAAGGTCACTCATGTTATAACATACTTTACTAAATTTCATTACCACTTTAATATTAAATTATCCGACTCATGGAACCTATTAGAGCTAAATTCTGTTGCAGATTCCTTATTTTGAAATGATGATACATAGAAAACTTTTTTTCTTCTTCTCACGCATATATCATCACGTGCATACTAAACTAAAATACCTCTATTTTAATTTTACTTAACTTTACACTTTATACTTAAGGATCTCCTTATTGTTCACCTTTTTCTAAACTACTTTTGTTTTTCCCTAATTTCAATATAATTTTTTATTATTACTGTAAACTCATAAATCATATCACTTCGTTCTTTCATTACTGTAGCTCACTTATCTAAATACAAATAATTTCTCTTGAAATTCATATGAAATCAGACACACTTTTTAATAACAATAACAATTTAGTTTATTCAGTCAACACAGTTCTAATCGCGTTACTTTGGTGATCAGTGCAGTTTACAGATAGCACTCAATCACTCCACGATTCATAACTTTCTCGAGTACATCCGCTCCGTTCGGGGAATTAGTCTGATCTGCCTGAGGGGATCGTATGACGTCCCATACTCACCCCTTTACAAAAATCCGCCCTCTACAGGCGGGCTTTAAGCACGGAAGACAACAGGTAGAATATTGTTTCAAACCATTAACGTTATTTCTCTTTGTCCCACTCTTCCATGTTCTTTATGAAGCTACTTTATTTAATAGAGCAAGTAAAGGAATGAATATATATTTTTGATATAAACGTAGACGAACCATTTCACCTTGTCTATTAAGTAAACCAAGGAAACTATTATTTTACTGTAATGATTATTTTGTGTTGTGTGATTTCTTCTAATTTATAAAAAAGCAATATATAAAGAATCAAAAAATATTTCTGGATAACTGCAGATTTTTCTTAAATATTCATAATTCGTATAACTCATAAGATATGCTAAAGACATTTTTTGTAGATGATGCATATGGGAGGTTCAATAAGTAGTTGTATTTGAAGACGGATGAAATCCCCAAGGTAAAATGTTGTTACCAGTGTATGTTGACGCATGTTAAACGGAGTTGAAACTAAACTGAAATTGATTCATAAGTTAGTTCTGATTATGTAATCATTTGCTGCCAAATCAAAATTTGATTACTGTCACATCGAGCAGTTAACGTTATTTTTCGTCGAGTTTTCACCGTCGATGAGATATAGACTTCTCATGCATCCGACCTAGACACTATTATGAACCGAAAATGAAACAAAACTTAAAAAAGTTGGGTTGCGTCAGGTGAAGCATTCTCAAAAAATAGAGAAAATTGTCTCATTGGGCGGAAAAGTTATGACGGAGGATTTTTGAGGTGCATAAGGCGTCATGATCATGATTACGAGTAAACTGAATCTTAGAGAGCTGTCTAGTAAGTCAAGATATTTACTAAAAACATTTTCAGTCAAAACGAGCACCATTTCTTTGAATTTCTAAGGACCTAATAAACGACCTTCGTAGTATTGTTTGAATAGAGAAATATCCCCAATCAAAGAAGTGTGATAAAAGTAAATTAAAAAAGAATTGGAGATAGGAATAAATAAGCAAGAAAACGCCTAATACGTTTGGATGGTAGTAGATATAGTGATGAAGTTATCAAAGTGAAACACGCAATTGTATCGTAACTGTACTAGGTAAAGCTATTTGGAAAGAACATTGAGTGAATTTAATAAAGGGTATACGAATAAAAACTTCATTAATGCCCTCCTAAGAATTCAAACCCGATTGGTTAGGACAGATAAGTAATCTGTCATTATATAAATCCTAAATAAAGATTTTAAATATATAAGAAATCCCCAAACCTTATTAAATACTTATATGTTTTGATTACTTTAATACTCTTATAAATTCAAGTTGATTTCATGATTTATACGAATCCTCTTGCGACTGCATTGTTTAGCGACTTTAAAATTATTAACTTGTGAAGGAATAATGATGTGATATAAGTACAGCGAGGACGCTGCAACCACACTTAGGACCATCTGACTTTTTAAGTTCCCCTTAATCACTTTGTATCTCATGATACGTAAAAAAGTTAACTTTAAGGCGTCTCAGAATTCTTAATTGTTATCCAAGTTTTGGGAAAAAATATCATTTTACAAACCAATATAGTTTTCTTATAAAATAAAGTAGAATTCTCACTTTTTCACCACATAATATTCACGTATATTTATATCATTACTGATTATTTCATACAATTTTAAGAAAAAATATTAAAGTGTTATAAATAGATATATATCTTACACTTTTTGTTCAAAATTACTTGAAGTCAATATTTTACTGAGTGAAGGATTCTTAAATATAACTTTGATCAAAATTTAGAAAAGTGATGTTATTTAATAGACAAATGTTCAGATTTTACGTTCTTTATACTTTTTAAAAAATTTGGAGAATAATTTTTTCAATACAATTATTTAAAAAAATTATGCAATTTCAAGAAAAAATTCAATTATAACTTATATAATTTTTTCTGTTAATAATTTGTCTAAAAATTGCTTATTAAGTCGCACAAGAATAATATTTTGAACATGTATATGAAAAATTCTAACTGATGTGTTTAGAAGTTTTCATGCAATTTTGAACCCAATTTTTTTTTTTTTTTATTTTGAGAAAAATTAACATTTAGTTGAAATATAAGAAAGAAAAACTTTTTAAACAAGGTTTAGTGTTTTTGCCATAATTCTAGAATTTAGGTAGTATAATTACTCATTTGGCACCAAAATGCTTAGAAAAGATTGGGAACTAACATTTTTTTTCCTTATTTCAAAAGATTTATAATTCAGAAGTTAAGTGTTCTGAATCTAATTAATTTAACTACTAAGGATAAAATGTGAATAATGCGAAATACAAGATATCATAATTGTACAATTTGTAACAATTATAAATATACTTCACGGAATTGTACAACATTACTTTTGAATCAAAAATAAATATATTTAAATAATATATATTCTTAACATTATCTATATTTTTATATAAATGTATAGCCTAATTAAATGCTGTATCACGCAAGGGTGGCAAACTTATAAATGCTACACTTGTGTGGTTTGCATTATTAATATCCAAATTTTAAAAAAAAAAATGTCCGATATCATGATTGTTTAGCATTCTTAAATATGAGTAAATTTTATTGAATTCTCTGAGAAAATATTTCGTGCGTAATTTGCTAAAATATCCAAATATTTCCTAAACGAAAAACGATAATTATGCTCATATGCTAGCCGAGTACTTAGGATAAAATGATAAGAAAGCATTTATTATACACAAGAAAAGCAATTTACAGAATTATCTATTCCTGTTTTTATATGCGATACGTGATGTTAAGGAAAGATTGCGTGAAAATTATTTTGCTGTGCCATGTGTAAAAATTATCGAACGAAAAAAGCATAAAATACTTACATCTTTCCTTCTTATTTGCATAATGTATTGTGTATTGGAAACATCACTGCTTCAAATGTAAATTTTAGATATTAATATAATGAATTATCTAATAGAACAAATATTTTATTTCAAGTTGAAAAATATCTTATGTATATTCTAATTTTATAAGCTGATCAAAAACGGTCGCAGTGACCTTACCTTTTTCTGATTTAAAAAAATTACATTATTTGAATGAGATAATGAATCAAAACCGATATCTAAAAATCACATAATGTTTTCGAGAAAGTAGCTGTTTAGTGCAATTTGTAATTATTTCGATAATGTTTAGTTCTTTTTTTTCCTTTTATTATTATTATTATTATTTTATTCCAAATTTCAGTAGCATCTGAATTATCTTCCCAATAGCTACATTTCTCTAGATTTGTATATTGCATAAATATAAAATGTTGGATAAATTGTCATAATCTGGATCATTTCGATGCATTCGGCAGAGGCTATTGGTAGGAGCTAAGTTTAGGTAAACTGCCTTTCTGCTACTCAACAACTAAACTAGAAAGAAATTCCGGCAGTCTCAGTTATTAGGACCTTAATACTTGTATTAGTGTTACCACATACAACTTGTGGCGAAGGTCAATACATTCCTTACCCCATCCTCTCAGGGAGAAAATTCGTTTTTGCTGTTGCGGGATTTTCTGAAGGATATTTTGAGATAGGTTTTTTTCCGAACCATTTCTGCAATTCATATATATATCATTTTGTATTGAGTATTATTTGGGATGACTCGTACAGATGACTGGTGCATAGCTGTATTTGCGTGTCTTTTAATAATCAATATTTCTATTAAAGTTAATAATAAAAGACAAAAATAGGAAGATATACCAAGTGAAATATACGTACATGGATGTTATGAAAAATGTTTATTTTAAATTATTAATTTGAAAAGGAATTGAATACTATTTGAATCACACACTTGATGGTTTTGATAATACTGTAAATAAAATATAAATAAATCTTATATATAGTTAATGATATCTGTAAATGTTTAGCTCATAAATAGGTAATTGTAATAATGATAGTAAAATGGGGAATGCTTCAATATAAGATTCATGAATAACTGATTTGATTAATTAAATTTATGCATTCTTAATATACATGAAAGTTAATTTCTGATACAATATTACTATTAAAAAAAGCTTTTATATTTAATAGAATTTAGGATTCTTGATTTTTAATTATAATAATTGCAAAGAATTAAAAAATACTGAATGTAAATATAAGGATTATAAAGAATATGTAAATGCAACTTAACAGAATGTGATTACAGCCAAGTATTGCTAAGCATTACATGTAAAAATTCCTTCAATTTGATTGTTAAAAATGTGATTACAGGTATATATTGCTAATGATAAAAATCTTAGTAATATGTATACCAATTAAAATTTGAAACAATGAAAATCATATTACGAAACATATCAAAGTTAGCATCGATAACTTTTAAATAATTTGACTATTAAATAAAACTTAAATATTTTAAGTATTTAAGGAATACAATTTTTATATTGATGAAGAGATTAGGTATTTAAATCATAATTAACTTTTTAAGCTCAGTTATGTCATAGTTATAATCACTCTTCATCTTTATTATCACAATAACATTCCTTTATGGTTAAGATCAAATTATCAAATTAAGGTAAACAATAGTCTGGGACTGATTAAAAAAAACAGCATACATGTATTTCTATAAAACTGTTGTGGAAAATAAGCAAACTTACTCATAAGGATACATCACCATGCAAAATAGTATATTATTGCATATTTATGTACAAACGACACCAAGAGTAATCATGTAACCTCCAGTGATTATGCAGTTAAAATAATATTTCTAAAAAACAAAACTTTATGATATGAATGATCTTAACAGAGAAAGCTATCACGCGGCGTTCCATTAAACTATAGCTTTAATAGAAATAGGTTTGGGAAATTTTCGGTTTGTTTATTTATTGATATTTATAAGGTTTGTATCATTCTCAAATCGCTTAAATATAATTTCTCTTCAATGTGCATGTGTCCCGGAAAGGGAAATTACGTATATATAGATTAAGATTCATAAATTGCTAAATAATTTCCGATTTAAGCTAATAAATATCAAACCATTTCATTCCTTAATGCCTCTAAAAATATGTTAATATTTTTTTTTTTAGATTAACTTTATCGTTAACCTGAACAATTTCTAATTGTGTGTATACTCTATTGCAAGTATTCATACTATAGAACAGTATTTGTAAAACCATTATTTTTATGATACAATCACTAGGTTTTTTTTTTTTAGTCTTAGTGTAATTTGTACATAAATATACAATAATATGCTAATCTGTATTTTGATGTATCATTATGAGTAAGTTTACGTATTTTCCATAACATTATCATAACAATAATTTAATGTGTTTGTACCAAAGATCAATCGATTATAAGTAAATCCATAAAATATACACGAATAGTTTGAGGCTCAAAATTACTGACTTAAATCTCAGAAGAATCCATTAATCACGTTCAAAATTCTTGAAAATGAAAATGCAGATGCTTATCAATACAATTAGAAAGGTTGGCCTAATATAGTTGAGTGCACGCCAAAACAAATGCATCATTTCTATGATCACTCATACCTAATCGAAAACAAATTAAAGTTTTTAGAATAACATACCTTTACATGGCCCATTAATCAATGTGTCGTAAAGCGAGATTATCACCGGAAATTTGACTGATTACGTGTCAAACCAGGCTCACCTTAAGAAGAGCTTCGGTGCTTTGTTCTTTCTTTAGTGGCTACTTTGTAATATGACACTTTCCCATAATTACTTTCATGAGCTATTTCATTGAAAACAGGTTTAGTAGCGCAGAAAAGTCTTTTTTAATAAGAAAAGTTTTCTATTAAATGTTCGCGCGTTAACGAGCCTGGATATTACAAACAGTTTAATTTCGCTTTCCATATAATAATGCTGTGTTTCGTAAATTGTGTCTGGCTAATTTTAACGTAGAATGATTATGAGTTAAAGTAATTAAAGTAGATAAATGTTAAAGTTATTACGTAATTTATATTCTTTTTCTGTAGCTTAGAAAGAATGAAAAATGTTACAAAATATGTATTCTCATGTAAATTCACTTTTACAGAACAGTTGGCTTAAAATAAATAAAAGTCATCTTTCTCTCTAAGCTATTATGCTAAATTTTTGACGTGAATGGTTTAATAACAAATAACTGAACTTTTGAAACAGTTAAAAATCATTAAACACGTATTTTACTTCATATTTATTTCTATTCATTAACAAATAATTGTATATAAGTAATATATAATTTGAATCTGAACATTAGTACTATTGTGACGAGAGTACTTAAATATTTAATTCGGTGGTTATTGTTGTTGTTAAGTTAACATTAAATAAATACGAGATTTTAATTGAAAATTTTTAAATGAAAGATAAAATACTTTACTTATCAATGGAAGACACTCATAAGGTCACTCTCTATCGAGTCCCACTTAATGTCTCAATTCTAAATTAGGATCAACTCATAAATTCTTAGCTAGCTAATTCACTCAATCTGATTCAATCACTTCACATAAACAGTCGATATTTTCTTTATACTTTAACTCGAATTTGCTTCATTCAAAATTATAAATATCTATCAGTATGTGGTTATCCTTTTTCTCCCTTCATTTTCCTTTCAACTTTATATCATTTAGAAATCGTTATCTCTAAACCTATTCACTTTACTTCTATCTGCATCTAATTTATCTAATCGTTTTATTTTGTATGAGAAGTAAGTGTAAATTTATGCAACACAAATTACTAAAAGTCTCCAAGATTAGTGAAGAAAGAAATCACCATCATCTTACCCTTATAATAGTATTACAGCTCTTAAGGTATAGCAATCTATAAGTCAAGAATATATCTATTAGAATTCTTGTATTGAAATTAACATAGTCGCTAATATCGGTCTGCCAAATTGTCAGTATCAAATGCTTTCAACTTAATTGTTTAGTAAATTAAATTTTTCTGAGTAAATAATTTGTACCTACAGAAAGGACGAAATACAATATTTTTCAGAATTTACTCTGAAAATCTCTTCAACTTTATATATATATATATCAATTGGAATATTTATTTTCAAATTTTTGAAGAAAATATTCGATTCTGTCATTTTGAAAAGGGGTCACCGCCAAATCTTACACAAATTTATTATTTGACATGTTTCCAATATTTTAGCATATATTCCATATGAAACCTGAACATACTTCTTATATTAAAACACTTCTAGATGGATCTCTTCTTCTTTGCGGCGTCTGCGCTGACTACTATTCATAAACACACACTCTCTCTGTTAAGTATTAAATCAACTTTAATCTTTCCCGCCTGATGCCGACGTTACTAATACGTTACCGTAGATAATTACTGGCAATTATTGTCTGAATCAGACTTGGGCAGTATTGATATTTATATTATTTTTCGTACTAAAAATATTAAATAGTGCAATTTTTCAAACATTTCTTGTCCTCTCATTAAAATAAGAGAATTATATTTCTATTATTTAAGACATATTAACAAAATGACATCTAAATAAAAAATGCAATCAATGTTAAGTAAACAAGCGATATCAGAAAGCACTGTCAGGTACTTACCAATTACATCAACTCCTATAATGAAATAAATGATTGTCTCATGACTACAACGAACAAACTACTTGAGTAACTGATGAATTATCTATCTCTCATCTTATTTATTATATATAAGTTGCCATGGTATGATAGTGGTCACAATGCACAAACACGCTGCCATGTTATTTCTATTGTGAGTCCAAGTCCGGGTCCCACTAAAGAACCACCGTATATCTGGGCTGATGCAAATTAAAAAACGTTCAAGGCTTCATGTCCTACCGTTGGCATAGTGCGGAATCTGGGAGAGAGAGGTACGATATCAGGTGTCGCCTCCGTCATATTTACGAAGTCTGTAACCGATAGCTCTAATGTAAATCCTTAGTTCTCCATTAATTTACTCCTAATATAAATAATTTTAAAATATATTAAATTTTGTACTTGTTTTTAATATGGACTTCATAAAATTACTTGGAATCGTAACGTAAAGCGGACATGATCATACATAAACCCAGGTTCATTTTGACAACGATTCATCTACATAAGGGAAAAATATTTCTCCTGGGCATTATGTAGGACCATACTGTACGCATTTTTGAATCAAATGCAATTTCTCTTAATGATGGAAAATTACTTAGTTTTCTGGAAATATTATGGAAATAAATGGTTTTAGGCTTGTCCCATAAAATTTGTAAAAGTGGAGATCACCCTATTTCAAAATGACTGATTAGATTAATACTACCCCTGAAATAAAGTTATGAGTCATGGTCACTATCTTACAAAACATATATCGTCATATTTCTAACCAGCCTTCTTTCTTAAATAATTCAATCAGAAAAAAAAATGATCTAACCATATATAAAGATTTTATGTAGTGAAAATAAGCAGGAAAAACATTAGAATAGATAAATGACTAACAGTTAGGGCATCTTTCACTTTCAAAATAAGACTCAAATAAGTTTTTATAAGTGTCAAAGTTTCCATTTTTCATATTATATAAATATATTACTTTAGAGACAATGGGGTCTGCCAAATAAATCATATAAGAAAGGACAACTTTTATGCTATTCTAATATTGTTATAATAATTTTATTGTTCTTCACCCCAATAATCAACTTATCTGTCTACACTGTCAGCTGAAAATGTATGAAACTATAAGACAAGATATTTCAATGTGAATATAAAACTCAAATCCTCCTGAACTTGAGAAATATTAATACCATGACATTGCATTTTTTCTAAATTACACTCTAAATCCATCTTAATTGTAGATCTTAATATATTCATATTCTTTAATGCACCAAAAAATGCCTTAGAATATACGCGGATTTTATATTAGATTTGAATACTAGCGCTTTGTAATAATAATAATAATCATATGTATATATATATATATATATGTATGTGTGTGTGTATGTGTGTGTGTATGTTTTCATTGATAAATCTTCTTATGTAAATGTGTTCCATTTCGTCATAATAAAAGCGAAAAGAATATAAATTGGCTTATTTTATTATAAAGAAATTGAAATAAACCCACTAGATCATTAACGGATATAATACTTAACTATGTAACATTCTTTAACTTCTGATGAATAAATTATTCGACAAAATAACTCTAATTTTGCAGACTCATCTAGAATACAATTCAATAAAAAATCAAATTTCCCCAGTTAATGAGAAAAAAAACTTAAGAATTATGCTTAAGCAAAATTACCAATTACACGAGTATAGTACTCGTATATTATTGTATTACAATATTTAATACTCCACTTTGAATCACTTTTCTTATTCAAATACATTACATTTCGTCAGCAAAGCGCGAATTAAGCCATAAAACAAAATCGTCGATAATGAAAACAAACATCAAATCTTCCTGACCTTCGAAAGGACTAAAACTGAAATATTTCGTTACTCTAAAATATGCACCGAATCCGTCTTTAACTGCAGAAGTTTCCATTTTTAGATCCTGTAAGTATATAGGTCTATAAAGGATTACATGTGCCTTCAGCGGACCTTTGCCTTCCTGATATCCGGCAAATGAGGCAGAATTTATCGAGGACCTATCGAAAGGAAAGCGGCTTGAGGAAACTTCATGTCTTTTTTATGTCCAAGGAACTCCCCTTTTATGACCCTTTTTAGAGATCAAAGACTCTCAAAGAGGGTAAAAGCAAGGGGTCTACAAAAGCATCTGCAAAGAGTTCGGCCTGTGTCTTAGATTCTTTTTCCTTTTCTTTTAAGTCGTATTGTGATTGAAAGTAACAAAGGGGGGGCTGTATTTCTTTGATAAAAGAAATATTAAAGAAAGCTTTTCAAAGTATTTTTGACATTAAATGGATCTTGGTTGTAAAATGTTGTTCGCACTAAATTGTTTGATAGAAATAATGTGATATAAGATTGGAAATATAAAACAAATTACAGTTTAATGGGTCACAAAATGAAATTATTTATATCGAATAAATACTTAGTTTAGTGTGTTTAGATATCTGCTGTTGCTTTTCACAACTTACCGAGTGTATGAAATGCTTCCTCTGGGGTGCAATTTATCAAATTTGCAGATATGTATATACACATAGGTGGTTAAAAAGTACCTTTTCAGCGACAACGACAGATATGGTTAATAAGACAAATTAGAGTTACAGTTGAGTGTTGCCATCCATTTAATGGCGCCGAAACAAATGTGATACTTTTTTCAGAGAATAGTTTTAATTGCCGATGAACTCAATTGTATCCATCTATAAGACCAGTATTCATCATTATACAGAGGACACCAAGCAGTAATTAAAAAAATGGGTTGCTCTAGGTGAATCTGTTTCCAAAGAAGACGAAAACTATATCATCGGCTAATAAAGTTATAGCTATATTTTTGTAGGATATACAAATGGTGTCATACTCATAGTCTTTATAGATAAGAAAAAAAAATCTTTGAGAAAATTGTATTCCCATTTCCGAATCTTAATAGTAATTTCCTGTTCTAAAAATGGTGTATATTTTGAACCAATTTTTAGAGATATGTTTATTCTGATTCATACACGAGTATTTCAGAGAAAAAGAAAAAAAAAACTTACATATGTATCTTAATAAAGTAAGAAATAATCACTCAGTCTTTCAAATTCATTACTTGTTGATTAAAGAATTTAAACCAAAGAAGGTAAAATTAATTTTTATAGGAATGAACTATTTTTATTTTATTTTCAACTTCATTTCATTTTAGAGGAAAAAAAAGTTTTTTCGTGTATTCCATTACTAGCATGGATATTTTTAGTACCATATTATATATATATATATATATGTGTGTGTGTGTGTGTGTGTGTGCATGAGTGCATACGTAAGAAAACAATGTTTCATACTTGGAATCTCATGGTTGATCAGTGTTTGTGGTATCAAATCTCATACTTACAAAAGAGCAAATTGGAGTTTCCGAAGAATTCGAGAATATTTCTGCTGACAATCAGAACTCTAAAATATCTCACGTATGCTTTTTGGATTCATCTCAGTAGAATTAATAGGTCATTGCACCCACGGAATTGTATGGTATCGCCAAACTGTGTGTAGTGAAGCATTGCCATGTGTAAATAAGGAAACTGTACCCATTGCAGTGATAAATAGTTGGATACATGGATGTAGGATTTATTCTTGATAGAAAAATTCAGTACGAGATCCGTCAGAAATCATTTCAAGCTCAATACTAACTTTCTTGGCTACATGTGGATTCACAGTATCCAATCACCTCCTCTACAGAGTATCTTTGGCTAATGAATAGAACTTTAAATCTGTTCCCTAGCTCTCTCCTGTTCAAAAGTGTTAGGGAATCAAACTAAGAATTAAATTGGGATGTGTCAGTAAAAATTACTTCCTTTGATGACCTTAACCTCAGTTGCGATGATCATGGGTTCTTGTATGTGGAGATATATCAAGGGAATGCAAATCATTATTCTTCCCATGGTGGAAGAAAGAGATGCATCCTGGTGGCGCGCTATGACCTCGCACTGTCGCACACAAGAACGTTATTGTTGAAGATCTCAATATACTATAAATAGATTTATGTCATCATTATATCATTTGATTCTTTCACAGCGTTTGCAAAACCTGATTATTAGTCTATGATGCATATTCAGGTGTCTTACCACAATGGCGTACCTTCGACCTGCTTTCAGTATTCCGACAGCCATCCAGTAAAATTCAGAATTTAGATTTAACTTGCTACGTGGTTGGCTCAAAGTACTAGTATTAGGAGTATGAAATAGGGTATTAGTAATGGGTACAGGAGATAGCATAACTCACTTTAGTATTATCCATTCATCATTTCACCTTTTTCTAAAAGATCCGTGATTATGATATTTTTCGCGTCCAAAAAAAATTGTTCCATAACTTTTCATGTTGATGAGACAGCCTTTGGCTCCTCCAGAGCGGATTTTCTCCATATTTGATTGTTGATGGACTTACGGTTTTAATCATGAATCCATGTTTAATTTGTGGTAACCAGTTGCAGCAGCAATAAAATTTTGATTTAGAACCAAATGGATGCCAAGCCAAAACCAATCTATGAATCAATGAAGCCAATTTCATTTAGCAACACCATTTGACATCAAAACATATACTTATTGAACTATGCATGCACTATTCTAAGTCAATAGTCAAAAGAGTTTTTTTTTATTTCTACTATCAGCAAATGTATACTTCCATCTGTACCGTTTCAGTCTCCATTTAAGCAGTTAATATTCCTACACACACACAAACTCTCCCATTGGGAACCGAGGGAATAATGTTTTTTTTTAATTTTTGGACTTTTGTTAGTTATATCAATCAATTTTAAAATACACTTAAAATATTCTTTTCAAATGAAATTTGTCAAACTTAACCCTATTTCTTATTTCTTTTTGGAGCCATATAGCTTCCATATAGAGAGTGTAATTTAGTAATCCAATTCATAAAAATTTTACATTTCATTTACAAAAAATATTTTTAAAATATAAATCTAAGAATAACATTATATTTAAATTTTTCATTTAAGATATAATGTTATTTTTAGGTTTTTTACAGTATCTTTAACCACTTTTTTTCGGTTTATTTTGTAAATTAGAATTTATTTGATACCTATTAATAATTTGTCTCAAGAATTATATTATGAAGTTCAGTAACATTTCTCGTAGAATTATTATCATAAGTTCATCCTTTATTTATTAAAGAATATTATCATTGTATTACTAATATATGTGTCGAGAGAGGTGTTTCATACATCCGAAAATGCATTTAAATATTCGCTTCTCGAATATATTCCTGCATCTTCCCTAGGAATATTGATACCCTAGAAACTCATTCTGGTAAATCTATAAACAACGGAATTCTTGCGTGCTCCTCAGAGAGTATCGTTTTATCAATAACATGTATCAATTCTCAACTGTATCGATATCCAGATAAATTGAATTAAGATAAATACAATACTTTCCCGCTCTCTCACAATCGATGCTTTTTTGCATACTCGTATCGAAAAAGACCTCCTGTTCATCGATTTTTGCTGGCTACCAGCTACTCTTCCGTAAATCTGATGTTCCAAATAATTCTTACATGTGCACAAGTTTAATCGGATAACGGTATTTTCAAAAAATATTTATAAACATGTCAATTAGTATCAATTTTTCTGAAATAAATGACTTATTGATTGGCTTAGTA
Organism: Nephila pilipes; assembly: GCA_019974015.1. NCBI lineage: Eukaryota > Metazoa > Arthropoda > Arachnida > Araneae > Nephilidae > Nephila > Nephila pilipes. The sequence goes on along the minus strand of BMAW01038060.1, from coordinate 522,509 downwards.
AATATAGTTACATGCATCAACTTTGCTTTCAATCAGCTAAAAATATTAGTGTTAGGCAGATTTGCTTTTTTCGTATAATAATACCAAGTGATTGTAGATGTTTCTAGACAGGCGAGTAGTATTTTCCAAAGTAAAGACATTGAAAGGAGTGTTAAAGCCATAACAGAAAATAAACAAAAATTAAATATGTACTTAATACTTAACCCTCGATATACATATACATCAGAGTTAAAAACATTTCTTAACTGAATAGAAATATGTATCAATGGAAACCTGAAAATATGAAAATGAGAGTAAGAAAATGAAACTTAAGAAATGGTATTTATTAAAATAAAATATCAATGATATAAAAAATGAAGTACACAAATCTAAGGTGATTAATCAAATTTTAAATTTGGATGATTGTTTCAAAATCTATGAAATAAATTCATAGAATTAAAAATATAGATTGACCACCATTAAAAGACCTTCATTTCCACACATGGGGCGATATTTCTAAAACATGATTTTCATTAAGAAAAGCAAAATATTTCTTCAATAGAAAACTGCCACTTTTCAGCATTAAGCTCTATTTTTACGTTTACTAAAGTAATAGGTATAAAATTAAAAGTTTTATTCATTTATTAATAAAATATAGAACTTGTGTTAATTAACTTAGTTTTATATTATTAATTATTTTAAATAGTCTTCTCCGTTTCCCTTAGGTTAGGAAATTGTCTCGTTAATTAGAAGGAATCATAACTCTTCTGGCCCTGAGAGATAAAAAGTTATTTTACAAGTACTGATACATTTGATTAAACCAAAGGTCTACCATCCTTTCTTGAAAAAAAGAAATCACTATCAACCTATTATATATTTCAAAGGAACTATACTGACTTTCTTTCATGATTAGTCAAAGTACTAGTGAAATTTCAGATTGATTATTTTTATTCACGGTGTACTTAGAGCAACGCGAAAGCTATAGGTGACTGAGTTCGTAATTTTCCACCTTGGTCAAGTGCCGAGTTTTCAGAACTTTAACAAATATTTTAAAAAATGTTTCAAAAAGTTAAAAAAAAAAGTTACCCAGAAATATGTCTTTGTACATACTAACGAAAGTCATTAAATTCCCTACAATTAAAAACAATTTCTTTGAGTATAAAATGAAGAAACTCCACATAATTAGCATTACTTTCTAGAATTCGGAAGTGGGGGGCGAGGCGTGTGTAAGTGGGAGCCTTAATCCTGCCATAGCCTGTGCAAACTTGGAAATGTAGGCTTTGTTGATCGAGAAGGAACATACGCACTCACAATTTGTTATTCTGTGGGTCTGTTTGGCACATTGAGGGCGCTATGACTCGGTCATTTATTAATTAAAAACGTAATAGTAAAAAAAGTTATAATACACGTATACTTACATTTAACAAGAACAGATCTTTATAAAAAGAAATTTATAATTATTTGTTGAAACTTGTGATAGATGACTTTTAGTATTAATCGAATTTTCTAGGGAGTTCTTAATAGCAATGCACTTGAAAAAGCACTATTAGTTTCAACACATCGTAATGTAACCTGTGCACCCAAACACCCCTAAGAAACGAGAGTCGTTCAATAAGACATTAGAAATTCCACGAGATGGTGTTCTTAGCATTGAAAATTGTTTGGGTTTAGTAATCATTATGACTCACTAGACAGCTGTCAAAGTCTCAGTTACTCATATTCGTGATGATGATTCTCGTGATAATGAGAGTGTCTTTCTTACCCTCAAAATACTATTCATTATATATTATCCGGCTGATGAAACCATCTTCGCTGGAAGCAACAAAACTTTTTGAATTTTGCTTGATTCCCGGTGCATAATAATGAATCCCTTTATCATCGATTTTGACAACTCGACGCAGCAACTAGCATGTTTTGATTTAGCAGCAATGACTTTTGAATCAAAAGTAACCTATGAATCAATGTCAAATTTGTTTTGGCTACATTCAACAGATGACAGCACGCAATGGTAGCAACAGTTTACCTTTATGATGCCATCTGTCTTCAAATACAAGTACTTTTTAAAACCCTCTAATGTTTGTAATGCCAACTTATAAGGGATGCTTATTATTCGGGTTACAGTGATTAAAACAATGACAAAACAGAAATTTTATATTAATGTCCCTTGAAAGACTGTATTTTTTACTTTTAAAATTATTACCTGATTTAAGAAATAGTAAGAAAGTTGTCATTAAATTGTTTCTATTTCATAAATGATTCTCTTAAGAAATACATTTTTACGGTAAAAAATATTATTACTCGTCTACTTTCACACGTTTTTCTTGTTTATGTTTGAATTATTTGGTTGGTAGAAGTTGTAACGATGAAACTAAAAATGTATAGATTATTCTTTTTCCTCAAATAAATAGAAATATTTTGTTCATAAATTTTCTTCAAATAACATTCCCATATCAACACAAAAACCATTTGTTTCTTATGTCTCAGCATTACAATTTGCCAGCAGTTTTGAAATATAATTTTAAAGAACATTATATTAAATTACTATCTTCTAAAAAAACTGTAAATTTATGAAATGTTTAAACTCATTCAAAAGATGTAAGAGCGTGATATTTTTATAAAGTGATAAACACTTTTGAAAATAATATATTTATTTACACTGTACTGAAAACTTCTTTTTTATCTCCTTTGATTCGTTTCCCAATCCTCATACATCGGATGAAGCTTATTTTCTACAGTGAAAAACGAGTTGCAGTTGATTTTGGGATAATTGTTTTAATATATGGGACGTTTCCTTCTTAGCAGCTTCCAAAAATTGATTTCTTTTAGCACAGAATTTAGTTTTCGTAAAGTAAAAACATCATTAGTTGCTGAATCAGAAGAAAATGGAGGATTTTCCTGCTCAATTAAAACTTCTTTACAGTATTTCTGGTTGCTAGGTAAAGAGTAAGAGATAAAAGCTCCCAGAAATATCTGGTAAAAATGCTTCTTTTCTGCATCAAGATAATGCTGCCTCTCATACAATGGCCATCGAGAAGTGCTGTTGGGTTAAAAACAGATTATAATCCTAGATAATCCTCCATGTTCTTCTAATTTAGCACCTTGTGAATTATTCCTTTCTCCCAAAATTCTTATGCTGAAATAAACCCCTTTTCCGCCATTGGAGACTGTAAAGGAAGAAACGTCACATATCTATTAAAACAGTTATCAGAAAATAAACGGTAAGCTTTTCACGCTTTTGATCAGTGAAAAATAATCATGTGTGAGTGCGGATGTGGATAACACTGAAGAAAATCAAGAACAAATTAGTATTAAGATGTAAATAAGTATGATACTCTGACCCTGTCCCATTACGTCATCTTCTTTATAAATATTATGACATGAGCATTAATTTTACAAGACCTTTAATTTAAAAAAAAAAAAAAAACGTTTCAATTCTGAATTTTCTGTAAGGAATGAAAAATATACTAATATTAAGCTCACAAAAAGTCCTGTTTAAATTTGAATATGTTATAATATTTCTAAAAAGTACAATTTAAATGAAATGTAAAACAAAGTTTTACCTCTAAAAATTGATGCAAAATATTTTTTGTGCGAAAATTTAATTATTAACCAATGAATTAGAGAATGCTTTAATTAGTTCAGTAATGGTAATACAGCATATAAGTAAAATTTAACAGAATGAAAAAAAAATTGTTTTGAGTTTTACAGAAAAAACCTTTATTATGGACTTATAATACTAAAAAGAAAATAAATGAATTCAAACTCATAAATGTATCTTTCTAAGAAAAAATTATTATTTTGCATTTAAAGAAAAAATGGTGTTTGGAATTGATGAATTTGAGATTATAAATGAGTTAAGGTGATTGCCTTAAAATAGAATTTCATTTCAAATAACACATGTACCTACAATATATAAAATCTTTTCATTTTTATTTATTTATTACTTTCCTTAGATATAGCATTTAAAACAATTCATATGGCAAAAGTATACTTATTTTATATCAGAAAACCCCTATTGGGTAATTTAGTATAAGAGAAAAGGAATCTCAAAATAAGATTATTTAAATGAACAGTCATATTGTTTAGTACCATGCATTTTTGACAATTTATTTAAATTCTGGAGAGAAAAAAACATTTTTTACTGCTATATTGACGTTATAAAAAAAAATTAAAAAATGTAATTAAAAACATAACTCTTATTTTTTATAACTTTGACTGTGACGACATAGTTTCTTTGTTTTGTTATATAGTAATTAAAACATGTTTTAAAAAATTTAATACTGCAATGCTGTTTTAGACGTACTCAAATTATTAATAATATTTTGCTCGAAGCGTCACAAATTAAGAAAAAATCATGCCGAGGTGGGATGTACCTTAAATTATCTTGTTAAAGAAATATTCACTAAAACATGTACTTGAAAGAAACAGATTAATGATAGAATTACGCTCAATTTAACATTTCAGCTCTTTAACTACGCGTTAAGTTTTATCATGGAAAATCAATACGCGTAGTGTTAAATCTTTCGTGAACAATTTACATTGTTTCTCGTTTGGTACTTAAACGAACCTTAAACAAGAAAACATTATTCGCTTATAAAAAGGAATTACGGTAAATATTCAGTCGACTGTAGAATGACGGTTTATTTTATAATTTTTTTTTTTGCTCTAAAGATTCCAATTAAAAACAAGTAGTTTATTAGATACTATTAGAGAAATATATATTTTTAAATAAACATCTCTCAAGAATGTTATTAATTTCCTTAAAATGATATATTCATTGGTTGAGGAAATTCCAAATACATGCTTTAAAATATCAGGTTTTAAGGATTTTTTTATCTTCCTGTGTCCATTTTATTAAAATGTATATTAATTGATATGCTTTGTTGATTTTTGGTAATGATCTTGATCCAGTTGAACTTCCACGAATAATAAATACATATAGTTTAGTTATCTGAAAAAGTATATATTTCTTCAAGAAAGAAATATAATGGCACAAGAAATAACTGTTTATTCCATCAAATGCATCCGTATAAATAATATCTTACACATACACACTTTTCCATTTCAAACGCATGCGCTGATTTACCATTTACAACAAAGTTATTTGGAATATTAAATTTAAATCAATTTCATACTTAATTTCTCAACGTGTATAACATGATTTTAAACTCAAAATCTTTACTTCTCTGTGTTTTTGTTTCTGTATAATTTTAAAAGCACTCATTAGCAACAAACAAAGCATATTTCAAAGACGATTTAAGCTAAGACTAATATTTAAGAGAAGGAAATTTTAAATAATTGAAATTTAAATCAATTCTTCAAATCAAAGTAAATATGTTTCGTATTCTCTTCAAATAATCCAAATGCCACATTAAAAGTTACTTTGGAGTTACTCAAAAAAACTATAATTTACTTTTAAATTTATAAAAAAAAATATTATATGTCGATTTTTCAAATTTATGTCAAACCTCAAAATCTTCTTTTGGTTTACTTTATAGATGATTAAATTACAGAAAAAGAAACTAACTTCGATTTTAGATTAATAAATGAATCATTTCAAAATGATCATAATTCTTTGATAATTACTCAAATGCCTTTTGGAACGAAATTAATCATTTTAACTAACAAATATACGTATCTTAATATGATTTTATTTGTTAATAACAGCTCAGTAGATGACCATATTTCCTATATATATAAAGTGTGAAATTAATATTTCTATTAAATATATATCATAACCATAATTAATTAGATAATAAGAATATAAATATCACAGCTCTAATCACAATAAGAAAAAAAGAGCTATTTAATCATATTTATCATTAGTTGTAAATTACCAATTCTACCAGAAGGAAATCGTTGAATTCTAATGAAATACTTTAATTGGTTGTTGATTTTCTGTGCAAATTTCGAATTAACTTATGTTAAATATGTCTTGAGTTAAATAATTGGTTGTTGATTTCCTGTGCAAATTTCGAATTAACTCATGTGAAATATGTCTTGAGTTAAATAATTATCTTGCATATTTACACTTCTGATTACGTAAAAATCTTTGAATGATACATATTTCAAAAGTTATTTACTTCATAATGTTTTGTAAGATTACTCAAAATATTACATCATTTCACTGTATATGTAGTTGCTATTCTATAAAAATACCATTAAGTATCCATCAATTCTTCTTCTCTCAACTTCAACTCTACACCAGAAGTAAACATTTTCTCTTGTGTGATTTTCCGAGGGACCCAAACATAAACTAATAAAGGAATTTCCCAGCATTCCCCATTATCTTTTCCCGCTGTTGCGTTGACGGTCGTACTGTGGGAAAACTAAGAAAGAACTGCTGGTTCGAGGCTAAAACCTATTCGGGAAACATAACGTGAGTTGGCAAGCTTAGGTCTGTTGAATGAAGATGAAACGTACGAGTCACGCAAAGTTCCAATCACTGGCAAAATAGTTTCTTTCGCTACTAACAGTGATAGATGTTGTTAATTAATGATTATTTCTTTTTTATACTCCTGTCCATACTCAGAGAACCGAGTGTTGGTGTTGTTGGCAAGGCTTAAAAGGAATTTGTTTTAGCTAGAATGAGCTATGGTCTTGATTAAGAGACTTGAAGTAGAACATTAATTTTACTTGCAGTGCTCGTTCGCTTAAATTCGTGACGGACTTGCACTCTGTTTTCAATTTGTGGCTTGCTAGTAATTCTTTATTTTTTTTATTTTTAAGAGGTCGGGAATGATTTCTGAGAAATAAAAATAATCTGTTAATTATTAAATAAATTAATTTTCTATTCTTATAACTCATTTTAGTATAACTAATAACGCTGAAATATTTAATATGAAGAAACGTAAATATAATTGAAACGAAACTGAAACTAGATTTCTAAGATGGGTAAAGTAATTTTGCTCTTTAATTTTTTTTATATACTATTTAGGATTATTGGTGATGTAGTGTTTCTATGTCGCAAATTAATAATTTTATCTAATTGTGGAAGGAATACTGATTAAAATAAATCATATTAAATCTTTGGGGACACATTTTTAAAAAAAACATATATTTCCAGTAATTTCATTATTTTCTAAAAATTAGATGAACCGCCTTATTCAAGTTTGGTTAACCACTCTAATCAAACTTTTAATAAGTAGTCCTTAACTAAATACCATGATACGGTATTCCACTTATATTGTTAACTCTAAATACTCGAATTGAAATTATTGGATCTGATTCAGGTAGATTTATAAATACAGGATATGAATTGAGTATAAATACTCATGTTATTGCCAGGCAGATGCTAAAATAAGACTAGTGATCATATGTATCTCTGTAATTCTTTTGTCACCTCATTCCTGTTTACTACATTTCTTATAAAAGAAAGTTACTTTAAGTTTTCTAAAATGCGAAATTACAAATTAAACATCATAGTAAAAGAGCCCAAATGTTAATTAATGAGAAATATGAGTGAGAACCCTTTGCAATATTATTTTGAATACAATTTCATTTTCTTTTTTATATCTTTTATTTTTTCCTTGTCATCCTTTAAATTTTAAAATATAATACATATTTTAAGTATACAAATGCACACAATTACAGTGGAAAAAAATTAATCATATTAAAAATAACATCGCGATAGAAACATGATACTAATTTATTTTTGAATACCTTAAATAATGGTACTTAAAAAAAAGTGCATAAATATAAAAAAATATATTTAACAGTAACAGTGAATATAAACTTTTCACGTAAAATATTGTAACAAAAATGTAACTTAGCAAACAAAATACACGCACATATTACGCACATAAATTCATTATTGGAAGATATTATTTTTTTTTACTATATGAGGGAAATAACACTACATTTTATAGTGTTCCGAACTTCAAATACAACTAACACTTTTCTTTACTTTACTATAATCTATATATTTTAAAATAAAGATACACTGATAGTTAATTTTTATTAAAAATTAATCTTAATAATAACTCGTTTTTTGTCTTAAGTAAAGTCTCATTTCTCTTATCTGGAACCTTTGGCCAATTGTAATTTTAAGGGTAATAAGGCATGAGAGAAATTATGGAAAAACAAATCTGACTCCTTGTTTTAGTGGCATACATATTTCATATTATTTGTAGAATTTAGAATTTTTGTTTGCCCAACAAGTATACGTTAATCAGTCCAGAGAATTATTATTGTACAAAAGAATGTTTCTTCTCTTAGTTGAATATGAACATGATTTGTGAGATACATTTGCATTTAGGAATCGTTTAAAGAAAATTAGTACACAACATGGTTCCAAAATTGTATGATTTATAAAGGGAACCAAAAATAGTTTCTCAAAGTATTACCTAAAATACTTTATGAGTTCATTAAAATGATTAAAACATCATTATTAGGCTTAAAAAATACCTAATCCAGAAGAATAAATTTAAAATATAAATGTCACATAAAAAAGAAAGTCTTAAATTTGGTATTTTATTCCCACACCCTTTCATGCCTTTATACCCTCAGACATATTTGAATTTTGGTTACTCAACATGGATCCATTCAACGGTTTTACTTTAAAAATTCTTAATTCCATACATGGCGCATCCAAATTTTTTTATGTATCGATGGAAATGCGATATCTTTAACATTGATGCATCGAGAGTAAAACTTTTGCAGCAATTTAAGAAACTCTGAACAACAAAATTTAATGTTAATTAGCAAAGAAAATTAGAATAAAAATTTACATCTTAAATACTAAATAAAATTACCTTAACATTACTCTCTGTTAACATATTTCCAAAATCAACTCTTCTCAGGCATTGAAGTTCCATATTAAATAATTAAATGCATGTAATGAGATTAATTTAACATTAAATAATTACCTGAATAATATACGGACACACCCTTTTCATCTCTGATTGTTTTTAGATATACTGAACACTTAAACTAAAGTGCTCTTAATTAAAACACAATTTAATTATGCTATTTCACTTGAAGCGGTATGTGATCATCTGAAACCAATTATTCCGAATATATTTAACATAAATGCTAAGAATTAAATTAGATAAACTTAACTGAACTTTTTTTATATATACCATTTCAAAATATTTCTGGATTAAATGAAATAATATTTCAACTCACGCAATTCCAATGCATTCAAAACTACATGTAAAATGCTATTTTATAAGAAGATAATAAAGATTTGATAATAACTGAGAAATAGTCAAGATATATAGATAAAATTGAAACACCATATTAAGTAACATTTATGTACTTAACATTGTATGTTACAGCTATTAATGTTGATTTGTTCGGTTACAAGAAGCCGTAGATTAAAGAAACCGGCAGTATCGTGAAGTTTAAATTAATACTAAAAATTATCGTGATAGAAATTTATAGTTTTTCTTGATAATTCTTAAGACTTGTGGTCTTATTCATATTCTAAAATTATGCATTTTTATAGCGTTTCTTGATTTTTCAAAGGTCTTAATTGTCTTAAAGGTCTTATGTATAAGAATATCAATTAATATAGAGATACATTTTATTTCGATATCTTGGTAATTTCTTAATAATAATTAACTCAAAGCAACTTAGCATAAAACAATAATAAGAAATTGATTATTGCATTTGAAAACTACCAAATGAAATAAATAGTTTATTTTGTCTTATTACGAAGTCGAAACTATGACTTCATAAGAAATAAAGCAATATCTTTTTGCAATGGAACATATAAACTGACAGTAAAATAGACAGATGAAAATATATGCATTTTTAGCGTGCTCATTTGTCCTTGTCATCTCTTATGTATTTTCTAAAAGTCAAAACTAGAAAATGCCCTACATAACATATCCAAATGAAGAATGACCAGCTGTCAGCACTTTTCAACATGCATTTTCTTTTAGGTTTCCCTGTTTGTGCTTCTTAGACAGTTGGACACGAATATATAAAACAACTTTTATTGTTATCTTTCAATTAATTATTTGTGAATAATTCCTGAATTATTACCAAACTTTTTGAAGGGCAGACATGAAAATTAGTGAAATATTAATCAGCTTAGATAAACTTTTTGCAAGTCTAGAGACAATTTTTTAAGTAAGAAAGTTTTGACGTGATGTAATAATTTAAGATACATTTATATTTAATCAAAAAATAGTCTCCAGTTGCTTTTACGAGTAATTTAACGTAAACGGACAACATAAAAAATTGTAACCCTTTTCAAATATGTTATTGCCATACCAGATTTCTGACTGAAACATAACTCCATGATCATAACTTTTAATATGTAACCAATTTCACAATTTTTGTGGCTCCCAAAAGCTATGTAAGCTTCTGTTTAATATATTGTCTCCTTTAAAACACAAAAGGTTTCTTGTTACGCACTTACGCCAATGCCGGACTCATAGAAGAAACTCGAAAAATAAATCTGGTGTCGTTATAGGAAATTTTCATTTTATCGAAAGTTATGTCACTTATGATGGAAATATGGTTGCAATGACACCATCTTCAATTCTCATCACAACAGTGAAAAATGGAGTACAGAAAACGAATATTTTATGTATACAGATACAGCTAGAATTCGGAAAGGCATGTACAAAAAAATTATGTCGGCATACAGCCATCTTCAAACAAGTCTTGCAAATATTAATACATAATTATAGAGCATTTGTTAGAGCTCCAGATGTTAGATTCAGTCCAGGAATCCAATCCTAATTCCATCAAAGATAGTCAAGTACATTGATGGTAGAACTGCATTTCTAATACAGTTTAGCCTTAAAGACATCATGTAGAGTGGAGAGGATGTTTTAAGCATAGAGTATCAGATGTTCTCCTCTTCACTATAATGTATTTCAGAGTTGAAAGATAATTCATGGTCTGCAAGATGTAATGCTCGAATGGTACGTTTAATCGCACATCGTAATTCTGTAACTATTTCTGAACTGCAATTCAAATTAGACTGTGCAAATGATGTAGAAACAATAATAGTGTATGATGATGAAGTTTATAATGGGTCAAGAGACAAATATGGTCATGCTGCTCCAAAGAAGGTGTAAGTATGATCTAAACGTCTGAAAAACTAGAGAGAAAGTTTAAAAAAAGATTTAGATGAAGGAGGGTCAAAAATAGGGAAGACTAGACGATTGTGTCTTCGAAGGACGCGTCACCCGTGTTTACAGAAGACAGTTAGCCATTGAGAAAGGAAAAACATCTTTAGAGTGCCTCAGGGTCATGATGTCCATATCTACCAAAAGAGGCCTGTCTTTAATGGCTAGAAGCACTAATACCAAGGCATATTTAAAGTTTAGACTAATCACATTAAATGTATCATAGCGTAGGTGCTTATGCTGAACTTACATGAGGGTAAGAGGTCTACAAATCAAATACATCTAATTAGGTTTTATCTCAATTTTTTTATAAATCTTCGACTTTACATAAATTGCTTTAAAACAATAATTTATGTTTTTACCAAAAAAATAGAGTACAGTTAAATCTGAAGCATACTTAAGTAAAATTTCTCTCTCTGTGTGTGCACATATTTCCATTTCTAAATATCAGTAATTAGAAATGTTACAATTTTCTTAGTTAGTGAAGGTAGAAAAAGAATTTAATGAATTTTTAAAACATTTGCTTAGCTTCGAAATTGAACATTTTTCTTTTGGATATTGTCAACTTTTTTATTTACAATTTTGGCGAATATTGTGTTTTAGATATCTGCGCGCAGTACAAAACTGATTTTCATAATTTGAAAAAGTGGATAATTTGTATTTATTTATAACCCTTCTTAATTTTTCTACAAATATATAAAATATGAGAATTAAAATAAATTTATATGAATAACATACGGGAAGAAATTCTGAATTTTTGCTTTGTTTCATTATGAAGTTATATTGGTTTGAAAAATGATTTTTCACCTACAGGGAATATAGTTGAAGGTCTTAAGACCCTTAACTCTTCATCTTTGTCATTCAAATTTAAATTCTGATTTCAGAAGTTATAAATTACAATTAAGAAAACCATAATTGTTAATTAATATGAACTGAGCACAGATTTAAAGTCCTGGGAGATTAAAATTAATTTAAGTGTCACATTCAATAAAATTAAATAGCGAATAGGCTCTTAAAGCACGTGTTTGTTATCCCTTGATTATTTTATCAAACCGTTTTATTTAATAAAGGTATTTTACCAGAACAGTACTGAATATTCCACTGAAGTTGATTTCACTTAAAAATTATATTGTTTATAAGAAAGATAAATTTTTCTGAATTTCATTCAGATCGTTGAAATGCAAATGCAACGATGAATTTTGAATAAAATTTCTCTTTATTTTTAATTTCTCGTAAGCAAATGCATGATAAAACCTCATAACTTAGCTTAAGCCTTACACTGTTTACTGCCGTACTTTGATACTATAATACATTTAGACACGGTTAGAGATTCTTATTTAAAAATTTTGAGAAGCTATATGTAATATTATAAGAAATTCTATCATCGTCGAGCTTTTAAATGGTATGTGAAAGACAAATCTGAAATGACAAAAACAAAAATATCATTTTTAATAAACATGTTGCTCATTAATCCATTGTTGCTTAATTCGCCGGAAAATCATCTGAAACTAAGTATTGCTGTATTATTTAGAAGCTAATATTTTCAAAAAGAGAAAATGCTTTCGCTTTAAAATTTTTAATTATAATTTGAAAAGTAGTCATAAGAACCAACATGTGCGAAATATTTCTCTAAAAAAATAAAATTTAAAATCATTAATTAAAAAACCCATCCATCTTTTAGCACAAGCTTAGTTCCATTAAAGATTTTTTTTGTGTGCTCCAAACTTATAATTTTTTTCCCTCTAATTGTTGCATCACTTATTATTTTTTATTGAAATTTTTTTAGAAGTATGATACTACCAGTAGTCTTGCTTTTGTTTTTGCTTAATACTCACATAACAATTAATAAAATTGATTAATGAAGTTAAATCTCGTTTCCTCAGCAAAATAACATAACTGATTACACTTTCCTCATAAAAACTAACATTTCAATATCAAAGAATATGTATTTTTAGTTATCGTCTCTGCCGCGATTATCCGGAATAATAGGCGATTGTTTTTTTTTCAAATATATTCTGATCCTGTTACATTGAAATCATATCATAGTTTCAAAGTCATGAAGTATATGAGAGTGTGAAAAAAATCTGGGAAAAGTTTCGGTTCAATAATCTAACTTAGCTCGAATTTTTGACATCTTTAATCCGAAACATTTATGAGTAGCTTTGATATGATATTGAGAGTTCATAATGAGTATTTTGAGCGAGAAACATTATTCCATTTGGTTTTTATATTGTTCGTTGACGTCACACATAGAAGAAACGCCAGCTCAATCAGAGACAGAACATACCATTTTAAACCTCTTTCAAGTGACAAGGACGACATCTGATTTGACACTTCCTCCTCAAACTTTTCCACCACGCCATGAGATAATTTGAAGCCTCCACATATTCAACGTGCATCAAGTTCACTAAACCGCGGATATTTTGTACTGTCGGGACTTGAACATAAGACTCGATGGAAAAAAATACACATCGTGAGTTAGCAAACATTATCAATCGTTTACCCCGGTTACTTTGTTCTAATAAAAAAACAGAAATTATTTGTATGTTATGCATTGCTTAGTTCGAAATATTTGTATTATGCTTTTGCTTGGGATATTGAGAATTTTGTGTGTATCGATTTTAGAATTTAGGTATAGATAAGAAAGCTGATTCATTTAGAAACTATCGGACGACATAAAAAGGGGCATTTGTACAAATTGATTTGAGTTGAACCTGAAAAGTCTTCATGTAACTTCATATTATCCTCATACCCTGCCTTGGTGTAGAATATAAAGTATCCTTATAACTAACCTATAAGTGCTTATTGCAAAACAACTTGTAAATCATTGTAGCCTAGTGGTCAAGGACGTGGACTCACTGCCGAAAGTTTTTGTCGAATCGTGAGCTCGAGCCTTATTAAAATGAAAGACCTGCCGTATAGCCGTGTCCGATGCACATTAAATCTGTCGAGGCCCAAATTCTTACTTTTAATATGGTGTGGAAGAAAGGAGAAGGTAGTGCTAACTCACGTGTCACTCTCGTCACTTGACCGATGTTCAAAATCCCGAGGTTCATCGCTAATACCCTACTACTAGTACGACGTTAATAAAACCAACCTGCACAATGTTTATTGAAACAAAGAAATCATTTCGAATAAAATACAATGTAACTCAAATAATAGAATATAGAAGAGTAATTCGTCATTTATGTATATGACTGACAATATCAGTTATAAATCGTTACATATGTAACATTTTGTATGACTCGAATCACTGTCATTGTTCATTAGTGTGTCTCCAATAGAATCTCAAAATTAATGTTTACAGAAAAAACTTTACAATTCCAATAACTAGAAAGAATTGAGAAAAATACCAGTTACCAGGGTTTTTATTGTTGTACACAATCGAAGACCCGTACATGTTTACCTTCTAATGCATATTTAAACGAATCGTATGACAGAAACAAACAATGACATATTCCTTTTCATGTCTTTCTGAAAATGTTTCCCTTAACTTACACCACTTGCTCAACGTCTACCACAATTGTTTTTCCACCCGTTCTGAAAGAAAACATTTACCGAAAGAGAAATACTTTTGTATTATGACTTGAAACGTAGTATTAATGCCATTTTATGCATATTTGCGGTCGTGCCTGTTTTGCTATTCGCGTGACAAAAACCGCAACGAGATATAATTTACCAGGTGAATAGAAATAGGCAAAATAATGAATATTCTTTCAATTTTCCCTTCTTCTTTCATTTCCCATTTAGCTGTTCGATGTATTTTATGCGATGAGGAAAATAGAATGCCAATGGTTATTTGCACGTCATGTTATTCAATAATTAGATGTTTTACGGCTGGGAGATAATTAGATACTTTTTGAAAAACCCCGAATTGGTTATACTAATAATTAAGTACCAGCCTCCTTTTTAAGTAAATGGCATAAAACCGTTGATGTGTTGTATGAATTATTCAGATGTAGTGAAAGCCATTTCGCAAAAGTTATCGTTTCTCAATATTGTCTATGCAATAAGAAAATCGATATTAAGTCGCAAAAATGCTTTCAACGATAATTTCTGCGTTTAGAGCTTCACTCAGTTTTTAAGTGCTGTCGTTATTACTTGATCCATTTAATAGTTCAGAAGCAAATAGCTTCTCTTTGATAAAAGCTTTCATTTTATTCTTTACTTTCTTCAGATATTATACCCATTTATTTCAAAAATAAAAGATTATAAAGAGACCTGACGTGTCCTTTGTGAAAGATGATTGTGTATCTGATTATATTTTACAACAAAAGAATGTACATTTGTGTAGTAAAAAATAGAGCACTGTTATATTTACAGTCAAATACAAAGAACTGTCAATTTTTTATTTCGTAAACATATGTATTTTGAATTTTAAAAACCAAATAAATGGCTTAGAGTTATACGTAAATATCAAAATTTTAGAGCTTTTTAAAAGTTTTTAACGACACTTGTACTTTAATGCTATTCAAAACGAAATATTTTGTTTATAGTTCTGGATTTTTCCTAAGAATTACAAATGTCAAAATTCGAATTTTGGTGTGAATATTCTTATTTTGGTGAAAAGTTTCATTAAGGATTGTGAATATAATCGTCGTAATTTCTTGTTCTGCTTGCGTTCTGAATAAAATATTTTTTTCGTGAATTATGTATTTCTTTTTTTTTTATCTAGTTTAACTTCTATAGTAAAAACTTTATAAATCTGTTGAATGTCAGTCTGTCTCGTTTTATTATTATTATTTTTTTCGATTTTCTGAGTAATACGTACTTTAAACTCTTGAGTACAATGATGGTCATTAAAACGTATAAAAACTTAATGTTCTTTCTTCATAATAAAAATTGTCTTAGAAATACCGATTTGGAAGAATTAGTCATACTTTAAATGGAACTTTCAAGTGTATAGTTATAAAACCCATTATTAAATTTTGAGGTAAAAAAAATAATATTGTCTTCTCTTCAATTTTGATTAAAAATATTCGGAAACAAAAAAAGAAACATTATTTAAAAAAATCGAGATATTTATTCTAAATCATTGAAAAAATTTTTAGTATCCAAATCTTTTACCCAAAAAAAGAGTGACATTCAGAGTTTTATAAATATGTTAAAACTCAAGATTGTATTTTAAATTAATAGCACTAAATTTTAATCTATGATAATTCAGCATTTGTAGATACTAAATTGTGCTTTATGCGTATCAATGTATTACTTCATTTTCCATCCAGATAAAAAAAAATTAAATTCAGAAGATATTTGTAACATAAATATTCCCAATCTTGTTTTAATAATAAAAAAAATAATTAAAAAAAATTTGCAAAAGCTTTGCTCCAAGTAATAAATGCATTATAAGGTGAGTGATCTATTTCGTTATCTCAACACATGAAGAGTTATAAACTTAATTCTAGAATAATTATAACTTACATGCATTATTACACTTTCTTTTGTCCAAAACAAGAACATTGTTAATCCTAAAGCTAAATAAAATTCATTAACAGTGATTATAATATCTCATACAAATTAACTCTGATAAAATTTTAAAGCAGTAACAATCATCTATTCACATATAATGTTGAAATAGAGTATAGCCTATGTAAAATTAATATGTTTATTGCAAAAATTTAAAACCTAACATTATGCATAAGAAGAAATATCCAAGCTAGGATTTACTTCCATACAAATAAAAAGCTTTTCAATTTTAATGTTTACAAAATAAGATAGTTTATCATAAAGATAAAAATTCCGAAAGAAAATTAATCGATTTTTACTTTATGATCAATTCTCCTGGGATGTAATCTTTTCCTGATCTTCATTAATCTTCGTTTAACTTAGAAGTAAAAGTGTCAAATTCTTAACTCACTTTTAAATACAAACTAAAAAAATCAACTCAAAACTTTTCTAAAACTCTCGATGGTATATCAATTACTCACTGACTTGCATTTCAAGAAGGAAGAAATGCTCAGAATTGTGATGCAATTAACAGATTTTAGCACATTTATGAATATATATATATATATATATATATATATATATATATATTCATGAATGTACTTTATGCATACATTTATTGGTTGCAATTTAAAATAATTGCATAATTAGACTCTCCAACACAAAGGAGATAGTATTGTATTTTTCTCTTTTGTACATGTACTGTATTTTTCCTCTCAGTACATGTGAAGCTTACAAATACATAAGGAAATTAACAGAACGAATACATGTTCTTGATAATCTCAAAATAAATTTAAAAGAAAAAAGAATAAAATATTACGAATATGTGTATTAGAAAAAAAATATTCAGAAAAAGATTATATAAAAGAAAGAATGTTTAAGAAAATATGTTAAAGTACATGGTTTTTCAAACTCCTTACGATATTTCAAAATGCTATGTTTCTTTCATTGTTAAATATACATTTATGAGAAAACTTGCTTAAAATTAAAGAAAATTCAAACATTTTTTTTTTTATTTTTCTTGTTTATGTGCATTATAGAAATTTTGGAGGTATTACTATTTTAATAACTAAAAAAGCGGTGGCAATGAAATAAATACTACTTTGTTTTACTATATGTGTGAAATAATCTAGTAAAATGTACGTTTCGTACATGTTTTGGTAAAGTTAGTTCTACATACAAAATCATTTGTAAGTGTTATCACTATTCTACAGAAACAAGCTGTCTTGAAAAGAGAAACGTACATGAAGGTCCCAAATTTGTAATGAAAATTTTGATCTTTGCTATCGCTTGGACATTGTTTTTCTCCTCGTTGAAGTCATGATGATAATTTATAATGTAATAAAGTAAAAAAAAAATTATCTCACTACATTTTAAACAATTTTCTATTGATTAATTGCTCATTAACGTTAAATATTAGAAGCAACACAAGGGTTATTGGTGATGTATCTAACAATTTTATACACTAGTCAAGTGACGAGGATGATTCATGAGCTGGCACTTAACTCTCCAAACTTCTACTCCATGACAATGGTAGAACTTGGAACATAGTCAGATTTAAGGTACAACAGTATTGCTATGCGATGGATCTTCAATGGCATTACACTCGAGCCCATAATGAATTAAAACAATGCGGACGGTGAGTTCGTAATTATAATCACTAGGCTACTGCGTCCTCACTTATTCTAGTAAGCGCATGTCTAAAAACTACTTTAATTTTCATTTTGAAAAAACATATACCATTTTGAACGGACTTTTATTTTTTTTTTATTTATTTATTTATTTATTTTTTTGCACTTTGCATTAGACTTGTATTTTTCTTTGCAGAGGAAGGAATCAAAAAAGGGTTTATGAGTTGTTTAATATATTTAAGCAATATGCCAACAATTATAATTTTGTTGAGATTTCCATTGCAAATAATTATACATGTGATGACTCTGCTTTTAAGCGCGCCACATAGTGGCCACCGGAGGAGAGATGGTAACTGGAGCTCTAATAAACAGCAGTCTAGGCGGAGGAGTTACCTTATAATCATAGTGTTTCATTCCGAGACTTATGTAAATCAGTATCATTGTGCTAACATTTAATTGTTTTTCTTCAAATTGTTATGTCCTTCAGTTTAATGTCGAAATAAACGTAATTAAATCTAGGAAGGTATTCGTTACTTAGATTAGATAAGTTTTTTCTCACAGAATATCTGTTAAACCTAACGGAATTCAAAACTCCATGTCCATGTATATAAATTAAAGAAATTTTTTTTATTATACTTGGTTATATACAAAAATTAATGAAAACAAGGTTTTTTTTTTTTTTTTTTTTTTTCCCCAAAATATGCTTTTTTCCATGTAAGTGATATTTTTTTTTTATCTGATTCAGAATTTGCTTAGTAAATCTACTTTAACCTTTAATCAGCGATTAATATATAGCCTGTATCATGACAAAAGTGTTACTTACAAATAACATACCACTTCTAAATAAAATTCTACTTTATATTCAAAGGATTAGAAAAAGATAAAGGTTTCATTTTAATCGACCTGGTGAAATTTCCTTACTTCCAGAACTTTCAACATTAAAATAGAGTCGGCTCCTGGTTCAACTAGACATGTTTATTTAAAACTACTTTAAAGATTTAAACTGGAATACTTTTAACAGAAATACTCAGATATCTTAAAATGGATTTTCTTATTTATTCTGATACCGAGCTTTTAAAAGAATCTGAATGCATGGGTGGGTAGGATAAGTTATTCGTAGACCGGTGGTATAGTAAGGAGTTGAAAATATTTGGTTGTCGTGAATTTGAAGGAAAAAAATCTTAAAAAGATTTAAATCATTTTCTAAAAACGAATCATGTGTGAAATGAGTGTGGTTGATGCCATCTAAAGATTCTATAAAAGTGGTTAACATCCTACAAAAATTCCTTAAGCTTTCGGTTAATATTCTGCAAAAAATATCTTCAAAAAGAATTAATATTTTGAAAAAGACCCAAATGCTTAAATCATAATTGAGATTAAAGGAAACTGTTTATTCATAGGAAAACAAGAAAACAAAGCATATATTTCCTTTTTCATCAGTCACTCAAAATTACATAGTGGCTTAAACAATTCGTTTTTATTGATATAGGAGAAAACAGCTAGCACATATTCAACAAAAAGCTTACTGATAGTATATATAAGTTAATTAAGTGATTTTAAAAAAATGTAAACTGGCTAATCATGTTCTAGTAATTATTAATGGTGAGCAATTTAAAAAAATATAATAAAGGATTTTTATATACGCTATGCAAAACATAAATAAATGATGTAACACGTATAGAACCGATGCATTCAAATTAGTACTATTAGTAATTTAATACCTTTTTTCCTTTAAAAATATACTGATTAGTATTCATATAATATGTTAGGTGTTTATACATATCTAACAAAAATTATAAATGATTTTAATAATTTATAGTATTTTTTAATTTTAATTTCTGTACATATTTGAATCATCATTTTCAATAATTTGTTACCTATTTTATTATTTTGCCGTTTGTTAGAGATATATAATTTGAAAATAAATTGTATCTTTTTTTTTGTCTTGGATTTTTGCATTTAGTCATGATGTTGCTAATGTGGCATTGGTTTGGTAATTTTGTTTTGTACTTTCATAATGTTTGGGCAGCAGAAAAGTATTTGTGCTAGCTATGTATAAATAAATATATTCGGAATTTTAAAATATGTGTTTTTTAAAATAATTGCTTCTGTAGAACTCAGGCTCAGAAATACGGTTACCGTAAGTTAATGAATAAACACACACATTTTGAATTAGTTTACTTTTACAAGAACTACGCGTTTGATAATTTCAGCAGAAATTTCGATTAAATCTCTGATTGCTATAAATAATACAATAGAAAATACCATATAAGAAAATATCATTATAAACTTTGCTAGTATTAAAATTTATTTATATATTTTTTTAAAATTTTATGATAAAACTTACTTTTAAAGTTTGCATTTTTATATTCCATATATACGTTTACAAAATTTTACGGACAAAGCAAAGTTAAAATTAAATTAGACAGTTGTATCTGAAAAATTATTTTTTTAAAATTTGTTTAGCAAAAGAAAAACAATTCTGCATACATGTCCTCTTTTCATTTGTATTATCCTTATGTTTTTACGAAACTGAAAGTCGCACTCTACTATTAAAAATCGTGATTTATTGTAATGTTTTTTTTATAATTCAGTTAACCCTTTCTTAATTATTATCACTATTCCATGCGGGGTATGCTAATAAAATAAGGAGACTAGAATCTTAACGTTTGATTTCATTGAGACATTTCATGAAACCATTGAAATAGCCATAAACGATGTAATGAAGGAAATATAATTATTGGAGTTCCAACTCTGCCGAGAATACGAAAACCGATTTCAATAATTTTTGGTTTTCAAGGCAACTAATTTGAAGGAGAAAATATGACATTGTTTACTGGTTAATTAAATACTTATTTTTATAAGTCATGTGTACCTAAGGAGAATTATTAGAATACATACATACATGCATATTTCTTAGAATATATACTATTTTATTACTCTTTTTTTCACCTCTCTTAGAATACGTAATTTCTCAGAACTTTTCTTTCCCAGAACACAAACAAGGGTTTTTTTATAGCGAGACCAACACTATAAAAAATTTATATCATATATATTTTCTTATTATCACCTTCAATATAAGCCCATCCTCTATCCGTACAAAGCTCCATCAGAATCTGCCCTGCTCGAAACAGTGCTGGAAATCTTCTGTCAGCTCCTTCAGGACACGTGTCACTTTCTCTACCATAGATTCAATGGACTCAAGTCTTGTTCCTTTTCATGAAGAGTTCACCTTATAAAACTGACAGAAGACCCATGGTGCAACATCAAGCGAAAGAGTAGGATGATCTAACACTGAGATTCTGTACTTCACTAGAAACCTCTTGACAGACAATGCGAAATGATTTGTCATTCCTCAATTCGGGTCGTCTTTTCTTTAATTTTTCGCTGAGTTCAGCTAGTATATGAAGATAGTAATGTTGATTTATATTTTGACCTTCAGGAACCCAGATTAGGTATAAGACCCTATGAAAATCGAAAAAAATAACAATGATCATTGTTTTGAATTTTGATTTGCTCATTCGAACCATTTTGGCTACGATAAAGGTGTGCTCTTCCACTGCATGCATGTTAGTACAAATATTTTTGCGAGCTGCTTGTTGTTCAAACGTGAAGAATTTTAAGCATTATTTTGTTATATACATTTTGCATGTTGAAACTGATATTCAAATTTTGCCACACGTATTACTTCTCAATTATATGGTCTCAACAATCACTGAAATACTTACCCGACGATCAGATCAAACCAGATTACAGATTATTTCGATATTGTCGTCCGTTTTTGACATGGAAGAGTGACCCGTGGGTGAATCATCTTCAACATCTTCTGGTTATCTTGAAAAATGCTTAAACCACTCAATATCACATACATTCAATGAACATTGAATGTCATACACTTTTTTCACTAAGATATTCACTCACAATAGCTGTTTTTCCAAGTTTCATGTAAAATTTAACAAAAGTTCATTTCTCTATTGCTTCAGTTATTTTTTCTCGCTCAAACAGAAAAATAAATCTAATTTTAATGAACGCTGTACGGATTTATTTACAGAAGCGAGAGGCACTGCATTTGAAAGACAAAGCTTCACGCTACACAGCTGTCGGTCGATGGCGGTTGGAGCATGTGTAATTTATCTGTATCAGCATCAGTGTCGTTATATAATAGCCACGCGTCGTATTTTCTTAGAATTCTGCTTTAATATTTCTTAGAAAACATATTCAGTTAGAACATTTCTTAAATATTTCTTAGAACATATATAGATAAGTACCATGTATTAATTGAATACCGTTTTTCAGTGTTATTAAAATATGAAACATACATTTACTTTTAAAATATTGACTACATTTATACTCTCTTTAAATTTAAGAATTTTTCAACTTTTAAAACGAAGGCATATTATCCGAATTTTGAGAAATATTCCAATGGTTATATTCCTTAATTAATTCTCATGAGAATGGGTCTAGAATATGGAAATTAATCATTTTGTAAGAAACCTTCAAATGAGACATGCTATGCAATTTATATGGCAAGTAAAGAAAAAGAGTAACATGTAAAGCAGATATTTATGAAAGTTTAATGATGGTGATATAACTATTGCTAACTATGTAACATCTTTATCATTC
Organism: Nephila pilipes; assembly: GCA_019974015.1. Taxonomy (NCBI): domain Eukaryota; kingdom Metazoa; phylum Arthropoda; class Arachnida; order Araneae; family Nephilidae; genus Nephila; species Nephila pilipes. Next base: position 499,744 of record BMAW01038060.1, on the reverse strand, counting down.
TATATGGATAGCAAAGTATAAAAGACAAGATTCAAAAATATTTTCTGCTTCAGATTACATTTTCTGCAGGAAATGAGAATGATATAGAAGAATTGCTGTAATCCAACAATTGCTTATAGATTGATGATTTTATTGTTTTGAATTGTGATTATTTGGCTTTTATTTTTTTGAATAATTCAGCAAAATGAACGCAATTGTATAGTTTCAATTTATTGATTCAACTTACTTTCGAAGGCAGCACCGGAGGTTTTACATCCTTATCATATCTTCCACATCGAGGCAATAAGATAATAATTCCCATGGGGTTGTACTTTTTCATTAATTGCGTGAAAGCAATGTTGTATGAATCATAGTTAAAAATGCATGGTTATTTTTATAAGTTCATGTGATATTTTTGAAAATTTTAAGAATGTTGGGTTCTTTTTCTATTCGCCGTTGTATTTAAATTGTTAAAATAAATTTAAAAACAATAAATTAATTTTTTTTATATAAAATTAATCTTAAAAGTTATTTGCCACCTATGGAACAACTGTTTTAGTTGGATCACTTCATCTATTTTCAATTTTTTTTATCGTTTACTACAATTTTAATTACATTTAACTTAAATAAATTCAATTTATCAATTTATAATTTCTTAGATTTTAATATCAAAAAAGTTTACTATTTACCATTTCTCGATTTTTCATCGTTTACTTTTATTTTTATATTTAACTGAATAATTTAATAATTAATATAAGAAAAGAGCACCTTGGGTGGCTAAATCTGTTCTTAGTAAGAATTTGCAGAGTAATTTTTCTTATTATTTTAATTATAAGTATTCAAGTGGTTTTTAAGGAGCAAACATAATTAAACATTTACTGTTTTCCCTAAATTTAACTACAATTTTTCTTTTATAATATTTCAGTCACATAATTTATGAAAATGAATTTACTTTACAATGGATTAGAATTATAAGCCATATTATTTATTGCTTGTTGAAAATGGGAGTGGTGAAAACTTAATTATATTTAACATTTAAACTTAATTTAACTTATTTAAAGTAAAAAAAAAAATGTTTTGGAGCTATAATACATTATATTTTCTATTTTTCTAATATACTTGCTTCTATTACAAAATACTATTGATGTAAATCTCCAGTAGTGTTACAAAATGCACTATATTTGATATTTATTTCTATTTTGTTATTTATTTCTATTTGTTTGTTTGTTCTATATTTATTTCTATTTCTATTTCTATTCTGAAAAGTTTTAAAATTCTTTTGTCCACACTCTTACTACTTGAATTGAAAAAATAACAGATCCAATAGAACTTACGTTGTGTTCAAACTGTTATATAGAGTGTTAATTGTCTTTTTATTTGAACCTTAATTGTTTTTGAATTTTCTAGCTTGTACTCTTAGAATTTGAATAAAATTATTAATTCTTGCGCAATTAAATTTTTGGCGACTAACTGATGGGAAATTAATCGTATTTGTTATTTATAGATATTTTTCAGTAAAGATATTGATTAATACGTCAGTCTAATATGTGCGCCTCAAAAAATCACAAAAAAAGGTTACACTAATTATCACCGCACTATATTGGCTTCCAGAAGCATTGAAAATTTTAATTAAAACTTCCTATCGATTTATAATTAGTTTCACAAAGTGTCAACGGCAATTTCACAGAACATTGATACTTTAAAAAAATCTTTATCATAGAAAGATCAAACTGAAAAAAGGACTGAATCCTTATTAGGTCGATAAACTGAAATGTATTCAGTTACTTTAATAACAGTATAAGTATTATGACGATGACAAGAGGTAGCCTAGATGAAGTTTCAAAATAATGCATTTATAAAAAAAAACATATTCAAACAGAATTCTTTTATGAAGAAATTTATATTATTTAATTGGGAGAGAATAACAAACATTACAGCTCAAGCTTCGCTAATTAACATATTAAATGAATAGGAAATGAAACATGAATTTCTGCAAAGACACTAATTGTATAGTAGATATGAAAGTCATATTATAACAGTTAGTTTTGGAATTTGACCACTCAGTTTGAATTTCATAAAATTTAAGCATTTGGTTCAAATTAAAAAAGGGATGTTTGAATCCTTAACACCAGCGAAAGCACGCGTCTCAATCCCCAAGCTTAAGTAAGCATTTTAAATTATTTAACCATCTTTTCTCACTTTGCTGCCTTATTTTACGTATGAATCGCTATTCTGAAAGTTTTCGAAAGGTTTTTCCTGACAAGATTGGTCAGGAATACAATAATTCAATGCTTTTTGATTAATTGTTTTAAGTCTTATATTCTATACGTTATGCCACGTAACGTGTACACGTAAATACGTGATGTCAATAAAAATACTCTGCTTTGAATCGCCATTTTTTCTTTTTGGTTTCTCTGGGGTAACTGACGTGAACTGACTCTAGGGTATACGAAATGCTTATTTCTACATCTTTACAAATGTAACATATCAAGACTTCCACTTCAATAAAGAAATTTCAGTGTAATGGAAAATTAACACAAGACATCGCAAAGTATATATATATATATATTCATGATATATTCCGAATATTTCATTATATATGCTCTCTCTATATAACACATCGATATTAACTCAAAGAATCTCTTTGTGAAAACAACATTTTTGCCAAAATTTTTATTCATCTTATGCCTTTTTGTTAATCACCTTTTAGGGTGATACAATCTCAACACTTTTCAATTCCCAAAAATTTTCTTTTCTTTTTCTTTTCGCAAGAAATCTTTTTTGTTGCGAGTAAATAGCGATAAACAGCTTTCTGAATCATCGACTGGTTGCTTTTTTTGTTCCATCGAAAGCATTCGTGGCACCCACTTGGAAAAATCCTTTTTCACTTCACTTCAAAAAACCTTTTTCCTGGTCCGATCGACTTAAAATTTTGACACGTTTCAAGCAAAGGTTAGTACTCTAGAAAGACCTGGTCACTGGTTTACTACGAGCGCCATCTCTGGGTTAGTCTCGGGAGTTATTGATCGATGTGTTATATATATATATATATACTTGTGTGCAAAAGTAAGAGAATTTGCAAATTATTTCTGTTTTCCGGAATGTATTTATTCAAAGTTATTATGCTAGACCAATTTTTAGTTTGATACCACAACATGAATTTTTGACTAACGTGCATTACATGCTTTATTGAAAATTGTGCATACTAAACACGTATTTTGGATAGTACATCATTATTTATGTTATAAATATATATTCATACCAAATTTCAATAAATTATATCGATTAATTTTTCAGAAATTTGACATAATGTCCGTCAGTATGGTTATAGGTACACACAGACCGCTATGCATATATATATATATATATATAAATCTAACCATGAAGGTGTCGCCCGATTATCATGAAATTAAAGACATTTAGACCGAACATACAAGTGACAAAATTTTGTGCCCAATGAATGAATAGTGGGAGCTACAGTGCATCGGAACTTCACACTCAACAGGTGTTATATAATATGCGATTCTCATTCTGATGAGAAACTTTTCCGTTACATTGCGATTTAGGATACATTTCAACGACAGAAAAAATACCTTGCCGCAAGATTCGAGAGAGCAAGAGATTCAGAGTCTGAAAGAGGTCGTATCATTGGATTGAATTAGGCAGATTGAGCAAATCGGAGAACCGCTCGGCATATAGGTCCACGCGATTTGATGTACCTGTCAAGAATGGATGGATAGTAACAGATTTCAGCGTCAGGATAGCAGCAGTCAATTTAGGGCCACAACAGTTCAGGAAGACAGATCAGCAGTCACAACGCCTTATTGATTGTTATCAACCATCAGACGTGCGACCCGCACATGTGTGTCCACTATGAACATTCACTGACGCTTGATAGAGCGAAATCTACGCTCGTACCGACCGTTACGCCACTTGCCACTCACACCTCCACATTGTCGAGCCAGATTACAGTGGTATTTGACTCGATCAGGTTGAAATGATTCTGTCTGGGAACGTATCGTATTTAGCGATGAATCCCGCTTCCAATTGTGTCCTGGCAATCATCGAAGACGTGTCTGGAGACGCCCAGGCCAGCTTGCCGATCCTGCTTTCACAATTGCACGCCACACAGGCCCTCAACCAGGAGTTAGGGTCAGGAATGTCATTTCCCTTGATAGCCGGACCCCTTTGGGCGTCATTAGAGGCACATTTACAGCACAGCGGTAAGTCGACGACATTCTGAGACTTGTTTTGCTACCATTCCTTTTGCAATATCCTGGCCTTATTTTTCAGCCAGATAACGCCATACCACATAAGGCACGTGTTGCTATGATCTGCCTTACAGCTTGTCAAACTATTTCCTGGCCAGCCAGATGATCAGATCTCTTTTCAATCGAGCTTTTCTGGAATATGATAGGAAGGAGACTGCATTTACCAGGGTAATGTTGATGACCTAGCCTGACAATTGGAGCAAATGTGGCAAGAAATACCGCAGTAGATCATCAGGGAGCTTTATGTGTGAGCTATTATTTGCGGAGCTATGCCAAGTCGTGTGGAGTCTTGCATCTTGGCTAGAGGAGGGTCAATACCTTATTGAGCTCGTTACTTTGTAACTATGTAACTCTGAAATATAAGTAATTCAAATTTTCTGAAATCTTAATAATTTTCTATTATGGACATATTATTACTATCTGACCATTTTTTTACTCCATAGGACAACTTCTCTTTGGTACATTTTTTTTTGTTATAGAGTGTATGTGTGTGTGTGTACCTTAACAAGTTCATAGGAGGAATATGACATGGAATATGAAGCTACACACACACACACACACACACACACACATACATATTAACATAGTCAAGTTTTAGTCCATTCTTGGTGTATTCGTTAATTTAGAATCAACGATCTTTTTGTTAAAGAAACAGTTATTTACTTAAGTTTTTGTCTTTACCTATTATCCCATAAAGAAGCAAAATATCGCTGAAGTACATAGCAGCACACATTTCATAATAAGCGAAAGAACATAGAAAGTTACGATATGAGGTCTCAGGTTATTGACGGCATTTGTTCAAGGTGAAAACATAGAAATTTCCAGCATTTGTAAATGTGGCACTTAAAAAAATGTCGATGCCACTACTATAAGCATATTTCTGGGAAACAGAGATTTTATAGCTGGAGGGACAGATGTAGTTAACGATTCATGAGAGATTAGTTGGAACTATTTCGTTGGGTGTTGAAAACAAAAAAGTTAAAAAGAAGAAAAATTAATGATAATTTGGGTTCCTCATATATATATATATATATATATATATATATATATATATATATATATATATAGTAGTTTTCGTAACTGATATTAGGTAATTTATAACATTATAAATAGATATTTCTAAACACAAAATATCATTTTAGAAATCATTGGTTTACCATATCAGAATTATTGTATTCTTAAAATAAACTTATTTTATTTCAAATATTATCAAACTAATAATTTTTTTATACACTAAATAAAATATTTAAAGAAAATTCTTACGATTACACGCAAAAAACCTTTAAAAAGCATTTTAACTGTGTTTGAGTTTTCTCTTATTATTTCAACGTATCAATGCTTCAGAAACATAACACACATACTCTTTCGCAAACAGGTACATAAATCCTATGTTAGGAGATATGCAATTATTCAAGGAAATTGCTTTGCCCAAAATTCCGGAAATTAATTCCTCCCAATAAACAGTTTCTATGTTGTTTATGTAATGGAAATATATTTTTTTCAGGAGAAATATATTAAATTGAACGATTTCGCACTTTTAATACATAAGCATCTATTTCTAAGTAAATAAAAATATATTTAAGGAATATTTGAAATATGTAGTTTCTCAAATTCAATAATGAAAAATGCTTCTTTTAAAATAAATATTAACAAGTATTTGGAGAAATAGAATCTGGATATTTTCTTTTAAATATTTTTACTCCACATACATTTGAGGAAATTTCTTATGGTAATATCCGTATCTTATATTCAATAATGGACAAAGAAAATAGTTTCGGTTGATTAATTTATAATTCTTGCTTTATTTGGGATTTTTATCGTTTTATTTACATTTTTCCACATAATTATACAACACGCTTCTAAACTAATCTACAAAAATTGAATGTTTATTTTTAAATATGTGTCTTTTTCCAAAAAATATATATGTCAATATTTTGAAGATTTAAGAATTCTTCAAGTGAATTTTTTTTAAAATTTGCTTTTCAAATTACATAAACTGCCATTTAAATATTAAATTAAATTCTAAATTTTCAATAGAGCGGTTTTTTAATCTATGCGAATTCTTTGGATTTTCTTAAGAGCAATTAATTTGTATTTATAAAGCCACATCATTATTCTCTGTAACCCATTTCTCCTTTTTCGTTAGGCTTGTAAAGTTTAAGTTTTAGCCTAATGCACGTTAAAACTGTAAGGCCTGAATTCTCACTTTGGTGAGGCATGGAATTTACGAAGGAGTTCCAGCTCAGATGCTGATCTCATCTTCCGTTCGAAGCTCATAATGAAGAGACATTTCCGGCTGACCGAGGAACCTGAAAGAACGTACCAAATCTTAGTTGGCTAATTTGGCATTAATAATAATGAGTTGTGTTATAATATACAATCACTTATTTTGTATAACTCATTACTTGTGTTCAATGATAAAACATTTTTACCTTTGAACATTTAATAACTACAGATTAATATTATCCTGAATCAAAGAAAGATTTTTCTTTATTGGGCGTGATTTAATACGTACTAAAGTATTCTTGAAATGATATTTGCACATATCTGTATTCATTTAAATATATATATATATATATATATATATATATATATATATATATATATATACCATAGCTATTAATTAATTAAAACAATTTTAATTAATTGCACAAGAGTAGCTTGTGTATTAACAATTAGTAAATAAATAATAATAGTATTAGAGTGATGTTAAATTTATATGGGTAACAGAATTATCATGGAAAATTAGAAGTCATTTTAAGTTAGAAGTTTAATGTACAAGTCTCTATGCTAAATATCAACTTGCTTTGTTGTAACGAAATAACCAGAAATGTTTTCAATAATTTAGAGCATTGCTCTAGAATGATGTTAGTAAAAAGGAATAAATAAATACCTTCTAAATTTTAACTATATCTAGATTTGTTATCTTTTAAAGATAATTAAACGATATTGAAATTTCTAACTTATTTAATTCATTGCATTTAAATATTTTTCAAAGTATTCAAAATATTTTATGATTTCTCATATTACCTAAATCTGTACATCACAGAAACCCTCCAATAAATGCCTCATAAACTTCGTTTTAATATTAGTATATGTAATTCTCAAAAAAAAATAAAAATAACATCACACACGGACATCAAAAAATGGAATCAATATAAATTCCCCTTTGGATAACAAATATCGATTGGATTTAAGGGAAATAACTATTTCGAGTTCCATATGGCAATGCCATTATGTCAGATTAATGGATCGAGGAACTTGTAAAACTGAGGAACTTCGAAACCATTTTTCGGGACTTGCGTCGCTGCGATTGCAAAAGAACGAACCGGAAAAATTCAAAGCACATGCAACAATCTACTCAGGATTTTCAAATTATTGGAAAGGATTCTTCAATGACTTAAAAGTAAATAAGTTTCGAAAGAGAATTTATTCCACCGAAAAGTTTTCGTTAAAAATGGCATTAATCGGTATTGTAATAAGTATGGGGATCTTAGATGTGCCGATGATATTACTTTCTTATAAAGAAAAAGGTTTGAGAAAATACTGTGCATTCATGTAGTAGGATTGCTTAAAAATGTATGGTTAACCGCTCCGTTTATAATAGTGTTAGAGAAAAACGTAATCAAAATGAATTCAAGTTAACGACTTGAGAAATGTGATTGGATATTTATTATTAAGGATACTAAAAGAGCAACATCGTTTCTACTGATTTTTCAAAGTTTCACGTACATTATTCAACATTAATTTCAAATAATTTAGTTATAAATTAAAACCCCTCCAACAACAAAAAATATTAAAATTACTTTTCTAAAAACATGCTCTTTTATAATTAATATTTTTAAAGTCCTATAATTTCCGTAAAAACATCAATTATTTAAAAAAAATTCTAGAACACACCGTAGCTTTGATATATGAGAAGGGCTACTGTAGTTAATATAGTTAGAAATTTATTGTTTGATTCTTACAAAATTATGTACAGCTCTTCTTCTACTAGCGATGAGCAACAGAGTTTTGAAAAAAGGATAATTGATGACGATGACATTAGTGTCTGGGCTTCTTTCTCTTAACATCCCATTGTGGGAATCTTTCACACTATTTTGAAACTAAGTTGAAAAACCCCAATGTTATGTATGATATACCTTGTAAAGTATGAATTTTAATTACAAATTTAAATCACTGATCTTGAAATGATGGAATTTTATTTTTCTCATAACTTTCCCGCTAATGTTGGGTGAAAATATTGAACTCATATCAAATCTTAATCGCATTAACTCCAATACTACGTACAATGTATTTTAAAAGAAAAAGATTTGTATGAGCAATCATTTGAATCACTGACCTTAATTTAGGTACTTGTATGCTACCTAATATCTGATGAATTTCCAATCAAATATCTATTCCAGAAAATGGAAAAATATGGGTTAATTAGAAGCATGCAATAAATAACAGCAAATTCAGAATTTCTCTCATTAAAAAATTTTGAAAGTATCACACATGCTATTTCTTTAAATAAAATATAGAATACCTATATTAGAATATATAGTAATGAATAAATCTATTTAGACAATCATTAAATTTAAATATACATTACTTTTCTATTTACTTATATTTAATTTTCTTATGAAATTTTAAAATATTCCAAATGCCCCATTACTTAGAATTTTTCTGTAATGCTCAGTAAGCCTAAGATAAAGAAATTTTTGTAAAAACCCAAATCTTTTTGAAATACTTACCTTAAAAAATACTTTCACTAACTAAGTTAAACATTTTATTATTATGTTCAAGCTGAATCATGGAAATTATTTATGTGCGAATAAAAAGAACTTTATTGTTAACGTTATTTAAGTGTAATACACTCATGTCCAAAATTATTTATACGTACCGAAAGTAAATTATAAATTATTGTTACGAAATACTGAAATAATTCGAAACATTTTTTTCATGGAGAGAGTAAAAAACAAGGCTAATAAGCTTTCTTCATTAAAAAAAGTATCTAACAATTCCTGGTAAACAAACCAAGGTATTAAGTTTTCAGACATGAATACAACGTAGGGCAAAGTGAGAATTTCTGAAATACATCTTTCGATTTTAGCTTGTTAGAATTCAAAAAGAGTTTTTGTAATGGTTCTGAAATATCTTTTGGAAAAAATTGGGAATCAGTGAATCATCGGTGTCTTAGAAACAGAGTAGGCAATCTCACAAGGAACAAGATGTATGAACATTTTGCGACCGTACGATCATTGACTTATCATACCATGGGTAGTGTAAAGTAATACGAGGGTCAAGTATTAGTTGTTATGTATTATTATTAGTGAAATATTGCATAAATTAATGAGGGGTGCATATAACGAGGATATATAGTAAAGTTTTAATTATTACTAAGAGATTATCGAGGTATATGAATAAAAAATTTCTGCATGTTAATTACTTTTATCTGCAATTTAATGTAAATTACAGATATCAATATTGATTTATTTGATTTCATGAAAACCGTAAACTAAAATAATCATAAATATTGTAAAGTTTTAAATATTTCTAAGAAATTGGGATGTTTTAAGGGGTCCCAGGACTGTTAACGACTGCTTGTACTTGTATCGAAAAAAATATCATTTTTCAAAACAATATAATATACCAATGAAACAAAGCAGAAAATTGAAACTCTTACCAAATAATATTCATATTTATTTACATTTTTTTCATATTTTCATAATACTTAAAGAAATTGTTGAAAAGTTATAATAAAAAATAAATTGGACCTTTTTTTCAAAATTAAGAAAATTTATATTTTGCAGCGGGCAGGTTTCTGAAGAATATTATTGATTAAAATTTACAAAATTAATGTTACCCAGTAAAAAAAAACTAAATTTTAAACTCATACACACTTTTTGAGAAATTTAGAGAAATACATTTCTTAATACAATTATTTAAAAAAATATGAAATTTTAAGAAAACATCAATTTAAAATTTATAAAAAAGATTTCATGTTAATATTTTATATAACATTTGATGTATAAGTCCTAAAAAAACTTTTTTTGAACATGTACATAAAATTTCATACTGATATCTTAAATAGTTTCTGAGAAATTCTGCATTCAAGTTAAAAATTTTTGTTCTGAGAAAAATTAGTTTCCAAAGTATCGTTATAATTTTGGTTCCAAAATGTTCTAAACAGATGAGCCTCTATCATATATTTTTTTTCAAAAAATCAAAAATTTTGAGGTTTATGGGTCCTGAGACCCCTTAATTTTAATTTTAATTTATTATTCTTAGGAATTTTCAACATACTCATCATTCACATTTATGCATTTCTACCTGCGTATTTTGACCTCGTGAAGCCCGTGATTGTAGAAACACCATTTTCTCCATTTCACCGGTTACTTCAATCTACTATTTACTAAACCCAAGCAAATTGACATAAATAGTATTAAATTTCAATATTATGTAGTAAATAACGAGTCACTAACATCAAAAATAAATTTTCGCCAGGTACCTTGTTTATTTCTTAGTATTAAAGCTTTACGTTACTCTTACGTAGCTCTGGAACGATGTTTCTTCAATAACTACAAAGGATTCTCACACAAGTCAACTTAATCTTGTATATTGGTCATGAGTAAAAATTTTGTGTTAACTCCATACTAAACAAATCCATAATAAACGGCACAGCAATTATGTCACATTCAACGTAATCAAACATTTCAGTTAAAAATGTAAATTATAATTAAATCTAAGTTTTTTATTTATTTATTTATTTTTCATAATTTAAAATCGCTGTAAAAACTTATATTTTTCAGTGCCGTTCACCACTGAAGACAGCCGATGCATTATCAGAACTCGTTGCGTTTTTTCCACAGAAAAGTTGAATGAATCTAGTTCGTGCAAATAGCAATTTTTGGTCTATTATAGTTTTTAGTCATCAGCGCTATTGACAAATGACAGTAGTTGGAATAAATCTAATTTAATTTTCTCTTAAATCTCACTTTCATTTAAAGAAGGAACAAAAAGAACAAAAAATTATTTTGAAAGTAAAATAACGATATACTATTTATAAAATTTTGAGATGCTTAACAATAATACAATTTAATAATTACTGAAAAATTAAGTACATTATTTACGTAATTATATAAGAGTATTCTATCAAAAGAACGTATTGTATCAAAAGAAACAGTTGTAAATTATATACAATTTTACATTCAGAATATTGTATACCTTTTCTTATACATTTTAATTCTTCATTAAATAAAAGTTTGATTTAATTTTTAAATTGTACTTATTTAATTATTTTGAATCTAAAATTAATTACGTTAATTATACGTGTGCGCCAAATTTCAAATTTGCATCTGTAAGTCCCAATGGTAACCGTCCCTTCCGTAAGTCCATCATAGTTATATTAATTAAGCATGCTATATTAATTATTGTCATCCGTTTTATACATGTATAAATGCATCAACTTAAATAGATTTTAAAAAAAATGTTTAAGCATTGGAGTAAAAATTTAGAATTGGAAATGCATATATATCAAGATAACAAGTTAATTTAAGGCTTTAACTTAGAAAAGGCTTACAACGCCAATTCCTAGCATTTTTTGAGAATCACACTTTTTCATGCAGCTTTAAACATGTATGTAAAAATTTAGTAAAACTACATACATAATATTATTCAAAACCACGTCAATTATTTTTTTCTGGCATGGCTAAAAATTTTTTCTGAAAACAGAAAATGCTTGAAATGTTCTTTAACTTGGTTTTATTTCAACGATAAGCGATAAAATTCTTCTCAATTTTAGTTATATCACTCAGGAGAGACCTGGGATGCTTTTCAAAAGAAATTATCAAAATATATTAAGCTGGCGCAAGAAAGATATTCTAATCTTATTTGAATCTTTGATGTAGACCTATGGAATTTTATGAATTTAGTGAATTATTTTAGCCATATAAGGTAAACACTTTTGCTTTTGAATTATAATTTTTTGTTTATTTTTATCTTATTCACAATTTGTTGTAGACATTTTTTTCTTAATTTATAGAATTTTAATCTGCACATGTAGTGTATAAAATTGTTAATTTTCCTTTTTTAATGGGTTTTCTTCTACTCACAATGTTTATCTCGGTCAAAACTTTAAGAGCTTTTTCTCACATTTTAAAGCTCTCAAATGAGGTGAAATTTTCAATTTACCATTATTTTTTATGACAATATGATGATTTAATTATAATTAATAAAAATTAAGGGATTAAAACTAGTTATTTAAAAAATAAATTTTACGCGAAGTTCCTTGCAAGTCGCCAAAGGATCATCAAGATTAAGGGGTAATTGCATAATTTCACTTTTGTTCATTATTATTTTATTAGAAAATTAATGAAAAATTAATTTTTAATTTTAGTTTTATTGAAAAAAGATAAAAAAAATTAATTTTAAGGAATAAGAAAATTTAAAGTAAAAAAAAAAATTATGTTACGCAAAATGTGATATTTGAAAGAAAACCCATGTTCAAAAAACTAGTTTTTTAACGGTATTATTGCTAATTCAATTACATATTTAATCATCCAGTTCTCTAATCATTTCTCAAATATATATAATTTCATTATTCATAGTAGATAAAGGCATTAGAAACTCTTGTTATGTACGTACAATATTTGAAACACAACTTATTTACTTTTGTAATTAAAATCTGGAGTACCATATGCTAAATCATAACTACTATGGAATCTTGAGCATAAAATAACTCTAACGCATTTATAGAGTCAGAAACGAGATTGATAGACAAACAAATAAATAATAATTACTTAGTGTAATATTATCACTAATGTTTCCAATGACGATAGCTTACATTTCTCAAATGCAGAATCTCCTTATTCTTAAATTTCGAGAGATTCTTGTAAAAATATTTAATGCATAAGTAATAAAAACTGGATTCTCAGCTTATTTCAATTTGTATTCAGAATATAGTGATTTAAGTAAAGTTATTAATGATACTCAAAAATAAAACAAATGATCTTTCAAAGAATTTGAAAAGGAACTGTTAAGCAAACAGTCAAAAAAGTTAAAAATTTGAAATTATATCTTTAAGCCTTAATGGGGCCCAAAACAATATTAATACAATCCCATCAATCATATTTCTCAAAAATTTCTTGTTAAAGTATTAGATGTATCGTTAATAGAAAATATAAAATGAGAATTATTTCGATTTCTATTTAGAATCAGGTGAATTGTGAACCTTAAGAGCTTTACTCAGCAAACTCGAGAATAAAATCACCTGGTAATATTTTCTTAAGAGTTGGAAACGAAGTTGATAAACAAGAAAATAAAAACATCCGATGCATGATTAATCGCCACCGAATTCGATAACTTAAAAGTGCAATATAGCGAACGCTTCCAGGGACGTTCGAGTTAAAAAGATAAATAGTTCGACAAAATAATTATCTGAGGGGACTATCTGTACCCAGTTCGCGAAATCTTTCCGTCTGAACTGTGAAGCTCAGTTCCAAAGAAAATAGGATTTGCCTTTCGATCATGGCTTGTCCTACGAGACGGATGAGAAAAAAATAAGAGAAAAAAGCGGGAAAAGAAGGAAAATGGATTTGGGAAAGGAAGTTTAAAAAAAAAGAATTTAAAGCGAACAATTTTCCTTCCCCGGATAGGTAGACAGTACTCCGAGTTTTCGAGCTCATCTAAAATAAACTGGAAGGCTTTAAATTTAAGAGGCTATCTCTCCTATTTTCGAATGAAAGAATTACAGTCCTTTTCTGTGTTTTCTGAGTTCTATTGCGCCATTTTCTTTAAATTTAGATGTCTTGGGATTTTCTTATTTATAAACCGGAATTGGCGATGTTGAAGAGTTTGTTTATGTCGAGGTAAATGGTTGAATGTTGGCAAAGGTTGGAAAGATATCTTTCGCGGATTTGAATTCTCTCTCTTTTTCATTTTACCGGTTCATTTTATGTAGAGAATTCCATGTATATTTATATGGGATCATGTTTTGGATCAAGACTTGATTTGATATTTGTTATTCTAGAAGCTCTCATTTCCCTATTTCTCTAACGAGATTTTGTGGATGAAGGTACTTGAAATTTTTAAACTGAAAAAACGAGTTAACAAATTATAGATTGAATATTGTGATTTATCTTAATATTACAATAACATCAAAATTAATAAATCTTTATAGCAAAGATAAAATTGCCTCAAAGAATTGTATTGTAATTGCTTTAATATACTGCTGTTTGTAGAAAATGCAACACCATGAAAGAATCATCAGATTGATGTTGTGCTAGCGCTGGTTCAGTTACGTATTGCTCTTTTAACGTTAAGCAAGTATCTTTACAAGCAAGCAATAGCAAAAATTTATTATGTAAAACATTGGGGTGATTAAGAAGTAGTTAGACAGTTCTTTTCAATGAACTTCAATTTCACTGTGTTCACCAATTATAATAAATTCAAATTATCTGAAAAATTGCAATTAAATATATAATTTTGTAAATTTACAGAATCACCAACAGATACTTTCTAATCATCGAAAAGATACTAGCCAATATATTTGCTTTCTACATTCTAAAAATAGTAAATACAATATTTAATTCATCTGTTTTAACTTAAATAATTTATTTCAATTTCATTTTATAAACATTTAAAGCCAAAAATGGGGCGCAAATGGAATAAATAAATAGTAGCAGTTTGTAGTATACTTATCCACCGCAGTAAGACAAATCGAAACAGTATTGTGCTTAGTATATGTTCATCTATAATTTTACTGCAGTATGTATCTATGATGCAAGAGTATAGTATGTACTAATGGTATAGTATATTATGCATCAGTAGTACAAATACTTATATAATACACAGAAAATGGGATAGGAAAAAGAAGTGGTGATGAAATAACTAAAATTAAAATTTCAATTTTACACAATTAAAATTTGTTTGATAAATTGAAATAATAATATAAGAGGGTAGAGATTCTCCAGACGTATTTTTAGAGGATGCAAGATATAACAAAGATATTTAGATTATATCTTATTTTAATGTTTTGATATTCGTAAATTAATTATAATACTACTTTTACCTAATTTGTTATTGGGGGACATCTAGACATACATGTTAAAAAGCTGGTGTCAAAGCGGGTGTAAACAGTTACTTAACCAATAGAAGTCCTGGGCCTAAAATTATCTAAAAAGAATATCTTGTTTCATTAAAGAAAAATTTGCTTTTATAATCACATTTTGAATCTCTCTCTCCTCTCTCCCATTAAATATTATTGAATGATTACTTTATATTCTTCTGTTCTATTATTGTTTTTCCTCTCTTTTATGTTATGGATAATTCTAAATGAACCTATCAAGTCGCAAAGGGAATTGTGGTACATACCACACTAGTTGATATATTTATTTAATTATATAGATCATTAATAATATATAGTTTTATATATTCATAATGTCCTTATTCTCAAATTTATAAGTTAAAAGTTTAACATTTTCAATAATATATCTGAATTACAGGTTATGCTTCTGGTTCTCTATAATAAATGAAATTGTTGCACTACAGTAATTTTTAAAATTTTTGATAGAGAATAATTCTTAGAGTAACTCATGAAAATTATAACTATTATTTATATTTTTCAACCTTTTCTCTTTTATTACTGATTCAAAATGCTCTGAATAAAAATTTGACCCTTTGATAAGTTTTTATATTTGTCTGTCGTTATTAGATCATTGTAATTACATTAATGGTATGTTTCCAATTGCTTTTATTTGAGTCAATTTACCATACTTCCTGATTTGTTTGAATATATAATTTAAAGGCATCACCTAAAATTGCGTATACAAAAATTTAAGGAATATCTCTTATGTTATCAATTCTACTAACTTGTTGTTCAGATCAGTCTTAATTTTGTTTGATAAAATTAAGATTGCAGCAGGAACGCAGATGTCTAAACAAATATGCTATATATTAAATCATATGAGAAAAAACCATGATGAAGTTTCTATTGTTACAACATATCTTGAAATATATAAGAAAGAATTAATTTCCTTAACATAAAAAGATATAACTTAATTTACTGTGCCATATTTCATTTTACTTTTCAAGATAAAAGAGTTTTATTTTACTTAAAAACATCACTGGAATCTAATTTCATTTATGAATATTCTTACCTATCTTCACGCGTAATATATTTTTAAATTTCTGTAATATACAAACTTTGATCCATGATATCAAGAATTTTAAAGCACGAATTTAAATATTAAAATAACACAATATATATATATATATATATATATATATATAAACCTAAAAGGAAGTAGAACCAAGCTATCAATTATAGGAAAATTCAGATTAGAAATAAAAGCTTCTGCTATTGTCGTGTGGCTCTTGTCGGTATGCTAGAACACAGACATACCGTTTTTGGGATAACAGACAAAGTAAAACGCTTTTAAATTTGGTTCTTTCTACTCATGTATGTTATTTTCCATATGCATTAAGTTATGATTGGGGAGAGGAATAGAGAGCACAGGATACTACATCATTCCTTGGATATTCAATGATCAAGGGTACGTGTAGTTAATATGTTATGCAAAGTAATTCAAAGATATTTGGCATAATTCGGTTAAGGATATAAGTTTAAGAATTTAAATGCCCAAAAAAGAGCAATAATGAGAAATTTCAAGTAAAACATCATTATTTGAAAAAGCTAATTTAATTTAACAGGTGCATTTTTGCTAATGCTAAGACTAGGAATTTAGAAACACCTTTTCTCATAGCATATGAATTAAATACTTACAATACGTAAGCTTGTATATAAATATGTATGACATTTAGTTTCCAAGAGAAATTGGTAAAGAAAAATAACAGAGTTATAGTGCAGTACTATCCATTACCAGAAAAAATAAACAAATTACAAACACATTTTAATCAGTGAGCAGCCTTGCAGGTTAAATCATGTTAAAAGAGTATTAAAAAAGTACAACATAATGTTTCAACAGAAAATAAATTAAATTTTAAATTTATATATTGGGGGATATCTTTATAAGTAAAATCTAAATAATTATAGAAACATTTGCTATATTTATAGCAGATGTTAAAATAAAATTATGATACATCTGTCCTTTTCAAATAGTTATGATGTATTTATTGCTCTCTAATACTAAAGTTTAAATATTTTTAAATGGTCTATTTTATTACATGTGAGGCATCATAATGATGCAAATAAAGGTAAAAAAATAGTTTTTATGCAGTATGTATATAGTTAACAATTTTGCATCATGACTAAATAATGTGAAATTTTGATGAAACTACTTTTATCTGAAATATTTTACTATATCTCTATACATCTGCACTGCATATTTTGCAAGAATTATTACTTGCTATCTCAACCTTCAGTTCCCATTCACTTGCGTTATCATTTGTTTGAACTATGTTTATATATTCGGATAATTTATCATATTAGATTTAACTAAGGTACATTTACTATATTATTTATAAATGTTGTATAAAATATTAGTTATAGAATTATATACTGCGGTATTATTTATAGAGTGTTATATACTATATATGAGTTATAAGCGTTATTTGATTTATAAGTATATATATATATATATATATATATATATATATATATATATATATATATATATATATATATATATCTTTACCATATATATATATATATACACATGGGTCAATAAGTCCAGCTGTGCGGTCGTTTTTTGCGATTTCCTCCTCTCAAACGCCACCAGGCAAGTCAACATAATAATCACCTGTTGATCGATTTACCTTTTCGAGGGTAGCCAATGAAAATCGCGCCAGTATCCCAAAAACTGACGCCATGATCTTTGCGGCTACTGCTGGGTTTTTCGGACGCCTTTGCCAGCTGTGCGCCACTCAGATGACTGCGCTTCGACTCTGGAGTGTAGTGAGTGTATCCATGTTTCGTCCATGTCACGTAACGACGCAAAATCTTTCTGCTTGAGTAAAGACAGCGAAACTTAGCTTTCGACTCATCGACTCGCTTGTTTTTTGTTCCCATCGGAAAGCAATCTGACGGCACCCACTCTGGAAAAAAACTTTTTCATGCTCAATTTTTCATGCGAAGGATGAAATATTACACATATGATAATATGTGCCATCTCAGCAATCTCACGAGCTTCATCTTTACGAGTCTTTCATTATAATTTTAACTTCACTCATCACTTTTCCGCGTGTAACGGCTTCCACAGGTTCTACCCAAGCGTTCCGCGTCATTTGTGTTGGTACGACCACTAACTCGGCAAACCACCAAACAATCGTTGCTTTTTGATGGACAAGAGATGGGTAACATTTTGAAACCATTGTTTCGCTTGCGGTGTTTTACCCATTAAAAACAATGTTTTATCGAACCACAACTCGGTTTTTCCATTTTTAAACAAACTCAAACGATCTTTACTCAACCTCGATAACTCAGCTGTTTCTGGTCCGATCGATCTAAAATTTTGACGCGTTTTCAAGTAAAGAGATTAGTAACCTAGAAAGACCTGGTTACTGGTTTACTACGAGCGCCATCTCTGGGTTGAGTCTCGAACTTATTGATCCATGTGTTATATATATATATATATATATATATATATATATATATATATATATATATATATATTTAAGTGTGTGATTTGAAATTTAAGGTGAAATAAACACAAAACATTTCAACCATAAGTTACTGAGCAAATAAATAATATAGTAAGTTTGACTTATAAATAATACATGTAACACGTGTGTGTGTAACTGAGTGTGTTGAGTGTGAATTCGGAAAAGAAAAATGTAGAATTTAAATGCATGATGTTTCTCATTTCTTTAAATGTATTCTATGGTTTTATTTTCAAAAAAAAAAACTTACTTCCAAAAATGCGTTAGGACTTTATATGATTTTGTGTTATAATAAGGTAATGCGTCTTAAGCGTAGTTAATTCTCAACAGCGCAGATATAATAATTACTATTAAATTCAAATATATTCTTTGGAATATCTTCGATATTATTCATAAAATGATATGTACGGGGATTCATCCAAAATCTTGAAATTTTCATATCAGCATATATATATATATGATTATTCCAATTAATTAAGATATTTAATATGCGAATGCGAATTTGCGAGAAATACTCCTTTCAAATATGTCAAGTTCGTTTCTATACCTCTTAAAATGGATTCAAAATCTTGGTACTGGTGCTTCTGGCTTTCACAAAAGAGACGTAATGCTACCTGGGATTATGAACTCTTCTACCAAAGTTCAGATTTAGAATTAATACTAGCATTTCACTACTTCATCATATTCACGCTTTCTAAGCCTCTCTTTGATT